>CM062815.1:147106936-147706936 GCA_031772625.1 Pinus tabuliformis | reverse complement strand
GAAACCTTGAAGTTTGGACCATCACTCTAGATGCCTAGCCTTATCAACTATGTAGTTCATGATCCCTCATGCCCTATATTGTGCATTGCACATTTGTAGTGGATAGTGGAGTCTCCCTATGTAAGTAACTTTCCCAATTGTGTAGTCTCCAAAGCCTCCTCTTCAATTACTGCGCGTTGTGCAATTACAAATGCAACATTGCCTCCTCATCTCCCTCACTTTCCCAACTACGCAATCCCTTCATCTAGTGAGTCTCCTACTACACATTGTGCAGTTCTACTAAGTAGTAGGTCACTTCTAGGTCACTAAGACCCTCGACTATGAAATTCACTGAGCCTATCCCTCAATCACTGTGCATTATGTAGTTACAGTGGGCAATCTTGCCACTCCTACTTACTGAAACCCCTCACCGCACAATCCCTTGCCTTGCCTCTTACTATGCATTGTGCATTTCTAATGGAAAGTGAGGTCATCCCTCAACACTTGTTATGCCCAACTGCACAATTCTCAGCCTCTTGCTCTCAAAACCCTTGTTTGTTGCCTCATCATAGTCAGTGTCTTCCACAAGAAAGTAAAGGTAGAATAGGTGGTTTTCAGACTAATGGTTTCTTTTCATACGTGGACTACATTTGAAAGTGTATCATCTTAACATGGCAAGGTCATGCTCAAGGAGGATTTCAAGTAGGAGGCTATAAGAGAGCACTTGCAAAGAAGGAGCAAGGAAAGAACCATCATGAAGGACAAGAAGAAATATTGGACCATGACATAATGGTGGCATCTCATCTTGACTTGGAAGGTTCTAACACTAATACAACCCCTTTGGAGGGTGACTACTAGCAAGAAAATATCCATCATTAAGAAGTCAAAGTCATAGCAGCAAGGAGAAAGGCTTGGCCTAGAGACATCACAATGAATTTCCATGTCATAAATGCCAAGTCATGGCTTGTCTAAGTGTCATCACAAAGTCATATCTATCAATGCATATTTCCACATCATTTGTGGAATGTAATTATTGTATTTCAAAAAATGAGGAAATGTAAAATGTGTGGAAGAGCAAGGGTCCCACATAGAATGTGAAAAGTCACATAGGAATTCTAAAATTCATAGTAGACGCTCAAGAGTCATGAGTGAGGTTAAGAGTCACAAGGGAGCTAGAGAGTCACCTCATTAGTTATAAATACACCCTAATAGCTCAAGAGGGAGGACTTTGTACTTTTCACCTTAGCTTCTCTAGTTTGGCATAGGAAAGCATATCTTTCTTTGGAGGAGCAAGTAATGGCTTAAAAGTTCCACTTTTCAGGCTAGTGTGGAAGCATTGTAATTCTATATCTTGGGACTTTCACTTAATATATGAATCTTTCAGAGCCGGCACACTTTCATGCATAGGACTTTCACTTAATATATGAATCTTTTAAAGCCAGCACACTTTCATGCATATGTCATGAATGATTGTGAGACTATTCTTTCATTGTTTGCGGTGTATGTTTATGTTAACACATACTAAATAACATGAACTATTTCATTGGCTTTGGTATGCATAGTATTGAATGTGTGTTGCTACTTTATTTTATTGTCGTTGTTTTCTTGTGAACTACCTTGTAGGTTAACTAACAATTCCTTCCATGCTCTCATGTGTCTCTTTTAGGACAATACTATTACTTTTCTTCCATTTGTGAACTCACTATTTTGAATTTCGTGAAAGTACCTTATATACATTGCAATCTTATGCATCATAGTGTTAACTTACTTACTAGTTTCAAATATTATTTTCATAATATGTTATGTTAATAATTGTAACCAACGAAAATTCCTAATAATGATGGAGAACGACCTTATTTCCTAATTAGGGATCCTACTCCAAATGGTCGGAGGTTTAGTTGGGACTTCATACCTGGGATACCCTATTAGTTGACATATTTTTAGCATCATTAACAACTTGTTCATGATCCTCATTCACAACCACAAATTATCAAATGCCAACATTGTGATAGGGTTGGCCATGTGAATGATTATTATTTTTATCTTCACCCATGTGAGCATTTTCATAAAAATACTCATCATTCAAATAGATGCTTCAAAAATAGGCCTCCTGCAAGAACGAAGTTCTACCTGGCATGGATTGCTTCTTAGTATTGGGCTTTAACAACTAAGAAGATATTTTGATCATACCACAGAATTTGTTCTTGAGTATTGACATGTCTTGCAGATGAGATTTATTCATCTTCTAACCTTGTATCTGACAGGGGAGGAATTTATTTTCATCTACAAGCTTCAATGATACATCAAGTGAGCCTAAGCCATAGCTTGAATCCGTTTCCGGAGCCTAGATCCAAAGTCTTCCATACCCATATTTAAAGTTGTAATCGGATATAGAGTCATGCCCTATGAGCATGCCTTTGGTTAGTGGCCTTCCTTAAACCACCATAGGTTGATACCTCAATGGTCTCCCTTTTCAGAACACTTCCTCTAGTATAAAGTTTCAGCTTCTAGCCAGGTTTGGAATTGTTTCAGGAATTGCATCAAGCATTCCAGGTTGAGACCTCAATGGTCACCCCTTTTAGGATACTTCCTCTAGCTTAAGAATTCATCTTCTAGCCAGATTTGGAACTACAATAGGAATTGCACTATGTAGGAATTTACAGGGTAAGTTCCACAGAAGAATACCAAAAGGACACCGCTCACAACCAGATCTCAAATCAATACACCAGTATTTTTGACGTGGTTAAAACCCTCAGAGTGCAAGGAGGGAAACAGTCCACGGCCTGTCCCAACGTGGGTACAGACAATTTATTAATCAAAGAATGAAAATTTACATAAGCTTCTCTCATGCACGGATTACCCGAACAATGACCCTCCATGCGCTTTAAATAGAACTCATGGACCAATCGGGTGTCAAGCCACGGATCAAGTGTCGGTAATACCGAGGTGAGAGTGAACCGTCGGATCACTACATATCGTGACCGTCGGATTGTAAGTTACAAAATGTACAACGGTAAAGAAACACACTTTACCTAACTCTAACCTAACTCTATACTAGACCAAGTTGAACTTAACTATATCCTATGTGTCGGAATATCCTAACATCCCCCCTTAAGAACAACTTGGGATAGGATTGAAGGATTTACAAATATGACACAATAGGAGAAGGAAGGAGGCACTAGAGCCTATCCCCCCTTAGTGACAACTTCCTGAACTCCAAGCATATATCGAAGTTTAGTGAACTTCGCCTCTGTGAGAGCCTTTGTGAAGATGTCTGCAACCTGATCATCCGTTGGACAATATTGCACTTCAAGAACATGGTCAAGAATGAGCTTTCTGATGAAGTGCATGTGTAGTTCAATGTGTTTGCTGCGCTGATGCTGGACTGGATCTTTGCATAGCTGAATGGCACTTTGATTATCACACCAAAGTGTGGTTGGATGCTGCTGCTCAAAGCCAAACTCTGATAGGATCTGACGAAGCCACAAGGCTTCCTTACTAGCTTCCACGGCACCACGATACTCTGCTTCTGCTGACGAAAGAGAAATGGCAGCCTGTTTCTTACAAGCCCATGTAATAGGTCCTGAACCAAGAGTGAAGACATAACCGGCAGTAGACTTCCGATCATCAAGGTCACCAGCCCAATCAGAATCAGTGAAACCAACTAACAGAGGAGCTGCTTTGGCACTGTAATGAATCCCAAACTGTATTGTACCTCGAACATAACGAAGTATTCTTTTAGCTGCTTTCCAATGACTTTCACGGGGGTTTTGCATAAAACGAGCAACAAGGCCAACAACAAAGGAAAGATCAGGACGAGTATGGGTTAAATACAAGAGTTTTCCGACAAGTTGACGGTATAAGGTAGCATCAACTTCAGGAGAAGTACAAGAGACTGAAAGTTTGACTCCAGACTGAAAGGGAGAAGGGGCTGGCTTACAGTCTTCCATGTGAAAATGACGAAGAATATCACAAGCATACTTGGACTGGGAAAGGAAAATACCCTCTTGGGATTGCAAGACTTGAAGACCGAGAAAATAGTGTAAGTGTCCTAAGTCTGTCATTTCAAATTTCTTTTTAAGGCTGGACTTCACATGGTTTATAAGGTTGGGATCACTACCAGTAAGAATAAGATCATCAACATAAAGAACAAGGATGATGAGAGAGTTGCCCACTTTCTTGGTGTAGACAGTATTGTCAGAATGACACCTAGAAAAGCCAGATTCTAAAAGAAAGCTATCCATTTTGGCATACCAAGCTCGAGGAGCTTGCTTGAGGCCATAAAGGGATTTCTTAAGGCGACAAACGAGGCTGGAGTCTGTTTGTATGAAGCCAATGGGTTGTTCCATATAGATTTCTTCCTGCAAGTCCCCATGCAAGAAGGCAGATTTAACATCCATTTGATGTACTTCCCATTTTAAAGAGGCAGCAAGGGAAAGAACAAGGCGGATAGAGTTCATTTTGGCAACTGGAGAGAAGGTTTCAGTGTAGTCAATGCCTTCAACCTGTGAAAAGCCCTTAGCAACTAGACGAGCTTTATGTTTGTTAACTTTCCCATCTGGTCCATACTTGGTTCTGTAAACCCATTTGCATCTAACAAGTTTGCGTCCCTTTGGTAGAGGAACAAGATCCCATGTATCATTTGTCATCAATGAATGATATTCTTCATTCATAGCTGTTTCCCAATGTGGATGGCCTGAAGCTTCTGCAAAAGTGTCAGGATCATGATTCACTGGAGCTTGAGCCAGTAAAGAAGAGGCTCTTTCAAACTGAGAACGTGTACGTCGCTGATCTGTAGGATCACCGGCAAGATCACCTGCTGCATCCCGAGTAGCACGGACCCATCTTGGAAGTTGAGGATCCTGAGAAGGTGGGGAAGGATTATCATCCTCGCTTTCATCATCAGAAGAAGAAATGTTTTCAAAGATAGAAGAGATGGGAAGAGGTGGCACATCCGCCGGACTAGGCTCGCAGGCCGATTTATTTTCATCAAATTTTACATCTCTTCTAATGATAACATTTTTGGACTTAAATGGAATAAGTCTATAGCCTTTTACATCTTCAGAATATCCAACAAAAGTACATTTCTCACTCTTAGGTTCTAAGGCTTTATGCTTTTCATCTGGAATATGGGCCCATGCTTCACTTCCAAACACACGAAAGTGACTTACATCTGGTTTAATGGAACTCCAAGCTTCTTCTGGAGTGATATTCTCTAGAACCTTAGTAGGAGTGCGATTGATTATATAATTTGCACAATTAATTGCTTCGGCCCAAAAACTAAGACTGAGTCCTTTAGATTGCAGCATACAATTAGCCATTTCCTTTAAAGTGCGATTTTTCCTTTCAGCTACACCATTTTGTTGTGGAGTGTATGGAACAGTATGTTGCATTTGAATGCCATTTTCGGTGCAAAAGGTGATGAATGCATTTTTAACATATTCTCCACCATTATCAGTTCTTAGCTTAAGAATTTGATGTCCAGATTGTTTTTCAACGAATGCTTTGAAGGCCAAAAAGGTGGTAAATACTTCGCTCTTGAGTTTTAAGAAGTATACCCAAGTGCGTCTAGAGAAATCATCAATGAAAGTTAAGAAGTACTTGCAGCCAGAGAATGAAGCAACAGGAAGAGGACCACATAAATCACTGTGCACAAGCTGTAAAGGGGCTGAGGCGTGCCAAGAGGCACGTTTGTCAAAACTGTCCCGATGATGTTTTCCGAGTACACATCCGGAACAAACACCATCTTTGCAAGATACCATAGGAAGACCTGTCACCATGTTTTCTTTACATAGATGCTGAAGGGAGCGATAGTTTAAGTGACCATACCGCTCATGCCAAAGTTTGCTCACTTCATCATTATGAGCAACAAATACTGAGGGAAGATGGGATGACCCAAAGTTGTGAAACTTATACAACCTTTTGGAATCATCAGCAAGACCAGTAGCTAGAATCTGTTTAGGATCTTTTAGATCCTTGATTACAACATCATGAGGTGAAAATTCAACAATTTTACCTTCACCTGAATGAGTTATCTGATAGACAGATAGAAGGTTGCAGGATAAGTTTGGAACACATAATACATCATTGAACTGACCATTGTCTAGATGAACAGTTCCAGTCCCTACAACATTAAGAGATCTATCATCACCAACATATATATTTTTGGTGTTACAATCATTTAAAGAAGAAAACATGGCTTGGTTTTTGGCCATGTGACAAGAGGCTCCAGAATCAATGAGCCACTCATGAGAATGAGAAGAAGAAGATGATACATTTAATGCATAACCAGACTGAGATGATTGACGATGACATGCAGAAAATGCCGTTCCGGAAGTTGAAGTTGAAGTAGGCTCCAGATGGATGTTATGTTTCTTCATTGCGGCTTCCAAGGCTTCCATCTTCTTAAAGCATTTAGATTCTAAGTGGCCATCTCGATTACAAAAGTTACAATGTCTTTCAGTCTTCTTCCATTTGTTTTTATTGGGCTTATCATTTGCTGAAATGATCTTTCATCTTGAGGCTGAGTTGGTTTAGGACCATTCCTTTGAGGATAAGACTTCTTAGGATTCTTTGAATTTGGATACTGCTGGGCGGCTAACGCTTTTGTGGAAGAGTTTCCAAGATTAAGAAGACCAAGGTGTAAGAGTTTTTCTTGTTCTCTTATTAAGGAATCACAAAAGAGTCAAAGGAAGGGGGCTTGTAGTCTTTGCCTTGACAAATGAAAGCTTCCCTGGTAGAATGGAAAGTGGAAACAAATACAGAGTAGGCTGGTCCTAACTTAGTAAGGATGGAATAAATAAGGTTACCATCATCTTTCTTAACTTTAACACCTTCCAAGAGATATCTAAGGTTCTTGAATTTTGACAAGAAATCTTCAATGCAAGAAAAATTATTAGGATCCAAAGTAAGCAGCTCATTTTCAAGTTGATGGGATCTAATTTCATTTTTAATCCCAAAAACTTTAGCAAGTTTTTCTAATGCTTCATGAGGAGTTTCAATTTCTGCAATGTGGAATCTAAGATCAGGAGAAACAGACATTCCTATCAAGCCACGTGCTTGATCTTGTCGATTTTCCCATTTTTCGGCCTTGTCTTCATCTTTGGGTTTCTTCTCTTGGTCTGTGGCTATTCTGAAGAGACCTTTACTTCTAAGTAAATCTCCCATGTAGGCTACCCATTGGAAGTAGTTAGTGCTGTCAAGAATGACTTGGCATGGACTTTCCATTTTTGAAAAACAACTGAAGCTGAAGATGCTGAAAGTGAGTGGTCCAATGGATAGATCTCGAAAAAATAGGCGGTTTTAAAAAAAACGGCTCTGAAAAAGGCTTCCGGATGAAGAAGTTATGGCTTTTTGAAAAAAAATTGTTGACGTTGCCGGCAAAGTGCGCGAATGTGCGGGAATGAAAAAATCCGCCCCCACAAAATGGAGACTTGAACCCAAGACCTCTACTCTCTTAAAAGGTCTTTGAACCAATTGATCTATACAAAAGATTTGAGAGAGAGAGAGAGAGAGAGAGAGAGAGAGAGAGAGAGAGAGGGGGGGGGGGGGGGCCTCGATTTGCGTGCTTGCCTTGGGAAGACTCTTTTCCCCTACAAAACACAAAACACAAAACCCAACACGAATATCCAAAGAAAAACGAACCTTACGGCTCGAAGTTAGCTTTAGCCAAAAAACTAGAAATTTAAAAAAAATCTCAAAGTTAGCTTTTAGCCGAAAAACTAAATATTTTCCTCAATGTTTCTGATTTTCCGAGATCACACTAAGGTGCAGGGAAAAGAGCATACGCATGAGAAAAATCCTTTCTTTCTGTTTCTGATTTGCCCAGATCGCACAGAGTCGCAGGGCAAAGAGCATACGCAGAAATGAAAGGTATAGATCCGGGAAAAAAAAAAGGCTAAATAAACCGAAACCGAAATAAGCAGAGAGAAAATGACAGTAAACTGCAAAAAAAAAACTGTATACCTCCCGATCTGAAAAATGACGCAGCTAGGGCTACCGGAAACCTTTTCGCGTGAAACGAAAGGGGTTCCTCACTGAAACAGATGCTCCGAATGCAACAGAGCAGTCCTCTCGGCCCGAAAGCAGTCAGAAACAGCAGATCTAGGAAACGACAGCCGCATGCAGTTCTACCGGCTTCAGATTTGGATCACCAACGGACGCGGCCCTCAACTTGGCTCCGATACCATGTAGGAATTTACAGGGTAAGTTCCACAGAAGAATACCAAAAGGACACCGCTCACAACCAGATCTCAAATCAATACACCAGTATTTTTGACGTGGTTAAAACCCTCAGAGTGCAAGGAGGGAAACAGTCCACGGCCTGTCCCAACGTGGGTACAGACAATTTATTAATCAAAGAATGAAAATTTACATAAGCTTCTCTCATGCACGGATTACCCGAACAATGACCCTCCATGCGCTTTAAATAGAACTCATGGACCAATCGGGTGTCAAGCCACGGATCAAGTGTCGGTAATACCGAGGTGAGAGTGAACCGTCGGATCACTACATATCGTGACCGTCGGATTGTAAGTTACAAAATGTACAACGGTAAAGAAACACACTTTACCTAACTCTAACCTAACTCTATACTAGACCAAGTTGAACTTAACTATATCCTATGTGTCGGAATATCCTAACACACTAAACATTCTAGTTTTGGTGGTCATCCTTAAACCACCATCGATTGATACCTCAAGTTCTCCCACCTTATACCATCATTTCAAAGAGCATAGTCAACCAATTTTTGCCATGCATTTTATCCATTTGTTGTATTTCATCTCTCTTCTTGGACTCATATATACTTCTTCAGATTAAGGTGGGGTGGGGGGGGGGGGGGGGGGGGGGGGGGGGGAGGAATGTTGGACACCTAATCTACTAAGGGATACGGTGTGGAATATAAATAGTCATTGGAGTCTAAGAGATCACTTGGAAAATGAAAACCAAGGGTTATTATACAATTTATTAATATGTAAATCTTGTGAATAAAATGTATCTTATGATTTATCTTATCTATTGTCTACTAATTTATTATGAGTTTAAAAATCATGACGTATGGAAAGTCTACTTAGGGGAATCCTTTACATATGAATCCTCAGAGGGAGTGGTTTTGTGAGTCTGAAATATATGATTGTGAAGGTTTTTTTTCTAGGACATGACTCAATAGAAAGAATCATAAAAGGAGGAGACATAAAGTTGAAGCATGGGTGGAAGGATTAGAACACTCCCTAATGTTTTTCACATCCTAGAAATGTCCAAAAATTTTAATTATGTAAGAAATATGAGTGATGCAAGTGTAAAAAAAATGTTTGAAATGGATACTTGTAAGACGGCTCGAGGAGAAACGATATTGGTTTGGGGAGTTCAAATTGGAACTCTACATAAGCTGCTAGGAAGCACTCTTAATGATGGGTGAAATAGTTCTTTTTTTTCCCAAGTTTGGAGCTAAAGAAGGAAAATATCTTAGTCTCTAGAGAAAATACTATGTTAATGCATCAAAGACTAGGACATATCAGAGAAAAGGAACTTCAAGTACTACATGGTAATGGTATAGTAGAAGGTACACCTAATTGCTCTCTAGATTTTGCTTCTCGTGAACATTGTTTATATGAGAATTATAATTTGGTAATATTATCATCTAGTGCTATAAGGGTAGAGAGAATGTTACAATTGGTGCATAATGAAGTGTTTGGACCTGTTTTGGTTCCATAATTGAGTCAATATATGTATTATGTCTCATTTATAAACAACTTCTCAAGGAATAAATGGAATTACTTCCTTAGGAGCACATATGAAGTCTATAGAAAATTCAAAGAGTTTGAGGATCTTGTGGGAAATAAGATAGAGATGAAAATTAAGGTGTTGAGGACAGATAATGGTGGAGAATTCTATGAGAATGAATTCAAGGAATTATGTAAGAAGTGTGACATAGTGAGGTAAGAGGCTACTCCATACACGCCTTAGCATAATGGAATTATAGAAATGATGAATAAATCTCTAACGGAGATAGAAGGAGCATGCTCATTCTTTCTGTGATAGGACAATAATTTTGGGTATAGGTAATGGATATTGCATGTTACCTGCTAAATAGATCACCCTCATTAGCATTGGATTATAATACTTTGCATGAGGTATGGAATAGTAAGAAACATTGTCTTAAACATCTCAAGGTATTTATCCATGATTCTTATGTACGAGTTCAAAAGGAGAATAGGGGTAAACTAGATAATAAAGCTTAAAAGTATATCTTCAATGTATAAAGAGTTTGAAAGATTATAATTTTTTGAACCTGGAAACTAAGAAGGTTGTGTGTAGTTGAGATGTAGCATTTAGAGAAATGAAATATGTTATCAAGAATGAATTCCAAGTGAGAAAGAACCAAATAATATAGAGTTTTAACTGAAGGATGAGGAATTATATTCTACAAAAGAATAGGGATAAGAAGAAGAAGAACCACATACTCTAGAATTGAGGATATTGGTTTGAAAAAGAAGGCATCAAAAATGGTATACTCTACTTGATTATTGATTTATGATTGATTATGATCATAGAACTATAATGGAGGTAGTGGATTCAAAGGATAGAAAACTCTGGAAAAAAGGATGTGGTTGAAGAATTGGTAGCCTTAGACAAAAATGAGGCTTGGTTTCTAATGGAAGTGTCGACTAGGAGAAATCCCATTGGAAGAAAATGGATATTTAAGAAGAAGTTGGATATAGAAGTCAAAGTGTAGGAATACAAACCTCAGTTAGTAGCAAAAGGTTATTCCCAAGTAGAGGGAATTGATTGTGGTGAGGTATTCTCTCATGTTTCCAGGTTAACTTCTATTAGAATTCTTTTATCTATTGCTTTTACTTTTGATTTTGAAGTAAAACAAATAGGAATGTAGACAACATTCCTATGTGGGGATTTGGAATAAGAAATTTACATGATGTAGCCTAAAGACTTTGCAGTGAACCGAAAGAAAGAACTTATATGCAAGCTAGAAGGGTCTCTATATGGGTTTAAAAAATCAACAAGGATGTGGTATAAAAAATTTGATACTTACTTATTGGGACTTTGATTTACAAGGATCTAAGAAAATATCTATGTGTTTCAAATTAATTGGTGATCATCTTATTTATTTGGTCTTGTATGTGTATGGCATGTTGTTGATTGGAAATTGTTATCACTCAAAATTTTGTCTAGAAGTTATTATAAGAAATAAAATGACCGAGGTAACCACAAACCAACTTTTAAGCATAGGCTCTAGCCAACCTATGGCTCAGAGAGGGCTCTCTCTATATGATTTAGCTTTGTTTGTTGGGATTTCAAGCTAGTTATGAATGTACAGGGGGGTTTTTGATTTGTATTAAAGATTGGATGGTGGGATCCTTAAAACAGATGGATAAAATGATGTCTTTAGACCATTGGGCTATGGATTCAATAGAAGGGCAGCCGGACTAGATCAACTCACTAAAGGGAATGTTCAGAGGGCAAGCTAGCAGAGTAAAGTGCAGGTATTTGGAACATGAGGGTTAAATGGTTTTAATCAGGGTGATAGAGAAATTAAGAATTCTAAGACCGAGATATAAAGTAGGAATGGAGGGTAATCAAAACAAAGGGAAATTAAGAATCCTTTGATATGGATTAGCAAGAAACAACCTAAACTAAGGATCATTTAAGAATTACTTAACTCAGATATCAGTTGAAAACATTTAAATGCGTAACCATTAAAACAGAGCGTAATTAAACAAATTCTGAGATATTTTTCTAGTTATAGCATTCAGATTCAAAAATACATTAAAGATTGTGGAAAAAACTTTAAGAAAGATAACAACAACATGAGGAAATACTTGACTGCACTTCGCTTAACACATGAATCTTGTGAAATATCTTGTCTTTATTCATCAATCCAGCTTGTTGGCCCAATCAATGATACAATAACTTTACAATCTTTTGATCAAGAATTTTATACAAATGTTTAAGAATCCACACTACATACTTCGAATTGTGAAGTATTTATACAAAAGTTTATTACAAAATATCCCAAACTAACTTGAGATTTAATCTAGGAAATAAAAATATCTTCTTACTAGAAGGTAGAGACAGCTATTGAATTGCTTCATGCTATCCCTAGTATTTTGGTGTTGCTGGCCTTTATAGTTGGGTTTCTAGCCTTTTATGTTGCCTTGTTGTTTGGTTTTTTACGCTAGAAGCTGCATTCACTTTTGGCTTTCATCTGATACACTTTGACACTGATACTCTTTAATCATGCTGACCTGCCTTTACCTTTTACCCTATTGATTGTACATTAACCTTTTTACTACATTTTACTATAGTAAATCAGTCAATTTTTCCCATAATTCAGCATCAAGTAACTTGATTTTCAACATCCTCCTATATATCTCATCTGCCTCGGTGTACTTAGAAAAAGTAGGCCTAGTGATGAATAGGTGTTTCACCTCATGCTGGAGGAAAAACAGGTTTTCAAATGTATGGTAAAGAACTTGGATTGTTGGCAATGCCTTTATCGATGATGTATTGGCCTGTTCTTTAACTAGCTCTCTGATTTTGTTGTCATAATCCTGTTGTGTCATGAGATTGTCATTTATGACCAAGGGACTGGGTAACCCTTTCTCTCTCAGAATTTGAAACTTGGTCATAAATCTATCAACTACTACCTGCATATTTTGACATTTGTCCTCCAAGTTTAACATTAAGTTTCTCTTGGAAAGGACCTTTCTTACCTCCAAAATTATTTCTATCCTATCCTCTATATCCAATTCTTGAAGTTCATACTTGTTTTTAGTGTTGAGGAAGTGGATAAGCCTGGTAGCATCTTCAAGCATGTCTCCTAGTTCTTCCTTGACTTTTGGATAGCTTATATAGCTATCTTTATCAAATCTATTTGTTCAAAAATCACTTGAATGGATCACCAAATATCATTGACATAGTCAATGATATTGGCCCATAATAGTTCCTTGACTTGCCCAAGGGGTTCCTTTAGTGTTAGATATTTCTCCATGGCCTTTAATCTTTCATTCATTCTGGCAGCTTTCTGCACTTCTTCCTTGTGCATAATTTTGGCAATCTTGTAATCTGTTTCCAAGCTTGTCACCTTTTCTTTTAGTTTGTTCATTTATGTAGCCTGAATAGACATTTCCTCCATGTCTCTGACCAACTTTGCTGCTTCTTCTCCTGATGCACCTGTTGCTGATGTAGACTCTATTGAAACTAGCTGTGCTATAGGCATGGGAGCTGTGGGAGCCAATGAGGCTGCCAGTGTTGAAGGGAATATTGTTGAGACCGTTGGGATGACATTTGCAGATGTAGTGGAAATATCACTTTTCTTTAATTGGATTAAAGTGTCCAATTCTTTCTCTGTCTCCTTTAACTGGTCATTAAGTTTTAGGACCAAGTCCATCAACTCTTCATGTCTAGTTTGGCTCTCTAAGATCTCATGTGTTTGGGGATGTTGCTGTCGAGGTATCTTCAATTGTCTTTTCAGTGTAGCAATGTCATCATTTTTCTTCTTTATCAGTTGTTCAATGGCTTTGATATCTTTGGGATCATGTCCCAACTCAATCACTAAGTCTTCCAAAGACTTGATTCTAGTATCCTTGGCCTGTGAGGAAGCCTTCTCTAATTGATATTGAGCTAAGATATTTCTCAATGAATTTTGTAATTGATGAGCAACTATGGCTTTACCTGTGAGAGTGGAGTATATCATCTCTCCAGCCTACTTGTGCAATTCAATTTGGTCAATGGGATGAATATCCCTTGCCATCACTTCAAAATCAATTCTCTTGTAATCTGTTGATGTCCTTGGTTGTTGTGCAGTTGGTTTTATGAAGGACATATGTAGTTTTCCCTCTTTGATGTTGAAAGCAGACATCAACCTGGTTTGATTAGTAGGTGTGAGTTTTAGATACTGAGCATAAGTTTGGGCCTTCAGTTTCTCATTTCTCATCTTGATCTCTTTATATCTATCTTTTATATCCTTATCCTTATCAGTAGGCCTACTGAATGAGGATACTTCTACACTTAGCTACCTTTCCAAAATCTAGGTCTGTGATGTGGATGACCCCTATGTTTCCTCAGATGGAGTTGTGCCTTTACTTTTGTCCAGCTTAGTATCAGTTATTTCTACTGAGCCTTCTATGTCTTCCTGCTCTGAAATGGGATTTAGCCTAGGTCTTTTGCTTTGACTAGTCTCATATTGTATATTTGATGTGCCCATTCCTAAACTTGAGAGTTCCTCCCTGATCCTTTTGGGGTTCTTTTCCTCATTCTGAGGAGTCTTCATGATAGGAGGGGTGCTCATGGCTGCTTCTTGTTGTTCAGGTACCTACAAAAACGAGATCTCATCAAACTGTCTTTCTAAGTCACATAAGGTATTCTCCACATCTACCTTTGTATTGTCTCTGTCTACAAGAGTATTTTCCACCCACTCAGATTGATTGGCATATCTTTCTATCTCTAGTATGGGGTGGTGAATATAAGGTCCCAACTTGACCTTCTTTCTCAATCTGGTCATAAATTCTTGAGGGTCATACCTCCACATGAAACTCTTTTGGAACTCCATTTGTTGCAAGATTTGGTCTGCCTCCTCCCCTGCCTCTCTAGAATTGCAGATGAAGGGGACTAATTGGTTTTTTACTTTGAATTGTGATCTTTTCTTGGCCAAGACAAAATTTATATCATCAGAGTTCATTATTTGTCTATAGTACTCTAGAGAAAATAACCTCATGGGGAGGTATTTGGGTAGTTTATATGGTGCATGCTGGCAACCATAAATTCTTATCTATGTGTGGTTTTGGTAAAGGTACCAATCTCCCACTTTGCTTTGTTTAGAAAACAGAAGGACCCTTTTGATATCTGGACTTATCCTGAGTGGAGGGCTTCCTGTCAGCATAGTCATGACTGGATGAACAAAAGAATCTATGAAATCTGAATAGGTATATGGTGACTAAAACTTATGGAATAGTGGGGTCCAAAAAATGATAGACCTGGGCTGGCCTTTGGTATCCAGCTTCTGAAGGGAAAAAGGAAATCTATCTAGTTGATAGTATAGGAACATATGGTAGAGGACAGATGAGTATTTAAACACTCTCTCATTGTGCATCTTGGTGAACTGTTCATGCATTCTCTTAGCTATGAACTCAGCATAATTGTACAAAACAACAGGAGGCTGTCCTAGGGTATAAATTAACATGAAGGCTAAGATAAGTTCATCAACAAACTCATCAGTGGTGCAACCAAGAACACATGATATCATGGTGATGATTTGTTTGCCCCTTTTGAAGAACATGGTAGAAACATATGGAGGGGGATCTTTGGGAATATACCACTCTTTTACAATGAATGTCTAGAATATTTGGGCTAACCTGGATAGACTCAACTTGGAGTACTGGTCTAGCAAATCCCCAATGGAGAGTGGGGTTAGGTGTTGACTTGGTTGGATTTGCAACATTTCATAATGGAATCTACTGTAATGGTGAAAAAAACCTTTTGATCAAGGGACATAATAACTCTTAGGCTGGGAATGTAACAGGCATGGCACTAGCGGACAATTTCAAGGAAAACATGTACCTTTGGGAACTAGTATTTGGGCAAATTTGACTCCCAAAGGCCAATATCATCAGCATGGTTAAGGTATCTGTCCCTACTTAAACAATGGATTTCAAGTCGGAGGGTCTGGGTAGATGTATCCTTAATTTGGAAATCCTTGTCAGCCAAGGGAAGGTGGTCCAGGTCCAAATGTGGAGTTGTGATAGGTCTAACATCCATGGCAACAGGGGAAGCCATAATTTAGTTCTTGTGGATTTAAATTTGGCTTTAAAGGTTTAATTCAGAGGTTTTTCATGACAATTGGGATTTTTCAGAGGGTTTGGCTGTGGGTTTTCAAATTTAAAGTATTTTTCAATTAATTTTACTTAATTAAAATACATCATAGGCTTAACGTTTTCCAAATTTGAAAGGGTGAGTGGTAATTTGTGGTGAAATACCTGGAATTGGGTGAATTATTTGCAATTTTGGAGTTCACAACAGCTGCAAAGGTTCGAAAGAATATGTAATGGACTCGGAGGTCGACTGGGGTCTCTGCAACTTGCTTCAGGAGTGAATTCGGAGTTTGAATGGTGAAATCGGCATTTGCAGGAATCGCGTTGTTTCACAGAGGTTCACAGAGAAAATGAGCGAAAAAAGGTGAAAAAGGGCTTCTCGACCTTTTTATGGAGCAACGATTATTTTTTGGCGGGTGATTTCAAATGAACAGTGGGTGGTTTGGCGGGTTGAGTGGGGAGGCAATTTCCTAGGCCATCGCACTGCTTATGGAGGTTGGGAGGTATTTCAGAGGGGTCACTCGATCTACTCCAGAGCACGACACATAGCAGTCGGGGGCCAGAGAAAACCGCTTTATCGGGCAGGTAATGGTCAGCCATCGGGCGTGGCCGATATGGCTGTGCATCATTGGGTTTGGGTGCAGATGATCGGATGGTGGTGGGGTGTTGAAATAGCACGGATGAAATGAACTGAGGTTTACGAGGGGGGGAGGAGGACTTTAATCACAACGGATTGGGATTATCTAAGGTTAATGATGGGATTTGTCAGTTTTGTCAAGATAAGGGGTAAATGTATAGTTTTTATTAAAACTAAGGGTTGGGCGTATTTACTTATGGGATTTAATTAATATATGGGAAAAGGTTTTATTGGGGAACTATATAATAAAATTAAAAAATTAATATGAAATGTTATGGGTAGAGTGGATATCCCCTGAGCATAATGTAAAGTGTAATACTTGTGTGTATGCTTTATACATAGGATAAAATGTTTTTTGTGGGTTTTTTTAATGAAAAGGGATTTAACATGGAGTTGTTTTTACTTTTCCTAGGCAAAAGAGTTTTAACCTTAGGAAAAGGGGTTTTGTTAGGGTAATGAGGGGGAGATGAATTTCATGAGGGGGATTCTATCACTTGATGTCCTGGGGGATTATATCACTTGATGTCCTTAAGTCATTAAGCCGAGGGTCCGGTCCCACCAAAAGTCAGAGAAATGCTCTGAGCCTCTTTGACTTGAAGGATTTAAAGTGGTAGAGCATACTTGTGGATAGGAATTAGTAAGGGGAAAAATGAATGATGGGGATTTAATCACATTAACTTGTAAACCTTTGTTTTTGCTTCCATAATTGATCATACATATTGAAATATGAGTCTAAGCATGATGTATGCATTTTGATCCAATTAACTTTATACTTCAGCAACCTTTCTTCTACTTACCCATTTACCTATTCTAACATTTTTTCTTCATTTATTTGGGTGAATTTAGGCTAGAAAAACCTTATTCTATATTTTCTTTAATAAAACAAACTATCTATTTCTAACCTTATATCATCCAAGGGCTTAGATTAGACTGATGAGCTCTTTTTATTTTTTCTACCTATCTAATGATCTGCCAAAATTAAACTGTTTGGTTAGATTTTATTCTCTAACTATGTAAATTCAAAGCATGATATAATCAAGATTAAACAGTTTGATTACCATGGCTTGTCACATGAATAACAAGCCGCACACAATCATTATTATGCATAAAAGTAAATAGTAGTGGCATTTAGACTTACTCACTTTCATGGTCTCTTTTTGTTTTTTGGGGTTCATATATTTTCATTTTTTGACCTTTTTTCATTCTTTTTGTCCTTTGATTTTTCTTTTAGGACATATCCTCTTTACATTTTTTAATTTTTTAATATGGAAAACATTTGCAAAAATCAAAGGTATGTACAATATTACAAGGCTTAACCTTAGTCATTCAAAATTATGACTCCTATTGGTATAGGAACCTAACAGAAATGAGAGGAAATCATCTAGGAAGTAAAAACTCAATTGTCCTCTAAATTTAATATGAAATATCTTAGTGTTACACATTTCATTTTGGGAATGGAAATTGAAATATATTGAGCTAAAAATAAAGTCTAGTTAAATTAGAGGAAATATGTCGAGACGATATTGCAGAATTTAATATGCAAGAATGTAAACCTGTAAAGTTTTGTATTCCTATGTGTGTAAAGTTATCTATAGAAAAGTATCCCAAGACACAAGAAGAGAGTGAGGACATTTATCGTGTTCCATATTCCATTGCAACTGGAAGTTTGATGTATGCAATGGTTTGTACTATATTGAACATTTCACTTGCAATGGGAGTATTGAGTAGGTATATGTCAAAGTTAGGGAAGGAGAGAGCATATGTAAAAATGAGGGAAAGCATGCTGCAAAAAAGTAAAGAGGGTTTTTATGTATTGTCTTGGAACTAATAGTTATGGATTTTGTTGTAAAGGAATACTAGGATGGGAAAGAGTGTTGGACATACATGACTTTAATGATTCAAACTAGGCTAGAGATATGGCTTGCAAAAGATCTATAAGTGGGTATGTGCTTAATCTATTTGGAGGAGAAATCAATTGGATTAGTGTAAGAGACATGTTGTAGTGGTACTCTTCACTACAAAAGTTACTTTTGAATACAAGGTAGCCAATTATGCAAGCAAAGAATCAATATGGTTACAGAGATTGTGGTCATGTATAGGATTGTTACAACAAGCTATGAGGATATATTGTGATAGTCAAAGTACAATATTCCTAAAAAACAATGTAATGCCCTCCTCCCACACTTACCCAAGTTCATCGTTCCACTGGGATAGATATGTGACGAAGAGTTTTTATGATATGACTCAACCTCCTAGGTGCAATTAAGGAAGTGGAATCGACACACCAAAAAACTTTACTAACTTCCTTCATGTGCTACAGGACCCCCAAGGGCTAAATCACCCTTCCAAGTGCCCAAGCCCTGAGTTAAACTTCTTTCTTAGTGACCTAGACTCCAAGATGTAGAAATAACATTGCCTAAAATTGATTGTAACCCTCCAATCACATGGATGACCCTTCTTCCCATCAACTGTAGTATTTTTCTCCTAGTTTGGTGCCTGCAACCGTGAGATCTGAGTCACTTTTCAGGGCTAGTCTCCATACCACTGACCAGAACTTGATGAGACTTTCCAAAATAATATATAACACAGAGAGAATGCCTTTAATACAAAACTTATACAATAACTTGACCTAACAAGGCCTAGCCATGACATTCATTTCATCAAAAAAAATGAGAACATGTAGTTTGCAGGTCATAAATGCATATTTGAGCATAGGGGTTTGATACTTATCTAAAAATAACCAAGAAGGTCTAATTCCCTCTCGCAATAGATGCAATAACATCTATTAGGACATGCATTCAATAACCATTCATTTACGTCCAATCAAAACTTGATGAGATCCATCACTAAAGTTTGTCATAAAACCATGCGTATAAGCAACATATAACTAGAATAATAACAATGATAGAACAACCATCAAAGCCTCATAATAACATGTAGAAATTTTGAATAATATGACACATATTCACAGAGATTATCCTGATTATACACTTATAAGCGGAACATGCATAATACATAACCTCCTCTATGTTGATCATCAATTTATAGAAGCAGAAACATTCACAGGCATACATAGAAGCATCAATCACACATATCAACACAATATTTTCCCGGGGAAAGCATCTCGCTAAAAAACCCAAACTATCTATATATTATAGTGATTGAATCATGTAAAAATACATAGTACAATACTCCTCACAAGTACTTAGTACTATCTCCACATGCTACACACAATATAGCTTAGATTTGATCTCCAAATCTCTTCCACTGCTTGCCTACCTCCACAGCTCAATACCTGCTCAAGAATTGATGAGAATGGTTTACCAAACTCATATTTGACCTGCAAATAATCACTCACACTGTGTTGGACATGAGCATAGGCTACAATTCTTGGTATTGGCCAATTCATTGGCATACTTAATCCCTCTGATTGTGCAAATCATCATGCACAGCTATAGTCACAACTAATAGCAATCTGATCCTCTAACACCTGTCCCTGTTGAACTGAACATGCACTGACATGCAACTGAGTTAACTAATGTATTCTATAGTTGCATTATGAGTTAATAACTTGTGAATTAATTAATAACTAATTCACCCAACTCATCTCTAGTCTATTTGCCAGTTAGATTAAATACAACCAGATTAACAAAGCTAAACTGAACACAACTCCATCAACTGCACCTCCAGTCCACTAAACTCAACTCACTTGAGTTCTAACTGAAGTCCTACATGCAAATATTAGTCATCCCATAGGTAACCACGTATTTCATTCTAGGATCTGCATGTACCACATCCGTAGCTCATCCTGAAGTGCTCCAAGAGAATAAGATCAAGTTTATAGTCCAAATATTATTATGAGACAATAATATTTGACTTTTCTATTTTTGACAGCCAGTCTAAAAATAGACTTTGATCACTCATACTGTGGTCACTCATACTGTGGTCACCCATACTATGATCACCCATACTGTGATCACCCATACTGTGATCATCCTTGCTGGGATCAAAAATAGAACTTGCGCCATAATTTGCCTACGAGCCCACTTAGTGAAGGCGACTCTTTTCACTAAGCTCCATCATCTTGTTGCTTTCTCAACAAGCATTTCTTGTTGCACACTTTTCAACATAACAAGTGTAAATATTCATGAAGTGTGAGGGAAAAAGAGATCTTATTAAAATATGAAAAAGCTAACCAAGCTAGGGAGTTCCACATACCACCCGGCTATAGATTAGGTTGAACTAAATATTTATTTCAACCAATCACCGTCATGCCATATTCCAAGCGTGAATGTGGGACTCACATGAAAACAACCAAGGCTTTGTCAAGAATTACCACATATTCCACCATTATCAATCATTGGATTTCTAGGCCCAAAACCCTCATCTATAAAACCAGGATTTACCGCAAACCTGCCATTACTAGTCAAGGGATTCCTAGGCCAAATAGTAAACATACACTATTAGGATTTACGACAATCCCACCAAAACCAATCAAGGGTTCACTAAGCCCTAAACAAGATTGGATGCCTACAGATTTCTTGGCCAATAACTTGAGGAATTTTCCTATCTCCACCCTTAGGATATACAGTGTATCCCTCCATTACTAGTCAAGGGATTCCCTCCATTACCAGTCAAGGGATTCCTAAGCCCTTAGGAATTTTCCTAATACCACCTCACCCAGTTCTAAAACCATTCGACAATCCAACTCAACTAAATGAAAGAACCCCATCACACCATGGCTATCCTGAAATGGAAAGGCAAGGCTAAAACCACTATCACACCTAGAAAATCCCATGCCAGTGAAAGCAAGAGAAGAAAATACACACATGCATATACCATGCATGTCAAAAATAGCAAGGAAATCATACATGAAACTCGATACCTACAAGTAATCCCATTGTAGACACTTGATCCAACTCTTCCTTGCTTAATATTTTCTTCCCTTTGCTTTCTTGTCCTTCCTTCTCCTTCCTTTCTCCAATGCTAGTATGATCCATGAATTCTCTAAGCCTGCAAGAGTATGAGAGAGAGAGAATAGGGAGAGAGAGCCCCAAAACTGAACTAACTAATTGTTAAACTGACAAAAGTTGTGAACTGATTGTCAAAAGACTTTTTATTATTGAGGCTTGTATTTTCTTCATTCGCTTTAATTTTCTTTCAATTTTCTCCTCACATGCAACCTGTGACCTTTCACCTTCCTTTTCTCCTAATTTCCATTATTTTCATAAATAAAATGCCAATCAATGCCTCTTTTCTTTTCAAATCCTTTTCCATTGCCTTTGTTAATTTCCCCTTAGCCATAATAAACCAAATGAACACCCATTAGGACATTTTATCCAACATTTATCTTGCAATAAGTGTCCCATTACCTTGGTCTTATTTTTACTTTTTAACTTTATTACATGGATTTTTAACCAGGGTTGTTATAGATCCCTCCCCCTTGGGGAACAACATCCTCAGTGTTCAATGACACCTATAAACCAACAAACACATGTTTCCTATGGAGCTTTATAACACATCTCAATGCATAATTTACATCATATCCATATGATGAAATCATAACCAACAAATCATGAATGCCATACTTCTTATTAGAGCTTTATAACATAACTCAATGCAGTATTTACAACATATACATATATAGACATAAACAAAACACAACATCAAAGCATATATGAAAGCACATATGCTCAACCAACAAATAGAGAAGGATACATATCTTGCATTTTATCATCAATCTCCCATGTAGCTTCATCAAGCCCAAAGTGATTCCACTGCACTTTAACTTGCTTGGTTTCCCAGTTTCAAGCATGAGTTGTTTATGTTCCAAAATGCACTTAGGTTCCAGCTGGAATTCTCCTTCTGGATCCACCTATAATACATATCAATCAATCACATGATCAACATCCTTTACATATATTTTAAGCAATGAAACATGGAAAACATCGTGAACTTTCACTATAGAAGGTAATGGAAATATGTAGGCCATTGGTTGAATCCTCTCAAGGATCTCGAAAAACCCTCAATGCTGAGGTGCCAACTTTGCACATGACCCAATACTCAAGGAGATATTCTTGGGCTTAATGCGCAAGTACACCTGTTCCCCAACTTGAAATTCCTTAAACAACTTGTGTTGATATGCATAATTCTTTTTTTGTCTTGTGTTTCTGTTAGATTCTTCTTGATAACTTGCATCTCTTGTTCCATTTCTGCCAACATATCTAGTCCAATCATTACCATGTTCACTAGATCACTCCAACTGATGGGAGTATTACAACTTCGCCCATAAAGTGCCTCAAACGAACTCATCTGTAGTGACTCTTGATACCCATTGTTGTAAGAAAACTCTACTAGTGGAAGATAATCCTCCCACCTCCTATGTTGGTGCATAACATAGATTCTCAACATGTCCTCCAAAATCATGTTGACCCTATCTATCTATCCATCTATTTGTGGATGATAAGTTTTGTTGAAGGTCAACTTTGTGAAGTGAACTTAGCATCTATATCTGACACAATCTTCTTAGGAATAACATGCAATCTCACTATCTCCCAGATGAATACTTTAGCTACCTCAATAGATGAAAAAGTAGACTTAACTAGTATAAAATAAAATATCTTAGTCAACCTGTCAACCACAACCATGATGGAATCATGTTGTCTAGATGTCCTCAGTAGACCTGTAATGAAGTCCAAGGAAATGACCTACCATTTCTACTCTAGAATTAAAATCGGTTGTAGTAAACCACCTGGATGCTTACATTATGCTTTTCCCTGGTGACAATCCAAGCACCTAGCCACAAAATCTACCACGTATTTATTTAGATTCAACCAACAATACAGTTTACTCACCATTATCAATGTCTTTTGATATCCCAGGTGACCTGAATACAGCTTAATATGAAATTCCCTCAAGATAAGCTTCGTGAGTTCATTGTTGTCTGGCATATAGATCCTGTCCCTAAATCTCACCAAACCATCTATCGTAAGATGATAATCTACATCTTGTTCACTTGTACCTTGCTACTATAGTATGTGCCTAAGCTCCATATACCTGTCATCCTGTCATCCCACCTGTAATATTTGATTTTGTAAATCTATCCCATATGAGCTCATAGTTGTTATGTGATTCAATTGTATTCTTTTGCTAAAAGCATCTGCAACCATGTTTTCTTTTCCTTTAATGTACCTGATCTCAAGGTCAAACTCACTAATCATGGCCAACCATCTAGCTTGCCTGGAATTCATATTAGGTTGATAAAACAAGTACCTCGGCCCACTGTGATCACTAGTCAAAATGAACCTTCTCCCGAGAAAACATTTCCTCCACATCTTCAATGCATGAATGATCATTTCCAACTCAAGATCATGTGTCACATAATTCTGCTTGTGCTTATTCAGTTTCCTTAACTCGTAGTATACCACTTGTCCCTCCTGTATCAAGACTCCACCAAGTACTCTCTTGCAAGTTTCCGTACACACCATAAACTCTTTATCCAGATCTACAATCTTTAAAGCTAGAGAATTTGTAAGCAATTGCTTCAACTTCTCAAAACTTTTTGCACATTCCTCTGTCCATTCAAATTTCTTTCGTTTCCTCTACAATGATCTAATAGGATAGGAAATATGTGAGAATTTCTTGATGAACCTCATGTAGTAACCTACTAATCCCATGAATGATCTAACCTTGTCCACATTACTAGGAGCTTCCCATTCCATGATAGCTATTATATTTTATGGATCCACTGTTATGCCTTCCTTAGAAACAACATGCCCCAAGTAATGTACCTTTATCTGAAAGAAACTACATTTTCTAAGCTTGGCATACAATTCATACTCTCTTAGAAATCTCAATATTGTTGCTAAGTGTTCTACATGTTGTTCCTCATTCTTAGAATATATAAATATATCATCAATGAATACAATAACAAACTTGTCCAGATAAGGATGCATCATGCTATTCATCAAACACATGAAAGTAACTGGAGCATTAGTCAAACCAAAAAGAACCACAACAAACTCATAATTCCCATACCTGGTCTAGAAATTAGTCTTGTAGATGTCCTCTTCCTTAATGAGTTCATGATGATATCCAAATCTCAAATCAATCTTTGAGAACATCGTTGCTCCCTTCAACTAATCAAACAAGTCATTAATGATCAGCAAAGGGTACCTGTTCTTGATGTTTACCTTGTTCAACTGTCTATAATCAATGCATAACCTCATAGTACCATCCTTCTTCTTCACAAACAACATTGGTGCACCTCAAGGTGACACACTTGGCCTAATGTATCCCTTGTCAATCATTTCCTTCAACTGCAACTTCAGTTCCACTAACTCTGGAGTGCTCATCCTGTACGATGCCTTTGATGCAGGTGTTTCCCCTAGTACCAACTCAATAGAAAATTCCACTTCCCTGTGAGGCAGAAACTCTAAAATCTATGTGGGAAATACATCCTAAAATTTCTATAAAACCAGATACTTCTTGAAGACTTCCACGTGATTCCTCAACATCCTTACCTTTATCACTATAAATATGTAATGAAAATAACACACACCCTTCCCTGTGACTACACTTTGCCTGCATTGTTGTGACCATTCTTACTAATGTATCCTTCTTCTTACCCTACAATATTTTCTACTCTCCATTGTCATCCAAGCACTCAATAGCCTTGTCATAACAATCCACCTTAGTATTGTGAAGATACAACCAATCCATACCCAAAAGCATATTGTATGATTCTAATGGAAGTACATTAAAATGCATTGATGTAGACATACCATTCAACTCAAATGCACAAGCTCTTACCCAATGATGAACTCTCTTCTTAGTACTGTAGCCAACTGCACTAACCAAGACTTTGTGTGCACTTATTTTCTCAAACCACACTTATCCACAAGGTCAAGGTTCACATAGTTATAATTAGATCTAGGGTCAATCAAAATAGAAACAAATTGATCACAAAGCTTACCATCCATCTCGATAATAGAAGTTTGGTGGTTCATCTACCTTTTATCCAATGTTTCATAGATCCAAGGAATGCTCTACCCAACATCCCCAATTGTTTGCGCCTCTTGTGCACTGTAAATATGAGGCCTACCACCCTAATAAGAAGGGAAATCCTTCTTGAGATGCTCCTTGCCACATATCCAACACTATAATTGTCCCCTACCACCACCTCTATTCTAATACTCTCCAAGTTGTGACCCATGTCCCTTCTCAACTACATTAATTGTAAGGAACAACATTCTCTTTCTCACCTGCATCCCGAGGTCTTGTTTGCTTTGGTGGCCTTTTACCTTTAGTTTTTTCTTTCCCTTTCCAACCCTGCTGAGACTTTATCTAATCTTGGTGAATACTAGTGGCCACCCACCTATTCCTCTTAGACCCCCACCATTGTTTCTTTCAATTTTTAAGTTTCCTTAATTCTAGCACAATTTACTATTTTTGGCATTTTTTTTCAGATTCTGAACTTCCGGAGCCGTTTTGAGGACCTAAACAACATTTTTTTGGAAAAAAAGAAAAAATTGGCTCATGTTTCTAGTTTAAATTTGTAGTCCTCGAATATATATTTCTAACGAGGTATCATTCACATCCAATAGAGATCATATGCCAAAGTTACGACCCCGGGAAGTTAATGTACCAATTTACCCCATTGGGGCCCACAGTGTTGGTGCTTCATCTCCTAGGGTTAGGTTTTTGGATATTTATGGTTTTCCATTGTTTCTCAATAATAAATAGGCCTTTGAGCCTCATTGTAACATAGTTCAGAGGCATGCAGTCGCCACATCACTTCTCATATATAAGCTACTATCGCCTAAGCTAGTTTGTTTCCATTCTATATGTAAGCATACCTCAATTCTTTGATGTTCATGAAATGAATTTTTATTGCTACTACGTCTTTGTGTTTATGTTTATATCTATGTTCTATTGTGTTCCTGCATAAGCCCAGAAAAGTGGTATCAGAGTGGTTTGCTCTTTCTCTTTTTTTCTTTGAATGCCCCGAATGAGGTCAGGGTATAAGGAGTTAGGGCTCGCACTGGTTGAGCTTTTGCAAGACCAACTTCGTAAACCCTGATGACCTCCCATGGCGGAAAAAAATAAAGACAAGGGATTAGGATATCCTTTCAAAATATTTCTCAAAGAATCCATCGAGTGACAAAGGAACTCGATGATGGACAAATTTGCCCAGATCCTTCGGCAGCTACCCATATGCAACACATCTTCATCCAGCAACTACTATGGAGGTGCGACTCCCCTTAAGTACTAATCAATTTTGAAATTACCACGTTTGAGGCCAGATAGATGCAAATTTTGTAGATAGGTGGTTAAATCTATTGGAAGGATATTTTTTGGTTCATGACTTTTCCAATTAGGAAATATTACTTTTGCACTCCTCAAAGCCGCTCCTAATGTCAAGGACTAGTGGGAAACCTACTGTGAATAGAAAGACGAGAGGGAACCCTCACTATTTTCAATCGAACCCACCTAGAATTCTTTTGGAGATGCCATCAAGGAACAATATTACCCCATTGGGAGCTGTGAATATAAATACATAAATTGGACCATGCTATGACAGAGAAGAGACCAACATGTATCGAATTTCACAAATATTTTTCATACCCTTTGCACAAAGTTAAGTATCAAGGATTCTGAGCGACATTTGGTACTCAAGTACTGTGGGTATCTACATAAGTACATCTAGGACAAGATGGAGTTCTTGGAAATCTCCTCTCTTGGTGTTTCATATCAATACGTTGTCAAGATTGAGAAGAAATTTAAACAGAAGAAGCGAGACTATGGATTTGTGAATCCAAAGCAAGGAAAATGTGCCCCCAAACTACAGAACAAATGACAAATCCAAGGTGGGGTGACCCAGGAAAACCTGCTGAAGTAGTGGGAAAATAAAAACACCACAGAGACAAAGAAGGACACAGGAAAATGGTGTGAGTTCCATAAGAGCCCCACTCACAACACAAGTGAGCTTCAAACCAAGCAGTCACTAGTGGTTGAGCTAAAGGCTTCTGAATCATATGCATGTTTCGACTCTAAGTCAAAACCTGACAAGGGGAATGAAAAATGGAAACACATTATTGATTCAGAGCCTAGTTCCATTGTTTCTACCACAAGATCCAGAAGATTGATACCGAATATCCAAAGGAGGGGGAGCAACTATTCCACACACAGATGTGGGTGAAGGGTTCTTTGTTGCAATTCATCGATGATAGCAAAAGCCAAAAGAACCTCATTTCAGCAGAGGCCATGAAGTGGTTGGGACTACTGACCACACCAAAACCACAGTCATACACCATCGGGTGGCTTCACCAATGACGAGATCTTCACATCAGCCAACGATGTCGCCTTCCCTACAGCATCAAGCCCTTCACAGATGAGGTACTTTGTGATGTTGCTTCTCTTGAATTTTGTGATGTATTATTAGGCCAACCATAATTGTGGAAGTGTTATGTTGTGTATGAGTCTATGTCTCACACTGTTATTATTAATTTAGGAAATAAGTTATACAGGATACCAGAGTTAGCACCGCCTACTGCCATCTCTTTGATCTCTACGAAGCAATGCAGTAAGATCATTTCCTAGACCGGGAAATTTTTCTTCCTTATAATTCACCCTCAGGGAAAGAAGAAGATTGTGGTCACATCCATGACCTCTAGATAGGGTTCCTATGCATGCTAACAGTAGATGAACAAGGTCATGGAGGAGTCAAGGACATCTTCACCTCACCCATAGGGGTACCCCTACACTGACAAGACAAACACTCCATCGATCTAATCATGGTCATGATGCTATCTAATGGACCGATCTATCAATGCTCTATTCTGGAGAACAATGAAATCAAGAGGCAGATTCAAGAGTTGTTACAGAAAGGGCACATCAAGCCAAGTTGATCACCCTGTGGGAGTCTGATCATGTTGATATAGAATAAGGATGGGACCTGGAGACTATGTATTGACTATTAGGCATTGAATAAGATCACTATCTAGAATAGGTATCAAATCCCATGGATTGATGGCCTTCTAAACCAACGCAAGGGGACGTTATATTTCAACAAAATTGACTTGAATTCCAGTTATCACCAGCTACCAATCAAACCCTATGACGTATGGAAGACTACCTTCAAATCCAAGTAGGGTCTTTTCGAATGGTTGGTCATGCCTTTCAGGCAGGCGAATATGACCACAACCTTCATGAGGTTTATGGACGACATCTTGCGGCCCTTCACCAACTCATTTGTGGTAGTTTTAAAACCCTCCTCCCACATCTACTCACATAACTATCCAACCAAGGTACACATGTGACAAGAAGTTACTATGATATGATTTGACTCCCTATGTGTTAGTTAAGGAAGTGGAAAAGTAAGAACATGTCACATAGACCTTCCACATCAGCAACAGAACTCCCAAGATCCATCTTAACCACTCAAGTAACTCGCCCCTAAGACCAACTAAAGTTTTAATGCATAAAATATTGAATTTTCACTACCTTAGGTCTAGGTTAGAGTCTTAAAATCACTAACACTACCAAACCAAGAATCTCAACCAGAACTACTTTGCACAACGAAGATATAAAGCAGTAAATCACATAGGCACAAGTATACACAATTTTTAACAAATCGTACAATAATGTACAACCCTAATCTTTGTTATCTTAAACCAAATCTGAATAATACAATAGTCTATGGTATAAAAGATACAATGAAAAACTTAATTTCATCTTCAGTGTCATATCTTGTCCTATCAGTCCTTCACTTCCATACTGATCACTAGTAGTGCCTTATTCCATCAAGGACACTACACATTAAAAGTCCATGAGGGCTTCCACCTAACATAGTTTCATGCCACTTCTAACATGGGCTTATAAATCTTCTCTTTTGGTAGGCCTACTTCCCAAGCTCCAATCTGCCTTCTAGTAGCCTCTTTCGTCCATCAAGGAGCTACTCATAAGGCTGCAATCTTCACCCAATCATGTAGCAACAATGTCCTTCTTGTATGCTGCTTTAGGGATACTTTGGGTAGCCAACACACTGCCCTCCAATCAAATAAATGGCACCCAATCCAATCATTGCAGAATCTACACCGATGAAGGCACACGATCACCCAATCTCGCCTCCAAATTGGCTCCCACAGGCTACCCAAACAATCTGATCCAATATGGTCACTACTTGACCCAATGTTCCTCCACAAAACATTGTTGTAAATTATGTTTGACTTCATTGTTTGTGACAGTCCTGGTTAGGGCACGTGCTACAACCCCAACTCCACCTAACAGTCAGTAAATGTTGGGTCCCTATAATACTAGTGATTACCCCATTACTATTGTAGTTATACCCCTTATTTATATTTTTGTGCCCCTATTACCCCCATATTGTTATTTCTGTGCCCCATAGAATCCCTCTATTGTTATTTTTGTGGCTTTATATTATTATTGTTAGGTCGGCTGGATTATATTGTGACTCCTTAGACTCCTATATATAGAAAGGAGGTTTTGTCATTTGTATCATCCAAGAATTGTTCATTTATGTAATGTAAAGGAGGTTGCCCCCTTGAAGAGGCTGAATTCTAAGGCGTGGATCTTTCTTTTCTATCTTTTCTTGAGCTCGTTTCATAACATTTGGTATCAGAGCTTTGGATTCTAGGGTTTCGCTGCTCCAAACAGGTCATCGTGGCATTTTCGCTATAACTTTTTTTCTGTGACATTTCAGAAGTCGCAAAAAAAACCCATTTTAAAAGAAATCGTGCTGAACCTTGGGTCCAAATTTCAGAGCTTTTGGCACAATATTTGCGGAGATATGATCTGAGGAAGTTGGTCTTTTTGCAGACTCCTGAATTACACTCAAAACAGGTGACCTGGGGAAAATCGTCATAACTTTCTTTCTGAGCATCGGATTGAAATTTTGTAAGAAGTTACAGAAAGAGGATGGACTTTAGGTTTCTTTTATATATTTTTCAAAGTCAAAGGTGGAAGCAGTGACACGTGGAACTTCATACAAGTTCGCTCTACTGAAATAGTCTATAATCAGGTCACTGCGGGAGATTGTGTATAACTCTTTCTTGGAGAATCCAATTTGGATCAGACTAGTGGCATTGGAAAGAGCACATACGAGGATACTACAGATCACAAGTTCAGAAATGGAGGATTCGAAATTACGGAGATACATCAGATTCAATATCAGGCTTCTACAAAGTAAAAAAAGGTGTGTAGTTTTTTTTTAATTTTTGCATAAGCTTGGTTTGAAGGAATTCAAAGGGCATAGTAAAGCATTATTATCGGTAACTAATGCCCCGAGGAAAGAAAATGCAAACACCTAGTAAGGAACCTGAAAGCTCTAGCATGACTCATGAAGAAGAGGAAGAAATGCTACATGATATATCAAAATTACAAGAACAAGTGCAACAAATGTCACGCTCACAAAAACTAACAGATGCTAAGATAAATGGCGTGGAATCTAAGATAAAGGGCATGGAAGCTAAGATGGATGATCTGAAGACAGATTTGAGGACAGATTTGAAGACAGACATGGCAGATTTGAAGACAGATTTGACAAATTTTCTACAAGAAATACTTACTAATGGTGAAAAGGTTGTAAAGGAAACTCATGATGTGAACAAAAGAAATGTTAATCATGATTCCATAGACTCTAATGTTGGATCGAAGACCCACCATATTCCGAAAATTGATATGAGGAAGTTTGATGGCAAGGATCCCGCCACATGGATATTACAGATGGAGCAATTCTTCGATCTCAATAATGTGCAAAACACACAAAAGGTACGTATGGCAACTTTATATTTGGAACCAAATCAGTTTGTATGGTATCAATGGCTTTGTTCTCGTAAACAATTTATCACTTGGGCAATTTTTACAGAAGAATTGATAGCACATTATGAGGATACAAAAAGCAACACTTTTTTTAGCCAATTGATAAGTCTCAAACAAAAGGGTTCAATAATGGAGCACATTGAGGAGTTCAAAAAATTGAACATAAGGGTAAAAGATATTCCAGAGGAGCATAGGATTGATGTGTTCATAGGCTCTTTAAAGGATAATATCCAACATGATGTGCGCCTTTGGGAACCTGATTCATTAGAGAAGGCATTCAGGTTAGCAAGAAAAATGGAAAGCAAAATTATGGCAACTAGGAAGCATACCATTCACAACTATAAGACGGAAGTGTTGTTGCCCATAGTCTTCCACAACCTACAAGGTTGACACCACAACAATTGGAAGAAAAAAGAGCAAAAGGGCTTTGTTACAATTGTGATAGCAAATACACAAAAGGTCATAAGTGTGCTGAGAAGAAATTATTCTACATAGATTGTGAAGAGGAAGAAGAAAAGGAGCAAGAAAGGTCAAAAGAAGAGGATATATTCCAGGAACAAAGCCTAGATGAAGAACAAATAAATCCGACCATATCTTGTAATGCATTGGCGGGAATTACCACTCCTCAAACCATCAAGATAGAAGGACAAATCAAGAAGAAAAAGGTAATAGTGTTGATTGATTCAGGAAGCACCCACAATTTTATTCATTGTAGGGTAGCAAAAGAATTGAATTTCTTCCTATATCCAGCACCAGAGTGTCAAGTGATGATTGCAAATGGAGGAACAATAAATTGTTCTGGAAAGTGCCATAATATCAAGCTATCCATGGGAGAATATGTATTGACTAGCCCAATGCTTTCCATTCCAATGGGAGGTGCTGATGTTGTACTAGGAGTCCAATGGCTACAATCCTTGGGTACAATAGCTTTTAATTTTCAAGAACTTTTCATGAAATTTTCTGTGGAAGGAAAGGAAGTTGAATTAAGGGGTATTGCAGGGAAACCAGGAAAGATAATCAGCTCTAATGGAATGACAAAGCTTCTAAAAAAGGAGCAAAGAGGTGTAATTGCACAATTATGTTCGCTAGATGTTTCCACATTGGAATCATCTATTTCTCCAGATCTCCAAAAAGTCCTGGACAATCATTCCAAGGTATTTGAGACTCCCAAAGGTCTCCCACCTATGCGTGATCATGATCATGCTATTCATCTGATTCCAGGAAGTGTTCCTCCAAACATCAGGCCGTACAGATATCCCTATGTCCAAAAAAGTGAAATTGAACGTATGGTTGCAGAAATGCTAGAGGCTGGTATAATTCAACCGAGTCAAAGTTCTTTCTCAGCTCCAGTAGTATTGGTGCACAAGAAGGATGGATCATGGCGCATGTGTCCAGATTATAGGGAGCTCAACAAGCTCACTATTAAAGATAAGTTCCCCATTCCTGTCATTGATGAATTACTGGATGAATTGCATGGATCAATTTACTTCACCAAGTTGGATCTTCGTTCGGGATATCATCAAATCAGAATGAAGATTGAAGACATTCCGAAAACGACATTTAGAACTCATGAGGGTCATTATGAATTTTTGGTCATGCCTTTTGGCCTTACCAATGCACCTTCAACATTTCAAGGTTTGATGAATTCAATTTTCAAACCATTCCTTAGAAAATTTGTGTTAGTATTTTTTGATGATATACTAATCTACAGCAAGTCTTGGAAGGATCATGTTGAACATGTTGACAGGGTGCTACAACTATTGGAGGAGAAACAATTATATGCAAAAAGATCCAAATGTTTCTTTGGAGTCCAGGAGGTGGAATATTTGGGTCATATTGTATCTCATGAAGGAGTTAAGGTAGACCCTAGCAAAATTAAAGCCATTAAGGAATGGAAAATCCCCACATCCATAAAGCATCTGCGAGGATTTCTTGGGTTGACAGGGTATTATCGCAAGTTTGTTAAGAATTATGGGAGAATAGCAGCACCTCTAACAACATTATTGAAGAAAGATTCATTTTCATGGACTCCGGAAGCAACAAAGGCCTTTAAACATCTTAAAGAGGCAATGTGCCAAGCACCGGTCTTAGCTACACCGGACTTCACAAAAACCTTTATTGTGGAATGTGATGCTTCAGGAAATGGAATTGGTGTTGTTCTAATGCAAGATGAAAGACCCATTGCTTTTGAAAGTCGTCCAATCAAGGGAAAGTTTTTAAGCAAAGCTATTTATGAGAAGGAAATGTTGGCAATACTCCATGCACTTAAGAAATGGCGACCCTACCTAATGGGAAGACACTTCAAGGTAAAAACGGATCATGATAGCCTTAAATACTTTTTAGAACAAAGATTATCCTCTGAAGAGCAACAAAAGTGGGTCACAAAGATGTTGGGTTATGACTTTGAAATCATCTACAAAAAAGGGAAGCAAAATGTGGTGGCAGATGCACTCTCAAGAAAGGATGAGGATGTGGAAGCATTGTTGTGTGCCATTTCTATTATCCAACCAGATTGGATAAACAAAGCAAAGGAGGAATGGAAGAATGACGAAGAAGTGTGGGCACTTATTCGAAAGCTACAACAAGATTCCAGTACTTCTGATACATTTAGCTGGAAAAATGATTCGTTATGGTACAAAGATCGCTTATACCTCTGTAAGAATTCCCAGCTAAAACAAAAGATTCTTATGGAATTGCACACTTCTCCCTTAGGAGGGCACTCAGGATTTTTAAAAACTTACCACAGGGTTAAGAAGGAATTTTTTTGGGATGGCCTTAAATCAGATATTCAAAAGTTTGTGGCGGAATGTTTGGTTTGCCAACAAAATAAAGTTGAAACAATTAAGACACCGGGTCTATTACAACCTTTATCCATTCCAAGCCAACGTTGGGAGGAGGTTTCAATGGATTTTATCACAGGTTTACCCAAGTCTGAGGGAAAGAGTGTCATCATGGTGGTAGTTGACAGACTTACCAAGTATGCACACTTTTGTGCATTATCACATCCATTTAAAGCCAGTACAGTTTCTACTGCATTTATGGAAACAGTTCAAAAGCTACATGGAAACCCAAAGATTATTGTAAGTGACAGAGATCCCATTTTCACTGGAAATTTTTGGACAGAATTATTTTCTTGTCTTGGTACTCAGTTAGCTCATAGCTCATCTTATCATCCTCAATCTGATGGGAAAACTGAGATAGTAAACAAATGTTTGGAAGGATATCTTCGTTGCTTTGTATCTGATAAACAGACACAATGGGTCAAATGGTTGCCTCTGGCTGAATGGTGGTATAACACTTCCTTCCATACAGCAACAAAAATGACCCCATTTATGGCACTTTATGGGTATCAACCACCATCAATCACATCATATTTAAGAGAAAATTCTAAGGTTCAGGCAGTGGAACATCACATCGAACATCAACAACAAGTCCTCCAACTCTTAAAGGATAACCTCGTGTTGGCACAAAATAGAATGAAACAACAGGCAGATCAACATCGCAGTGAAAGAAGTTTTGATGTAGGTGATTGGGTATTCCTACGGCTACAACCATATAAGCAAATGTCCCTAAAGCAAGCTAAGAAGGATAATAAATTATCACCAAAGTATTATGGTCCGTACAAGGTGTTGGAAAAGATTGGTACTATGGCATACAAATTGGAGCTTCCTGCAGCTTCTCGATTGCACCCAGTTTTCCATGTTTCATGTTTAAAGAAGGTTATAGGCGACAAGCTCCCAGTTCAAACAATATTGCCAGAACTTGACGAGGAAGGAAAAATTATATTGGAACCAGAAGCAGTCACAGAAACAAGAACTCGACAGCTACGAAATCGATCAATTTCAGAGTATCTTATCAAGTGGAAGAACTTATCCACTGAAGATTCCACATGGGAGGATGAGAATTTTATGCAGAAGTATCCAAAACTACTCAAGCGTTGAGGATAACACTTTTTTGAAGGAGAGGGGCATGTTGGGTCCCTATAATACTAGTGATTACCCCATTACTATTGTAGTTATACCCCTTATTTATGTTGTTGTGCCCCTATTACCCCCATATTGTTATTTCTGTGCCCCATAGAATCCCTCTATTGTTATTTTTGTGGCTTTATATTATTATTGTTAGGTCGGTTGGATTATATTGTGACTCCTTAGACTCCTATATATAGAAAGGAGATTTTGTCATTTGTATCATCCAAGAATTGTTCATTTATGTAATGTAAAGGAGGTTGCCCCCTCGAAGAGGCTGAATTCTAAGGCGTGGATCTTTCTTTTCTATCTTTTCTTGAGCTGGTTTCATAAGAGTAAATAAGCCCCTTAAGGTTTTTGGCCCACCTTTGTAGGCTTCCTCCCTTGCCACGCTGCCTCCTTAGGGAACTTGTCAACCCTTGACAAACCTCACATAGTCCCAGTTGTGTGTCATGGCCTGTGACGTAGCACAACAACCCTCCTCCTGTAGCAAACTACCTCCAAATAATGCCAAAATAATCTCAAACAGCAGTGTTTTTCCTCCTCGGAAACTCGACCTAACAACCAGCCTTCTTGGTCCTTGAGACAACAATGTTTTATCTAGAAAATAGACACTTGTAACTTAGCTTACTCGGCCTCCAATACATACTTCAAACCCTTCTCCTCACGTTGTCCAGAACTCCTCCTTTGTTGTTGCTAGGCTTGAGATCCTCCTCTCCACAGAGTCTTTATCTAGAAGAGACGTTACACAAATGGATGTTATCAAGACATCACATGACCCTCTATTTATAGTGAAAAGAGGGGCTCAAATGAATAGATAAGAGACACATCTATTGGATTAATTTACTTCAAGCCTACATGACTTGAAAACCACTAATTACTTGTCAACTTCAAAAAATCATTTATCCACTTCTACAACTTGGAATTTGAAATTCTCGAAGAGTTGGATTCTCCTTTCCTCCATTTATCATCTCATGTCATTGCATGTAGAAATGTGCATCCAGAATTGCCCAAAAAATTAATTGGTGCAAAACCTCATACTTGGGTTCCAAGCCCATAAGTGACCCTTGTGCGGTTTTCCCTCCAAACCCTGAAACCTAGGGCTTGGAGTACCTCCCAAGCTACACAAATAAACACTACCTCTTAGTGAGGGGGGTATGTTACACTAAAAAATGTCACCATGACTATTTACAGTTAGTATGGCTCAATCAACAGTCATGCTACCCTCTTAGGCAAGTCTTATGCCTCTGCTCTCCATGTCAAACTCCAAAAAAGAAAGAAAGTCTTTCTAAATGTATTTATCTCTGGGGACGCAGGTTCTCTCAACCTTACCTGCGGGGACGCACCCAATGTTCACCAAATCTGTGTCTTTGGACGCTTTGTATGTAAAGGGGCAGGTGCGTCCCCCTGTAAAGGTTAAAATACGCAAGTTTCATCTTTAAAAAGTTACTTGTGGTCATTTCTAGAGCATTCTAGAAGGTTGTTCGACGTGTATTGAGCGCCTCCAGATGGTTCATGCACTCCTACCAAAGAGGAACTTATCCCATCAATAAGGGAGCTATCCCATCCAAAGAGGGGATTATCCCATTGATGGTGGACCTGATTAACTTCCTCTTGAGCACTATAAATACAGGCATTGGGCCAGAAGGCGGAGAGGTTGGAAACTAAACATTTCTAAGGGTAGATGCTGCTGGAATTAGGACTCCCATTTAGAAGCTTGTGAGGAGAGATTGCCATCTTTGCTTGTTCTATTTGGAAGTGGGTGAGCTTTGTCAAAGTAAAGGAGAACTCTTGATGGACCCTGGGAGGGACTTGCACAACACCAAGGCTCAGGTTGTAATTGTTCCTTTTGTTTCCTATTAATGCAAATGAGTCCATTCTTCTCAATAACTTGTTATTTATGAGTTGTTTCATGTACTCCTTGGTCTATGTGTTTAATATGTTTTATTCTATGAGATTATCAAGTGCTATTTAATCGTTTGATTGTTAGTGGATGCAGGTTTCAAAGTGAAGGAGGAGCTCATCCGGATCAGTGAGGCTGGACTGCTACAACAGCGTTGGATTACAGGTAGGATCTAAACACTTGATTTCTTATATAGTAAATGCATGTTTAGAGAAGGATTGCTCTTGTTTGTCTTGTTTGTCACTAGAGAGTCTTAGGCTCCTAGGGAGGTTGGTTGTGTCTGCACAATCGACTCTTTCCGCCTGACAAATTGGCGACTCCACTGGGGACTCCATTGATGTGAAAGTCTTTTCCTTTGTATGCAACTTTGCTCTGAGAACAGTCATTTATTTTCTGGTTTTTGGCTCTGTGACTTTGTTTTTGGGTGGGTTAGCTTAAGGTTAGATTCAATTTAGTTTTTCTTGGTTTTTCCAGTAGGACGCACCCTCTGAGTATTGCACAGTGCGTCCTGGTACACACTGTTGCTGTGTGCACAGAGCGGGCCCGCACCTGGCTTAACTGGTTGCCTGCGTCCCCTGCTAAAAATTAAGAAATTTCCATTTTTTGCATTTTTTCTCTTGGATTTTGCTTTTTATTAGTTTTTACTGCCCAGATCCACTGGTTACCTGCCATAAATCTTCACCTAGGCTTGTTTCATTAGCATCCCTGCTTTAAGCTTTCATCAATTGGGTGTTTTGAGTTTCTTTTCGAGAAATTATTAATTTGATTTCCTTTGGTCATTACTTGGAGGTTTCTCTCAGTCCTTTCACAATTTTGCATCTTTTTTCCTTCGTTTTTGCAAAAAAATTTCCCCCTCATTCGCCGAGGGGGGCTAAATTGTGTATGAGTGTTAATTGCCTTTGAGTGTTTTTATTTTATGATCTTTGGAACTCTCACCCAATTTTCTCGGCTTGCACTTGATTGGTTCTTATATCACATTAGAATCATCTTGTGTTTGAGAATTCTCTTGCATAGATCACGTTTGCATAATTAGAATTCTCCTTTTTGGAATATGAATGAAAAATGTGCATAGATTACATTTGCATACTTTTCAAGTGAATTGTGCATAGATTACAATTTCATAGTTTACATTCTGAAAAATCAATTGTAGATTTAGATCAGCTTTCTTTGATTCGAATTTACACAAAAATAAAATAAAAAAAAGGGTTTGGAATTGATTTGCATTAGTTTTTCTTGATGAAATTAGTGCATTAGAGAATTTGTTATATTTTCTCTTAGTGATCAATTTTTTGCATTGTTGGAAGTGAATGGAAACTCTCTCCTTACTTTAGTTAGGATTCATCGAATTGAAAAGATTACATTATCATATTCGATTGCATTCAGTTGAGTCGGGTCATAACACCATTGGTTTCATATCCATTTACCCATTTGAGTAATAACAGCCTTAATAACATAGCGCTTAATTAAAATTCATCCAGTAATTTTTACATTTCTAGGGCTCTGAAACACCAACATAGATCAGGCTAGTGTCTTGGAGTAGGAGAGTAATTAACTCTCCAAGACAGCAAAACCAAACAAGTAGCTCATCTTGTGGTAGGATAAATCGAACTGTTACATTTATGCTCTGGGAAAGCTCCTCTTAAAGGAGAAGCACGAGACCGTGTCCGAACCAGTGAGGGGATCAATCCTCCTTCATTGGGAAAGACGCCAGATACGCTCGTACTACAAACGGTAAACCTCGGATTATTGTCGAGGAGCCTGGGGTCACTTGTCGGTAAACCTTGGATTATTGTCAAGGAGCCGGCAAGGGGATTGAGCTTGTTACTCTACCCTTGCGTGCTATCGGGTCGTAGACTGTTCCCCCAGGTGTATTTGTTGCTGTTGGTGACCTTAGTGACCATTATCTTTAGGGTTCTACCCAAGGTGACGGTGGAGGGAAGATCCCACTGTACCTGGAGCAGACGTCGGCTAGACTCACTTGGATTTTCTGGGGGGTTCACTTCACTCGAGACGGTTAAAGTGGAGGAACTTGGTCCAGTCTATTCATTAAGCAGGTTGTCGGGGTAACTGTTCCACCCACCACTTCTGTACTGAATTCGGCGATGTTGGGCTTCATCACCAACTAGTGTTTTCGGTCCGGAAGGCTACTGTTTGTGTATGGTTTGACTCCTAGATTTGATAGCGCGTGTTAATTTGTTTGTTTTTACTTTTAGAGACCATAGGTGTGAACTGTGAATTTTAATTTTTAGGTGTGAATTGTGAATTGTTAATTTTAGTTTTAAATTGTTAATAAAATTCACTGAAGTTGAATATAATGGCAAATGTTTCGGAATTTACCAACCTAGGAACCCCTCCTAATGAGAATCCTAGTACTTTTCCTTACTTTGGAAATGTTGGTCCTCCTTATATGGCTACTTTGTCATTACCTGGATTTACAATAGGTTTACCGATATGGTTATTTTCAACTTCGTTGGCCCAAAATACTCTAATTGTTCCATCTCAACCGGATACTTCACCTCAACAGAGTTCACCATCTCAACATCACCAACCTTCTGTTGACCCTTTACTTTCTTCGCCTAATTTTTCTTCCTCCATTTCTTCCTCTTCACCTGGTAAAAGCCTTGATGCTAGTAACCAGGAGGCTAAGAAGAAGAAGAAAGGGAAGAAGAAGAAGAAGAAGAAGAAGCAAGATAAGAAAGAAGTCAACCAACCAACCACGACTGTAAGTGTTAGTTGTGTTGAGGAAAACTCTGACATGCATCGTAAACCCAAATACCCTTGCAGGCTTTGTAAGGGTGACCACTTCCTTGTCAATTGTCCTGGTATTCCAAAGGTCTTGGAAGTATGGTCAGAAAAATCTCATCAACTTTCCGTTGATCCATCAACCAGTGATAGTCAGGTTCCTGGGAAAAAGGGTAAAGTTAGGTTTCCTTGTAAGTTATGCAAAGGGAGTCATCAAACTCATATTTGCCCTCACATGGAAGAAGCCTCAACATTGTTGGGAAAACTTATTGTTCCACAGCAAGAATTTCCAACTGGTTACCGTAAACTTTCTCCCAACCTACCATCAACTGACGGAGTGATTAATCAAATTTCAAGTATGGTCAATCACACTCTTCCATTGGAGAGTGAAACTCATGTCACTCAGGTTGATGATCCTTTAGTTGATCGAGTGGTCGATCCAATTTCAAAAAGAGTCGATCCCACTTTCCCTTTAGAGAGTGAACTTCATACCGCTCAGGTTCTTCTTGTTACATCAGATTCTTCTATGCCGGGGGGCATTTCACCTGTTTCTACAGAACCCCCTCCAAGCACTGAGGTCTTTTCCTTTGATTGGAATAGACTGACAGAATCTCGTCTTCCTTCCTCCATCCCTTTCCAAATCATTGTCAAGGCTGGTGGTAGGGACATACATCGTACTCAGGTAGATGAAGGTGCTTCTGTTAGTATTTTATCCTCAACTGTTTGGAAAGCTTTGGGTTCCCCTCAGCTTGCGCCTATTACGCAGAATCTGAAAGCTTTTAACAGAACCATTAGTGAACCTTTAGGGATCCTTCCTAAGTTTTCTATTACCTTGGAAGGTAAAACTGCCTGTATTGATCTTATGGTAGTTCGAGGTCCCTTGGATTTCAATTTACTCCTTGGGCGAGACTATGTTTATGCAATGAAAGCTGTCGTATCGACACTCTTTCACGTGATGTCTTTCCCTCACAATGGCAGTATTGTGACTGTAGACCAGCTTTCGTTCCCTAGTCTTGTTTCAAATACCAATAATATGACAGCCCTAACTGCTCCTGATTCTAAATTGGTATCTACCCTGCCACGGGTTAATTATGTGGCAACTGGTCCCATGTTTTCAGTTACCGATGTAAGTGAACCTCTCACTGTTGATTTAGATCCGGTAATTGACATGGAAAACTCTATGGGATTATTTGAACACGATGTTCTTATCCCTTTTGAGTCCCTTGACATGTGTTCCTTCCCGAGAAGTATTCTTCCTTCTGATGAAGACCTCTTGGAAGCCATGATCAAGGTGTGTCCATTGACATGTCTTTCCTCCAGTTGGAAGCCATGATCAGTGAGTGCGAGGATAGTTTTTCCTGTATCAACCTCGTTAAAAAATGAAATAGGATGCCATGAGGAAAGTTCCTTTTACTGTGTCAACCTCGTTAAAAAATGAATCAGTGAGCACGAGGAAAGTCCCTTTTACTGTGTCAACCTCGTTAAAAAATGAATCAGTGAGTACAAGGAAGGTTCCTTTTACTGTGTCAACCTCGTTAAAAAATGAATCAGTGTGTGCGAGGATAATTTTTCCTGTATCAACCTCGTTAAAAAATGAAATAGGATGCCATGAGGAAAGTTCCTTTTACTGTGTCAACCTCGTTAAAAAATGAATCAGTGAGCACGAGGAAAGTTCCTTTACTGTGTCAACCTCGTTAAAAAATGAATCAGTGAGTGTGAGGAAAGTTCCTTTTACTGAGTCAACCTCGTTAAAAAATGAATCAGTGAGTACGAGGATAGTTTTTTCTTGTATCAACCTCGTTAAAAAATGAAACAGGCTAGTACGAGGAAAGTTCCTTTTACTGTGTCAACCTCGTTAAAAAATGAATCAGTTGGTCAGAGGATAGTTCTCTTTACTGAGTCAACCTCATTAAAAAATGAATCAGGGACGAGGATAGTTTTTTCCTGTATCAACCTCGTTAAAAAATGAATCAGGCTAGCATGAGGATAGTTCTTTTACTGAGTCAACCTCATTAAAAAATGAATCAGGTAGATTTTAGGATATGTAGGTAGATTGTAGAAAGTAGGTTTTGAGGATAGTTCCTGTTACTGAGTCAACCTCGTTAAAAAATGAATCAGGTATGAGGAAAGTTCTTTTCTTGTGTCAACCTCCTTAAAAATGAAACAACTCCCTTTTTCAAGTTAAATATTGAAAGTAAACCTTCATTCCATTCATCTGGTTGAATGCAATGAAGCCTGGGGGGCATGTACCTCGCTTTGCATCATTATACTGGGGGCATGCGAACTTTTTGAGCATAGTTCCTTGTCTTGTGTCAAGCTCGTTAAAAAATGAAACAAGGGTAGGTTAAGTAGGTAGATTGTAGAGAGTAGTCATGAGCATAGTTCCTTGTCTTGTGTCAAGCTCATTAAAAAATGAATCAAGGACTTTAGAGCATAGTTCCTTGTCTTGTGTCAAGCTCGTTAAAAAATGAATCAAGGTTTTTAGAGTAGAGTTTTTTGTTACGTAGATTGTAGAGAGTAGTTACGAGCATAGTTCCTTATCTTGTGTCAAGCTCGTTTAAAAAATGAAACAAGGGTTTTGAGGATAGTTCTTTTCCTGTGTCAACCTCACTAAAAAATGAAACATCTCCCACAAGTCTTTCCAAGATCTTGAAAGTAAAGCTTCATTCTATCCACCTCATTGAATGCAATGAAGCTTGGGGGGCATGTACCTCGTTTTGCGTCATTATGCTGGGGGCATGTGAACTTATAACAAGCATAGTTTTTCGTTTCAAGCTTGCGTAAACATGAAACCGAATCCGAGCATAGTTCTTTTCCTGTGTCAAGCTCGTTAAAAAATGAAACAAATCCTCCTCTACTTGAGTCGAGAGTTTGACTAGATCTCATAAATGTTAAGTTTTATATTTAGGTTAGTTATTTCAGTATTTTGCATAATTTTCTTACAGTTTTAGGTCGAGTTTTTCAAACGATCTCGTTCATGAACCTTCATTCCATCCAGATTGTACTTAGTTGAATGAAATGAAGTTGGGGGGCATGCGCTCTAGCAATTATGCTTAGGGGGCATCAAGCACGGTTTTCTCTCTATTTCAAGCTTATGAAAAAATGAAACTACTCTGAAGCATAGTTTTTCTCTGTTTCAAGCTTTTGTAAAAATGAAACCTATCTCGAGTCAATTTTAGTTATTTTCAAGACTCGTTAAACTCATGAAAATACCGAGATTATTTTGCTATCTTTCATTCTCGTAAAACAAATGAAAATGCCGAGTTCTTTCCGTCTTTTCCTGCTCGTAAAATTGAAAGTCGGCCATATGAGTACATTTTTATCATTTTTTCGAACTCATTGAAATTTATGAAAAAGTGAAAACCATGAGTACATTTTTATCCCTTTTTTGAACTCGTTAAAACTTACGAAAAAGTGAAAACCTTGGACTTCTCTTTTAAGCCCTTTTCAGACTCTCAAAACATGAAAAGATTGCCGAGCGTTTCTTTTACACTCGTTAAAACGGAATTAAAAGACAGTCCCCTTATAGCTCTTTTCTGACCGTAAAAACAGGAAAAGATTGCCGGATTTTTGTCGTTTCAAATTCGATACTAGAAATAAAACGACGTGTCCTTGATCGCTTTTTACTTTTCAGGTCAAAGACACTAATCATGAAAGTACTCCTTGGTTGCAAGATCAAGCGGTTCTCTCAAGTATCATTTTATACTTTTTCGGGCTTGGGAGACACAAATTTACGAAAAAGTTCACCTTGGAGTCTTCTTTAGTTTTTTCAGACTCTCTAAAATTGAAAAACGCCGAGTTTCTCCTATACTGGGTTCGTTAAAACATTTCACAGTAAAGGACCTATTCAATTACAAACAGGAACGAACCACTCCTTCCTAGGGTTCGAATCAAAACTAGGTTGGACTCATCCGAAGGATGAGCTTATAATCAAGCATATGTTATCCTCCTCAAGCTTGTTAAAAATAAAGAGGTACTCGCCAGAAATGGTGGGGGAAAAGAGAGAAGAATGAGCCTATTTGTTACCTTTTGTCTCAGAAGAAACTTTATTACCACTCTTGAACACGACACTTTTCATTCACCTGGGTTGGGAAATATTTTACCTCACAGTTGATCAAACCACTTTGAAAGTCTTCAACCGGGTTCCGGGGATTAAATTTGAGTCGTTTATCACCAAGCCATCTGTTGTGTCATTATGTGTTCAAGAGGTCTGCAAGCAAAACTTTCATCTGTAAAATACTTGTCATCCATTTGACCATCCCTGAGTCAGTCCTTACAGCAACATTTCTTCAACTTGAACAATGATTTCGTGTTGTGGGCTTGCCTGCAACGGGTCGCTTTCTATCGACATCAGCACATTATCTAGAGAGATGACTTAGAAATCGTCAGTGCCTTGAAGTCTGCATGCATCAATGGCAGGTTTCTCGCCTTTGACGTCAGTTTACATCATTGACTTTCGATCGAAGGATTTCGTGAAATGTTCGACATCAACTCATTCATTCACATCTCATGGATTGTACTGGGTACTTTGAGAACCATTGACATTACTGGTGGTCTCTCTCACGCTTGTTAACAGTTTTCATCATCGACTGGTAATCAAGTGGTTTCTACCATGTTCGACATCAACTCATTTATTCGCATGGCTAGAATCGTACCAATTCGGGAAGTAGAAATGAAGACCCTGGATCTAGTTTCCACCATCCAGGCTGCGAGGAGTTTTGTATTCATTATCTAAGTAGACTAATCATAAACAGATGGCTGCGCCCATACTGTGTCTACAAAAGTCTATGATTATGATGTACTGCAAGATCATTCCTGTATCAGAGTAGTTAGTCTGTTAGTTAAAGTTTTAATCTGAGTATGGGAATGCCTACCTCAGTGATGATATAATCTTATACATGTATTTTGTGTTGAAAATTGCAGGTTCTGACCAGGCTCTCCACGAGATAATCCTTGAAATGATAAAGCGCTTCACCCTTCCTAGATAATACAAAACCCTAATCTATTACAGGCTTCGCACTTTAGGGGGCATTCTGTTACACTAAAAATTGTCACCATGACTATTTAAAGTTAGTATGGCTCAATCAACAGTCATGCTACCCTCTTAGGCAAGTCTTATGCCTCTGCTCTCCATGTCAAACTCCAAAAAAGAGAGAAAGTCTTTCTAAATGTATTTATCTCTGGGGACGCAGGTTCTCTCAACCTTACCTGCGGGGACGCACCCAATGTTCACCAAATCTGCGTCTTTGGACGCTCTGTATGTAAAGGGGCAGGTGCGTCCCCTTGTAAAGGTTAAAATACGCAAGTTTCATCTTTAAAAAGTTACTTGTGGTCATTTCTAGAGCATTCTAGAAGGTTGTTCAACGTGTATTGAGCGCCTCCAGATGGTTCATGCACTCCTACCAAAGAGGAACTTATCCCATCAATAAGGGAGCTATCCCATCCAAAGAGGGGATTATCCCATTGATGGTGGACCTGATTAACTTCCTCTTGAGCACTATAAATACAGGCATTGGGCCAGAAGGAGGAGAGGTTGGAAGCTAAACATTTCTAAGGGTAGATGCTGCTGGAATTACGACTCCCATTTAGAAGCTTGTGAGGAGAGATTGCCATCTTTGCTTGTTCTATTTGGAAGTGGGTGAGCTTTGTCAAAGTAAAGGAGAACTCTTGATGGACCCTGGGAGGGACTTGCACAACACCAAGGCTCAGGTTGTAATTGTTCCTTTTGTTTCCTATTAATGCAAATGAGTCCATTCTTCTCAATAACTTGTTATTTATGAGTTGTTTCATGTACTCCTTGGTCTATGTGTTAAATATGTTTTATTCTATGAGATTATCAAGTGCTATTTAATCGTTTGATTGTTAGTGGATGCAGGTTTCAAAGTGAAGGAGGAGCTCATCCGGATCAGTGAGGCTGGACTGCTACAACAGCGTTGGATTACAGGTAGGATCTAAACACTTGATTTCTTATATAGTAAATGCATGTTTAGAGAAGGATTGCTCTTGTTTGTCTTGTTTGTCACTAGAGAGTCTTAGGCTCCTAGGGAGGTTGGTTGTGTCCGCACAATCGACTCTTTCTGCCTGACAGGGTACTTCCAAGACTAGGAAGTAACTCATCATCGTTATCACTGCTAGAAACACTTTCCCAACTGTTGGTGCTCACAATCGTACACTAGCAGAAAATGATAAAATTAATGACTAGGTGACTGAAAAAGTTAGTCACCATAGCTTTTCCAAGTGGAATACTACTAAAAATGATCAACCTTAAGTTATTAACTAAAAATTACTAACATAAATAACTAATTTAGTCTCGGGTTAAAATATACGACTTGATAATAAGTAATACAACTAAAAATTCCTAATGTGAATGGCTAATTTAGTCTCATAACATAAATATGACTACTTAACAAGTAATACAGTAGTAAAAATTAGTCATTTATGTTAGTCATTTTAATTATGTCACTTCGGCAATCTAAACTTACAAGTGATAGGGGATTCAGAAGTTGTTATAGATTGGCTGAAAGGTTATACTTCCTTAGACACTTCTTTACTGCATCAATGGAATATTAGAGTTATGGAGTTGATTAGAACCTTCAGGGTTATACCCTTTGATCACATTCACAGGTAATTACATTAAAATATTGATAGATTATCCAAAATGGGAGTGGGCTTAAAGTTGGGTCAAATACATTATGAAAAATACCTACAAGGAGAAGTGTTGAGTAATTAGTAGATGACACATTTCCTTTAGTTGAAGACTTAACTTTTTATGCATATCTACATTTTTTATTATCAAGGTCATATCCATTGAAATTAGGATACTAGTTTCTAACTTGGATACCATGTTGTTTTTCTAGTTTGAACATACATTATGAACATGGTAGTACTAGACTCTTATGAAATTATTTTGGATCCTATCAGGATTTTGATATTGCCCGAACATTAGATGTTGAACATATTACAATATTATGTCATTCAGAAAAAGCAAATTTAGTATATGTTAGATGATGTAAATTACATCTTTGCATTAATATTAATACAAAATGATGTATTTTTCTTATTGGAAAAAAAAAAATTATGCCATTTCCCACCACCTAAGTTATTAGACATAATTTATGTAGGAATACATGTAACTACAAGAATCTTTTCTTAGTTTCTAAAGATGGTTTGATTTCATAACAATGATGATCATTATTTTTCTTCTTGGTATCATACGTCAATGTTTGGCTTCCATGATGCCTCTGTGATGGTTGGGATTCCTCATAATAGGCATGTGAACCCCTAGGTGTGCACACAACTTGTTGAATGTGAATATGGGGTTTGAAACTTGGTAGGCACAATGTTGTATGTGTTGTATGAAATGTTGTTGAGGTTTCAAGACATTACCTTGAATCCTACAAGAACATTGTGCCACCCCTTAAACCCTATGTTAAACACTCCATGATTTGGTATTGATGTGAAAAAATAAATTTCATGAAAAATATATATTTATAATTTATACAAAACCATACATCAAATACATGTAATTATGCTAAAATTATACAAAATATCTAAGTATGATTTTCCTCATAAAAAATTCAAATACATATAACTAGCCTAGATCCATCTTAACCCTGGATCTATCAAGCGCCGAGAGGGATCCAATCTCTCGAGGTGAAAACCTATTTTTTTAGTGAAAAACTTGAGGAAAGGTGTGCACCTCGAGACATTTTATCCCTCTCAGTGCTTGATAGATCTAGGGTTAAGATGGATCTAGGTTGGTTATATAATACTATAAAATATCTATTTTTGTATTTATGTGTCTTTCTTATTCACTCTCTCTATTTCACCCGCAAACATGCACACTCTCTCTCACGCCCTCCCTTTTCCTCTATGCCTCTCTCTCTCCCTCTCTCTCTCTCACCCTCTCTCTCTCTCTCTCTCCACCTTTCTCCCCTTATGTATTTCTTCTTCCTTCCTATCTCTCCCCCCCTCCAACTCCATATCTCTCTCTCTCCCCCTTCAACTCCATATCTCTCTCTCTCCTCTCTTTTGATACCTCTCTCCCCATTTCTCTCCCACCTCCATCTATCTCTCCCCCCCCCCCGTCTCTCTCTATTTCTCTCTCTCTCTCCTTCTCCCTCTCTCTCTTTCTCCCTTTCTCTATGTGTCTCCCTCTTTCTCTCTTCCCCTTCTCTACTTATCTCTCTCTTTCCTCCTCTCCTCTCTCCCTCGACCTCTCTCCATCTCTCACTTCTCTCTCTCTCTCTCTCTCTGCCCTCCAAATTTGTCACTATCTCCCTCCCTCTCCCCCGCCTCTCTCCCCTTCACTTTTCTTTTTGTCATCCCTTGGATTCTTAGTTAATATGGATCTATTTTGGTTCTTACTAACACTATTTATATTATATAAATTTCACATCTTTAAATATACAAATATTCTCATTTTTTATTTTATTAAAACCTTAATTTAATTGCTATGGAATATTTTTAGTAGTGGCCAAGATAAAGAATTTAGATATATCTCAAAAGTAATTATAACATTTTTCCGTTTAGCTTCAATTTAAAAAATGTTATACAATTAAAATAAATTAATTTTATTGTGAAATATGTTATGGTTTTTGGGCATGTGGTATTAATAAGCCATGGTATTGGCCTACGGTATTGTAACAAAGCATATTTACAAGTTAATAATATCCATGGTAAACTGGGGGGAATATCCACGGTTAAGAATCTTGTCATATTATTAAAATATATTTTGATTGTGAAATAAGTTATGATTTTTTGGCATGTGGTATTGATAAGCCTTATTATTAGCCCCATGCTATTATAACAAAGCCTATTTACAAGTTCATAATATCAATGGAAAAGTGAGGGTGAATGTCCATGATTAAGAATCTTGTCATATTGTTATAAAATATTTTGATTGTGAAATTAGTTACTGGTTAATAATATTTTCATATTGTTTTAAAATATTTTTATTGTGAATAAGTTATGTTTTTTTGGTATGTAGTATTGGCCCATGGTATTGAAACAAAGCCAAGTTTTTACATGTTAATGATATCCATAGTAATGTGGCAGTGAATATCCATGGTTAAAAATCTTGTGATATTATTATAAAATATTTTGGTTGTGAAATAAGTTATGGTTTTTGGGCATGTGGTATTAATAAGCCATGGTATTGGCCCATGGTATTGTAAGAAAGCCTATTCACAAGTTAATAACAAAATCAAAATATAAAAAATTGATTTTTATTATTGTAATTTTTTATTATTAATTAACCCAACATTTAAATGTTGATAGTTTTCCTCGATATCACTTTTAATTTTTTTCTATTTATTTAATCTCTAATAAATCCCAACTTTCTAATGGGAGCTCCATTATATAATGGAACCTCTTTGAATGATGATTTCAAAGGGAAACCAAAGAAAAAAATTAATGTGGGGGAATTGACTATCCAATCATAGCCATCAAATTTGAATATAAACCACATAACAATTTAAATTAGTTTGCAATAAAAAATGGCATCCTCTACCAAGACATCAAATTTGAATATAAACCACATAACAATTTAAATTAGTTTGCAATAAAAAATGGTATCCTCTACCAAGACATCAAATTTGAATATAAACCACATAACAATTTAAATTAGTTTGCAATAAAAAATGGCATCCTCTACCAAGACCACAACTAGATGGCCAAAAACTTGCGGGATGGCCTAAAATTGGCCTCGATTTTGCAACAACAAAAAAATCCCAGTAAAATTGTTTGAATTATATTTTTACCTAGGAAATTCTAAAACCCTATGTTACCTAAATTCTTGAAAATCCCAAAATTGAAGTGAATCTTGCAACAACAAAAAAAAATTCCCAGTAAATTTTTTTGAATTATATTTTTACAGGGAAATTCTAAAACCCTATGTTACCTAAATTCTTGAAAATCCATAACTATAACCTAGATTTACAAAGTATTATGCAAGAAACATAGGAAGGGAAAGGTATATTATTCATAGAGTTATACGTACAACTATGAATAATTTGAAAAACCACTTTACATTTTCTTCTACCAAAAATATACAAATCATTACAGAAGAGTCGAGGAATATTTGAGAAGGGAATTTGAAAAACCACTTTACATTTTCAGCTACCAAAAATATACAAATCATTACAGAAGAGTCTAGGAATATTTGAGAAGGGAATTTGAAAAACCACTTTACATTTTCAGCTACCAAAAATATACAAATCATTATAAAAGAGTCTAGGAATACTTGAGAAGAGCTCGCATGAAGAAGGCATTGAATAATTTGAAAAACCACTTTACATTTTCAGTTACCAAAAATATACAAACCATTATAGAAGAGTCGAGCAATACTTGATAAGGACTCATATGAAGAAGGAATTGCTCCAATATTTGCACTTTGAGCACTCTGGGAATCACTTTATCATTACCTTCATCATTCAGTGATGGCTACCAAGGGTTTTATGGACAAGAATGTTGTATTTATAAAGCTCTAGGTCAAAACTGAAAGCAAGTTTCTATTCATATTTCCTTATGCTTTTTCTCTTCAAATTATTTATGGCTAATTTATTTCTTTAGTGGGAACAAAATATTTTCTCGAGAGAAAAAAATGTTTCGTTGTTTTTTATTGTTCACAAAAAAGTTTAATGTGATTTGGGTAATTTGAGACCAGATCTATATAGGTATTTATGATTGCTTGTAGATATCATCTAATCTAATGTGATTTTTATTCATGGAAGATATTTATGACTGCTTGTAGATATCATCTAATCTAATGTGATTTTTATTCATGGAAGATGTGCTTTGATTGTAATACAAGGAATCCCACATGGTCATTGGTCACTTATGGGATTTTCATTTTCCTGAATTGTTCTGCATCTCATCGTAGTCTTGGTGTTCACATTAGCTTTGTCAGGTATGTATTTTAATATTTACTACTCAAATTGCAATGTGTATTTATTTGTTTAGGCACTAAAATTGCTCATGGGTGCTTGTCCACTTTGTGGTTCCTTCTTGTATTTGTGATGTCTGTAAGAAAATTAATTAAAAGTAAAGTAGCATATTCCATTTTGAGGGTTTTGTTGACTTTGTGATGTCTTCTTCACAACAAGTTTTTTAAATTAAAATTAATATGGCATATCCCTTTTTGAGGATTTTGTTTAACATGAGTGCCATTATTTCCTTTTAATGCATATGGAATGATACATTGCAAATTGCTCTGTTAAAAATGCACATTAGTGAAGATGGTGTTCTCATATTTAGCGTAGCAAAATTGTATTTAGCATAGGAGGACCTTCATGACATATCTACCCCTACAATCAACTACATGAGAAATATGCTTTGGCTTCTCATCAGCTTAAGGTAGAGCTTTTAATTTTTGCTATAATTGTCACATATTAGCCCTCATTTAGGCACTAACATTGCTTAGAGGTACTTTTGTGTTTTGTGTTTCCCTATTGTCTTTGTGATATCATTTTAATTGCAAGCTAACTTAAAATAAAAATTTAAGTGACATATATTTCCACAAAGATTTTGATATGCATTAATGACATTATCTCCTTGTAATGTATATTGGATGGTACATTGTAAGCCGCTATGTTTAAGTGCATATTAGTGAAGGTTGCATTTTGATATTTAGCTTAACATAATAGTGATTAACATTGGACAGTCATGACAGATATGTTGATACAATTAATAGCAATTAATAAACACAACACTGCATCATTTAAGAGGGTATACATTGGGATAACACAATTGGATGTGGTGGTTTTGAACATCTCATGGTGTATATCCCTACATGTACGCTCATCAAATGTTGCAGTGCTAGGTGCATATTCGTTGTCTACAATCAAATAGGTGAGTGCCCTATTTCATGTAAAAGTTTGTATATGGTAGGAGATATGTCACATTTGAATTATGATGTTTATGTGTTGTAACTGGTTATTGCATTTTTTACTTGGAGACAAAATAATATTGTCTACCACTAATCAACATGGAAAAATACCCCCTAAGACTGAATTTTGCTGCAGTGATGTACTATTTTATAAAAATTGACTGAATTTTACTGGATTGATGGGGGAACCATGAGAATCTATTGCACCTGATTCCACCAAGAGCTTGCAATTAGGAAATTTACGTAGTGTCATCCCTTTCAAATTTGTTCCACTCGGGTGGCACAAAGCACATTGAAAATGGAATCCTAGTGGACAAATTAATTGCCTGTTGACCTGAACAGTGAACTAATACTTCATTTCCAAGTAGAGAGGGTTTATGAATGATCCTATCAAAGAAATTTGGTGCATGTAGTGGTAGGAAAGACATTGTAGACCAGAGGTGTGAAGGTGCCTACTCAAATACATGACATGTTTTTGGTAATGTGAATTCATGGATGGGATATTAAATTGGTTATAGTCTATGAAGAACAACACATGCAATTTGCTGATTAAGGCCACTTTATATTCTTTCTGTTGTGTTTTGACAGAAATTTAACTATTTTGCTTGCTCACCTTTAGTTTTCTTGAATCTTTCCTAAACTATTTTAGGATTATTGCCTCTAAAATCCCTTTGAGTCACTTGTTTGTCTTATGGTTGGGCTAGAGCGAACATGGCTTAAGATATCAACAAATTTTCCTACTAAAAGCTTTCTTAATTGATATGTCTGTCTTTAGTTTCTTTTCTTCTCTTTATTTCTCCAGTTTCTATGATATTGGCCTTGTAATGAAACCATTAGAGAATATCCTCTTTTTGTATTTTTTCAACTAAATATATTGACATTTGGCATTGCATCGAGAGATGCATTCTATAATCTACATCTCTAGTATGCCGAAATCCATAAATATATAAATTTGATGTATTATCAATAAAATATAAACCAATGTATATTTTTATTAACCGTGTATCTATCATGTGTTGAGATTCAAGGTGCAAACATTTTTTAGAGGGCAAAATCTTAAGGAAAGGTTCACCTTTCAAAGGATTTTGTCTTTCTTGGTGCTTGACATATCTAGGGTTAAGATAGATCTATGCAGGGTGATTTGAATTATGAAACAAATAAATATCACATTTTGATATATTCATCTCCATCTCTCTCAACCATGTTTGACATTTTTCTATTTTTTGTTTTGGTTGGCTTGCTAGATTATGACCACATTTGTGCTTGTTTATTGCAATATATTGTTCATATTTCTTGCAAACAATATCATATTAATCACCTTGGGCCTAGAGCATACGAATTTACAAGAGAATGAATTCATGGAAATCTTTTAGTTATGTATTATAGTTGCGGATGGGAGCATACACAATGGAATAAAAGAAGAAAAATGGAAATATAATGAATAGAGGGAATGTGTTGAATGTTGGAAAATATCACCAGTAAGTATCTCCACTAAGGAGCATTACTAATCCAAATTCACACCTTGTTACATAATAAAAATAAGGGTTAAGAACATTCATCATGGCTACTTGTAAAGGAAAAAAAAAAAGTAGTGGGTCCAATTTTGGACCATTGACCAGTCCCAGCTTCATTCTCTTAGGGCCTTCCCAAAGATCTCTAAGCAACAACCAACTTCTCCTACAAGATATAACATTGATCCATAGAAATCTATAATCATTAATGTCTTTCAGATTGTTGGGTATGTGTTATATTCTTTGAACCAATAGCCTCATCCATAGGTCATATATGTTAGGGGCAATGGGATCATACACAATTGAGATGCAACAAAAAAGATTATCTGTCAAGATGCTAAAAAATCAGTTGGAAATGGTAAAATGTGATGGTAAGTATAAGTCATCACTCTCACAAAAGTTAAGTATAAGTCATCGCTCTTTCAAAAGTTAATATTTGTTGCCACACACAGAGAAATTTATCCACACGAAGAAACAAGTTCATGTAGCAAAACTTCAAATGTCCACCAAGTTGGTTTTGGATAACATTAATGATGTCAGTTGAGTGTAGTTGACTGGGTTTCTTCCAGCAATAAAGAAATATGGTTTGGCATCATATAATTAGTCATTTTTTTGCATGATGAATGTTTTCTTTTCAAACCTATTGTTTTCTTATCTAAAACTCCACTAAGGAAAACTCAAATCATGCACATGCAGGAAAACATAAATCGAGAAAATGAAAGTTGACAACTCAGCTTATGTAGCAACTAATTCCTCCAATACATGTTGTGTTTGTTCATGGAAAATACAATGTGGAATATGAGAATGCAACATATACTCTTTCCAAAAACACCTTGTGAGATGCATGCAAGTTAGCTTCCACGTCCAATAAATATATGGGAAAGAAAGCTGAAAATGAAAACTTGTAGGTATCTAGTTGGATTCACTTAGAATAATCAATCAACTATATTACAATTAGGATTTTGTTAGTTCTATCTGTATTTTTATATCCACTCTATTGTTTTGTAATATTGACCATCTCTGTTTAAGATTATTTTTCTGTCTGAAATATGCAAGTTTTCCTTTTAACATGAAGTCTTCTAACAAATATTGTACACAATTTTTTACTTGATTGAATTTTCTATCACATGGTCATACTATATGTTTCCAGTACAAGAAGCATTTTATGAAAATAAATGAAATTCACAACTTCATTTGGCAAGGCCTTTAGGAAGCTTCAGAAACCTAAAATATTGAATGCGAATTCTATTTTGAGGATATCAGAAAGCTTCATGGATAGATCAAATAATTTGGAACATGAGTTCTCCAGGTAGTATTGCTCTTGGAATAATACCACTAGTCGTAATGGATTTTCAATATAATTTATAGTTGTTTATCAAGATTCAACAAAAATCTTATCATTTTTTTATTTATTATTAATTGATGGATTTGTTATTTCTACTTGTTGCTCTTTCTTGAAGTTTTGTGCTAACTAGTTTGAAATAATTGAGGATCAAGCATTGGTGGTATTGTTGTAATATGTTAAATTCTTGTTTGTATTGAATCAAGTATTTGTTGTAAAAGATCAATCGATGTGTTATATCTTGGAAATTACAAATATGGTAAATATGGGAAAACTATTGGTTCTTTGCATGTAAATCTGCAAAACAAATCAAAACTACTCTTATTTTATCTTTTTGAAATAATGATCACTGATGTTTTGAGTTTGAGTGATTGAGGATGGCCACAGGTGTTCCCTCAAATTGGAATTTTGGTGTTGGAATTTAGTGTGGATTTTCCATTCAAGAATCATATAGCAACTGGAATCTGAAAGTTACATTCCAAAATAATCCTATTTGGGGGATTACTAGTAGTGATTGCTACATATTTTCAATGTTGGAAATTTGCTCCAAATCACAGCTAATATATTGTACCATAGGTCAGGAACACAATGGGAAGGGAATTGTCTTTGAAATTTATCCACTTATATTGTAGTGATCCATAAATATAAGCAAAACATTAATAATTTGATATAGACTAGTTGGCTTATCGATATGTGATAATAGACCCAAATAATAGTTCTTATATGAAGAAATTCTCATCAGACTTGGGAATTCTTAACATCATCAACCTCCAGCCTTGGACTTATTCACTTAGCCTTCTACATTATCCAGTTATATACATGTATACAAGGCTATCCTATTATTGTATCATTTTTACTTCATTTCATTTTATTCTAGACTTAGCTTTGGCTTTTTCTAGGAGTTTTTTTTGCATGTCCACACTCTATAAGTAATCTACAGCTTGAGATTTTTAGCATGTAACTTAGTTGGCATGATTGTGCCTAACATTCCTTGAAGGTTGAATACTAATTTTACTAAGGTGTTATTTTCTATGGTGATGTTTTATTTGCTTTGTTTATACAGGTCATCTGGCCACATAATGGCCACTATTTCCCAACTGAAGAAAACTTGTTCGAGTTTCTTGCTTTTATGGGGAAAAATGGCATTGACAATATTGCTGATGTTAAGGTATTGTTACACAAAAATATCGTCACCATGATTATTTGCAGTCAGTATGGGTCTATCATCACTTGTACTGTCCTCCTAAGCAAGTCTCAGACCTCAGCTCTTCAAATCAATCTTTGGAAATGAGAGAAAGACATTAAAAATCAATGTAACTCTGGTTCCGCACTTTCTCTCATGGTCACCTACGGTCCCGCACCTTCTGTGTACAAAAACTGTGGACCTGCCCGCTCTGTCCCTAACGGTGTAGGTGCGGACCCATGTGAAAGTCAAAGGGCGCAAGTTTTATCTTAAAAAACTCACTTTGAGTTAATTCTAGAGGTTTCTAGAAGGAATTTTGACGTGGATTGTTCGCTCTGAGGTGGTTCATGCATCCCAAAAGAGAAGGAGCTAATCCCTTGATGAGAGGAGCTATCCCTTTGAAGGAGGGCTTTATCCCTTTGAAGGAGGACCTAGTAACCTCCCTCCATTGCACTATAAATACAGGCATTGGGCTGGTTGCTGGGGAGGTTAGAAGCTGAACATTTTTGAGGGGAAATGCTGGTGAAATTAAGACTTCCTAGTTAAGCCTAAGAGGAGAGATCACACACCTTTCTGGTTTCATTGGGGAGTGAGTGAAACTTGTCAAAGTAGAGGAGACTTCTTGTTGGACCCTGGGAGGAGCTTGTACAGCGTCAAGGCAAAGGTTGTAAAGTTCTTCTTCTTTTGAATTAATGCAATCAAACTCATTTTTCTCAACAAGTATCTTATGTTATTTGTTTCATGGACTCCTTGACTTTCATGTTAAATATTTTTTATGCAATTGGCTTTTCAGGTGCTATTTAATTCGTTTGCCTTGTTTGTGTTTGCAGATTCGCGAAAAGGAGCTCATTTGGATCAAAGGAGCAAGGGCATCCACAAGCTTGCGTTGGACCTAAGGTAGGCCCTAAAAAACACTTGTTTGCTATTGTTTATCAAAGCATATTTAGAGAAAGATAGTGTCTGGTTGGTTTGCTTGTCATTAGGTCTTCTTTAGATTCTAGGAAGGTCTATCTTGTCCGCAAGATCGACTTATTCTGTGTGACAGGTATATATCATATAAATCCTTTATAGTCTACTTTATTTTATATTCCAGTGTTCATCATCTTTCATGTCTTATATTCTACATTGTATCTTCTTTATTTTTCAGAAAAGGAACTCAGTATTGATGGTAAGAAGCAGGGATTGAAGAAAGAGGAGAAAAATAACACTAGAGAAAAAAATGCAAATTAAAGAGAGAGAGAGAAGAGAAATGATCTAGTGGTACTTGTAGAGCCAATATCTCACATAAGACACACAGAGATTGATGGGCAAGTCCTCATAGTTGGTGAATTCACTTGCAATGCCTTAACAACAAAATGATAATGTTTTGAAGTAATGAAACAATATTTCATGTGTAAATTTTACTCCAACCATTGTTAATTTGGAAACTCATATTGTAATACTTGACATTTTATATAATATAATTTTCGTGGTTGAAATTATTTATAGTTGCACTTGATAATATCTAGTATTATAATTAACATTTGTAAATATGTGATTTTATATTATATGAACATGTACATTGTATGACATTTTTTTTTTAATTTAGTTGCAAAATCATACTAATTAATTTATGTTGATCAACGATGAATGCATAAAATCAATCTAAAACTACTAAATTAGTACTTTATGTTGATTAATGATTATAAAAAATAAAGTGAATATACGACTAAATTAGTTGCTTGTAATGGTTGCTAATGAAAGTAAATGAAACGACTATAAACTTCTAAAGTAGTCATTTATATATTGAATATGAAACTACCAAAAAAATATGAATAATGCAAATGATAAATTTGTGATTACAAATGACGACTAAATTTTGCATATATATGACTATTAGTAGCTAATTTACAATATCTTACAACATGACCAACATTTGGTCATATTTTTTTAGTCATTAATTAGTTTTCTCGGATGATCATTTAGTAATATATTTTTTTGTATATTTGGTCATTAATTGTGGCAATTAATGACTAGATCAATGACTAAATTAATGACTAAATATACTATTAGATAATAAAATTAAAACAACTAATTAATGACTAAGCTAAAAATGACTAAAATTTGGTCACGTTATAAGATACTGTAAATTAGCTACTATTGGTCACTGACCGAAAAATAGTAGTTTATATGCAAATTTTAGTCATTGTTTTAGTAACTAATTAACCATTTTATAGTAGTCGTAGCAATCCCTATACGGTGAACTACGCCCTTCTCGGAAGTGTCAATGTCACTGCTGGAAGCACCCTGATTCTTCTTCTTATCCTGTAACATCTTCCACTCTCTCCATGATTCCTTAGAATTTGTAGGAGCACCATTGCTCCCCACTGACCATGTGCTCTTTGACTGCAGAGTCTCCCTCTGTATCTGCAAGCTCCCTCTCAAACTTGACTCCCTCCGAATCTCTAGAAACTGGACCTTCTTCTTGTGAAGGTGTACCTTCTTCTCAGGAACTTGTACCCACTCCTCTAAAGCCTGCATCTGCACCTGCTCCTACTTCTCTGGAACATACACCTACTCCACCTACTTCTTTCCATGATCCATAGGATTTCTCGTCAACCTGTAGATACCATGCTCTCTAACTCTGAGTACAATCCCATCAACTTAGAGCCTCTATCCCTGAGTATTTCCTTCCCATCCTTGAACAAGACCTCAAACCCCTTCCTCTTGATCATCGAGATCGAAATCACACTATATCTGAGTCCTAGTACAAATAGCACATCCTAGACCCACATCAGATGTCCTGTCTACATGCTGAATGGAAAAACTTTCAATCCTCGGATCTCCAACTAACTCTTGTCATCCAACACACTGTGCAACTTCGAGTCCCATTCAACTAGAATCTCGAAAACCTTGTGAACCTATCATATGCTTCGTTGCACCATTGTCCACATACCATCCATCCTCATTGATAGTACCCTATAAGAAATGAGAAATCATAGCAAAGTCTTCATCTTCCAATCTCCTGGAGAGATCATCTATTTCAGCTGAAGTGGCAACACCAACAACCTACTTTCCTTTCCTCTTCTCATCAGCTCCCTTCTTCTTCGTCAGACATCTCAATGAATAATGACCCATCTCACCATAGTTGAAACACTTGACTTTACTCAAGTCCTTCTTTTGCTTACCCTTCATTCGTGCTCATCTTGCAACTCTTCTTTGGATGAAGATCCTCGTCTCACAACTCTTCCTTAATGAAGTCATCCCACAGCCTATCCCAGTCTGGAAGCTTCACCCTGGCAATGATCCCTTTGATGAAGGGCTTCCATTCCTCGGTGAAGCCTTTTAAGGAAATCCTTACAATATCTCAATCTGAGGTAGACACACCGATGGCAGCAAGCTCATCTTTGACTTGAGACAATCTCGTCAGATACAAGGTCACGCTTTCACCCTTTATCATCTTGGTGGACTTCAACTTCTCCTCCAATAACAATACTCGGTTCTCGTTCTTATTTTGGAACAAATTCTAGAGAATCATCCACATCTCATGTGCATTGTTCTTCTTAGACAAATGAGGTATTAGGGCATCCTTCACACCATCTAGGATGATCAATCTCACCCTCACATCCAAATCATCCCATATTTCCAGCTACTTAGGGTCAGTTGTATTTTCGATCTCTTTCTCAGAAAAATCCCATATCCCGTTGACCTGCAAGACCAACTTGATCCTTTCCTTCCAAGGAGTATAGTTGGACAACCCTTCCAACATGTCATCATACCAAAGACCTACCTGCAACGTTGACATTGTAGTGAGCCCTTCATTTACAATGTGACCAACTCCCTCTCACGTTGTACTACGTTGCACACAACTCTGATTTACTTACTTCCATAGTAGCTCAAACACGCTCTAATACCATGTTGAATTTCCACAACTGTGATTCTAGGTTAGAGTCTTAAAATCACTGATGCTACCAAACCAAGAAGCTCAACCAGAACTACTTTCCACAATAGAAATATAAAGCAATAAATCACATATGCACAAGTATACACAATTTTTAACAAATTGTACAATAATCTACAACCCCAATCTTCATTATATTAAAACCAATATGAATAATATAGCAATCTACGGTATACAAGATGCAATGACAAACTTCATTGCAGCTTCAATGGAATATCTTATCCTGTCGATCCTTCGCTTGTGTACTTCTCACTAGTAGTGCCTTAGTCCATCAAGGCCACTACACATCGAGACTCTAGGAGGGATGCCACCTAACACTACTACATGTCACTTTTGCTGCATGTACACAAGCTCATAAATATGTTCTTTGGGTAGGCCTAATTCTCTAGCTCCAATCTACCTTCTAGTAGCCTCTTTCATACATCAAAGATCTACTCATAAGACTGCAATCTTCAGCCAATCACGCACCAACAACGGCCTTCTTGTATTCTGCTCTAGGGATACTTTAGGTGGCCAACACACTGCCCTCCAATCAAATCAATGGCACCCAATCCAATCACTACGGAATCTGCACCGATGAAGACACAGGATCACCCAATATCGCCTCTAAATTGGCTCCCTGTAATATTCCTAACCCAAAATATTCCTGAAACCCCAGCAAAAAATCCAACCAAATATGTGCAAATGATATAATAACCCAGAAGTGATAAAATAACAGTGGAACAACATATAATAATGTAAACCGGAAATATAAGCAAATACACAAGAAATGCAGTGAGAAATGCTAAGCCATTTTATTATACTGAGCAATAAATGAGTATAAGAGGTGATTAGGCAGATGGCACCTCAACTTGCACAAGGCAAGTGAAGAAATACTCTCAGAATGACAAGAATGGCCTCTCTGTGTGGATGTTGTTGTTGTGCTGTTATTGCTGCTAGAAAACAAATGATTATTTGGGGCTTCTCCCCTCCTCGGAAAAATCTAAAACTCTGGATTCAGGCTCTACTCAAGAAACCCAGAAAGCTTTCCTGGAATGGCCTCACACTGATCTGCATCCCAACTGTTGGGAAACTGTCATGCCATTGCTACTACTGGAAATCGAATGAGGATTTGGGGCTGCTCCCCTACTCAGAAAAGGCTGAAACTCTGGAATCGAAATCTACTCAAAAAACCCAGAAAAATCCAGAAAGATTTTCTAGAATGGCCGACCCCCGAAAATCACCCCCTTGGGGTTTTGCGCAGTTCCTCAAAGATGCTGATGAAACTGCTGCTGAAATGCTGATGAAACTACTGCTGAAATGATGATGAATCTACTGCTGGAATGCTAATGGAAATACCTTGCCCGAGCAAGCACTCGAAGTCCTCTGGGGCTAAGGGTGAGATCTCCGAACGGAGACACTCAATGCACTAAACAGTGTTGCAGACTAGCTAAACAGCCAGCGTGCTCTAAGTCAAAATGACTATCACAAATGCTCATAACTAGAATGATCCCAAATGAGGGGGTTCCTCTATATTTTATAGCCTCTGCCTCTCACAATCCCTAGGCTCACTTTCTCCTGCGTGATCCCCTTCTTGCCATGTGTTCCTTCCCTCCTGCGCAGTCCCTCCATGTGTCTGCGTGGGCCCCATTTCTGCATCCCCCTTTGGCCCCCTTGGTTTCCCCTTAAGTCACAACGTTGTGCTACCTAGGAAGTGGCTTTTTATTCTAAAGTGAGTTATGTTCCCCTTCCTCACTTTTTATTTACAAATAACTATAGAAGGCAAAAATCGAACAAAATCGAATATTCCAATTAGCCATAGCTAATTAGGAATATTACACTTCCACAGGCTGCCAAAAAATTCTTATCCATTCTGGTCATGTTCCTCCACAAAACACTGTTGTAAATTATGTTTGACTTCATTGTTTGTGACAATCCTAGTTAGGACACGTGTTGCATCCCTAGCTCCACCTAATAGTTAGCAAACAAGCCCCTTAAAGGTTGCATCCCACCTTAGCAGGCTTCCTCCCTTGCCACACTACCTCCTTAGGGCACTTATCAACCCTTGACATCCCTCATGCAGTCCCAGTTGTGTGCTATGGCCTACGCCCTAGTACAATAGCCCTCCTCTTGTACCAAACTACCTCTAAACGGTGCCCAAACAATCTCAAACAACAAATTTTTGACACCTTGGAAACACGGCCTAATAGCCACCCTTCTCGGTCCTTGAGACAATAATTTTTTAGCCCAAAAATGGACCCGTGTAACTTAGCTTACTCAGCCACCAGTATAGACTTCGAACCCTTCTCCTCACGCTATCCAGAACTCCTCCTTTGTTGCGGCTAGGCTTGAGATCCTCCTCTCCACCGAGTCATTCTCTAGAAGAGATGTTGCACAAATGGATGCTCTCAACACATCACATCACCCTCTATTTATAGCCAAAAGAGGGGCTCCAACGAATAGATGAAGAGACACATCTATTGGATTAATTTACTTCAAACCTACATGACTTGAAAACCAATAATTACTTGTCAACATCAAAACTTCATTTCTCTACTTCTACAACTAGGAATTTGATGATTCTCGAAGTGTTGGATTCTACTTTCTGCCCTCCATTGTCTCATGTCATCACATGTAGAAATTTTCTTCAGGAATTTCCCAAAACATGATTTGGTGCAAAACCCCATACTTGGGTTCTAAGCCCACAACTGACACTTGTGGCACTTTTCCCTTCAAACCCTGAACCCTAGGGCTTGGAGTACCTCCGAAGCTACACAAATCAACATCAAACCCCTGGACTCTCCCTTTATATGGACAAGGGTGCATCTGGTAGGCTCCAGATGCTCCGATAGTAAGGCTAAGGGAGTGTCTAGGGACTTTTTTCCCTAGTGTTGTGCCTACGACTACGAGATTTGTGCCACTTTTTCAGTCCTAGCGCCCAAGTCACTGCCCAGAACTCAATGACACCTCTAGAAATAAAATTTCACAGTGGAACAAAGATACATTTGCAAAAACATCAACAAGCACTAGACTAGACCCCTACTATCCATGAAAGGAATTCCGTCAAACATGTCACAACATGAAAGCTACATGTCTTAACAACATAACTGAGCATAGCGGTCTCATAATTATCTAGGGATCACTTAGGATCATTGATACCTTAACACATTAGCTGTAATTTCAGCTATTAGTCCATAGATACATTGTTAATTCATTTACAAGTAGAAACATGATGAGATCCATACATAGCCACTATCATAATACATGTTCATAACCAGCATAATAACAATAGAAATACCAAGGAAACAACAACCATATAATCTACATATAAAACAATATAATGCTCATGAATTAACAAGGATAAATAACCTAATATTAATGATGCAAAGGCCAACCAAGTTTGGGACTTCCACAAACCACCCGACCATAGACATGGCTAAGCCAAATCTCTCTTCAGCCAATCACCCCCATGCCATATTCCAAGCATGAATGTGGGATTTCATGGAACAATCCATCAAAACCAAACATGGGCTTCTAGAGGCCAAACCACCTCAACCCATTAAATAGTGGTTCCACTTCACAGTCATACATTACAAACCATCATCATATCGGTCTCTACCGAATTTTTCTAGGCCTCCAAAGCATTGTTCCAACCTGGCTTCCAGGAACTAGTAATTCAACCCAAGCTAAAGGAAACATGAGAACCAACTAGAAAAACAAAGAAATGAACCCATAACGCCATGGATATCCCAAAAATGGAAAGGCTAGGAAAATCCATTGTCAATCCAAGTAATCCTCCATGCCAATGATATATCATGACCAATAAACGACATGCATATTCCATGCATGACAAAAAAAGTGAGGAAAATATACGTGCAACTCAGTACCTGCAAGAAAAACCCATTGTATCTTCTGATTGTAATGTTCAATTGTGCTTTCCTACCCTTCCTTTTCCTTCTTGCTCCAAAACTCCAAGTATGCCACACTCCTCCAAGAGTGCTCCAAGAAAAATCTATGTCCAAGAGTATGAGAGAGAGAGAGAGTTCCAAAACTAAACTGAAAAAATTCTGAACAAAAGCCTCCCCATTGATCCTCATAAGACTTTTTATTAATGAGGCCTATATTTTCTTCATTTTCAATTATTTTCATTCATTTTTCTCCTCACATGCAACCTGTGATATTTCACCTTCCTTTTCTCCTAATTTCCATTATTTTCATAAATAAATGTGCCAAAATGCCATTTTTCCTTTCCAAATCCTTTTCCATTGCCTTTGCCAATTTCCTTTAGCTATAATAAACCAAATGAACACCCACTAGGATGTTTTTCCCACCATTCAGCTTGGAATATGTGTCCCATGACCTTGGTTTTATATATTTACATGGATTTTTAATCGGGATTGTTACAAAACCCTCCCCCTTGGGGGAACACCATCCTCGGTGTACAATGACACCTATAACCAACAAGACTATTGAAAAAAAACATATTTCCCATGGAACTTTATAACACAGCTCGTTGCAACATTTACAATGACCACTGCTGAAACATGACAATCATACCGTTTACTGGAGCTTTATAACACTTCTCATTATGATATTTACAATAATAACCACATATACACACATACACATTTGCTTCACCCAGCAAATAATCATATTATTTATGGAGCTTTGTAAATCCAACTCAATATAGTATTTACAATAATATACACATATGCAAATTTGTTAGTGCCTAAATCTACCTCAGGCTGAGAAAGGTAGGATCCAGGGCCAACATCAAACCACACTTAACCTGGTAGCTAGCCCTACCAGGTCGGGAGAGGGCTCTCTCTGGGTCAATCTCAACAAAAGATGATCGCTAAGGCTTGAGATGACTGATATAACTACTGATCTTAGGCTAGGTATGTGTGCAAGAGATTTTGATTGAATAAAATGATGTTTTTGCTGGCTCAAATGGAAAAGCAGATTTTGGGTGCGGGGAATGAGGCTCAGCTTTGCAAAAATCTCAATGGGGCAAGGTAGGCAACTGATTTTGGCACTTGAAATTGAATGAGGTGGAGGGATTAGACAGGTGAGGAGCTGAAGAGGGCAAGAAAGCTCATGGATCCTCTCCAAACAGCTGAAAACATCAAAGACTAAAGCAAACCTCAAGTAGAGCACTGCAATTTCAATGGATTCTACTTACACTCTTGTTTGATTTAGCTGAGAAGAAATAAGAGAGATAATGGCATACAACCACATAAATAAATTCACAATTACAAAAGAAAGCATTGTACCAAGACAAATTGCCACATGGATCCCAAAGAGTGCTGCAAATCCTAATCTCAATTCCTTAGCCAAAATGCTAATATGAGTGTACAATGAAACTCAAGGCTTTCTCAAAAGTCCAACCATGCTAATGACTGAAAAAAAAACATAATATAGACAAACCATAGCTCATCCTAGCCTCTAGGGGTCGAGCTCACATGTTTAGGAGCCATTTCAACTAATTCTAAACTGAGAACTAGAAATCAGGCAATGGAACAACATGCCTCTAGAAACAAGGGAACTGATTCATTCAGTTTCAAACAACTTTTTAACAGATGAATCTACCTCCATAAGTGAAAATTTGACATATTTACATCATGATCCATCAATTTACATTAAATTACATCACAAATTTGACACTAATAAGGTGAAAAAGTCAAACTGGCAAAAGATAAGCGAAAAACAGAGCATTCCTGGTCAAACTGGGCCAAATTTCCTCTATGCGCCGCGCCAAATTCTCTATGCATAGCGCCTATTTGGAGCCACTTTTGAAGGCTTGAACGGTGTCCAAATTCACTCCAAGTGTGCTTTTTGGAAAGGTATGCCTGTCTACTTTCCAAATCAAGTGGAATTTTTCAATTTGGCCTCCCTTTTCCCCTCCAAAATTCAGTTCTCCCAACACTTCTTCCTATGTGCCAAAATAGGGGCAATAAGGTCAATTTTTGAGTGTTTTTAACCTTTTTGAGGGCTCAAAACCTGTCAAAATTTCTTGGCCATTGGTAGGAAAGCATATTTTTCCATGCCAAATCCAAAAATTCTGATTTTTTTTCATTTGGAGGCTCCCATCAAAAGCGAGCGCCAGGTGGCGCGGCGCATAGAGCAGAAAACCCTGTGTTAAAATTTTCTATGCATAGCGCCTTTTTGTAGACCAGTTTTGAGGGCCTTCCCGGTGTCCATTTGGGTGAAAAATAGCTTGTTGGAAATATTATTGAGTCTACTTTCCAACCCAACTTGAATTTTTCAATTTGGAGTTCATTTGCATTGTCAAAAATCAAATCTCCCAAGACTGGTCAAAATGTGCAAAATGAGGCTGCCTAAAGGTAGAGTGATGTTGCAATCAACTTTTTAAAGTGTTCCTCAACTCTAAATTGATCTCATGATAGCTCATTAGAAATATATTTGTGTCTAGTTATCATTTGACTCATCAATCAAGTCATTTGGCCAACAAAGATAGGAGAAAACTTGATTTTCCCAAGGTCACTTAAGAGGTGCATCAATTCTCCTAAGGCAACTGTATTTTTGACATTTATCTAAAACCATGACACCTGTGTAAATAGTGAAAGAGGTTTTTCTTACTTGGACTATTTTGGACAAAAACCTCTCTCATTTTTTTCAAATTCATCTTTCCTTGCTCAGAAACATCATTTGAGTAAAACCTACCCCGATGTGTGGAACAAGGGATTTGTCGAAATGAAGTGAAATTAAGGGGATAAAGGGCTTCTAAATTCTTGAGAAAATTTTGGGAAGTAGGGAGGGATGTTAGGAAGTAGGGGAAAGTGGAATTTCAAAGATTTAGTGAGGGGAAGGGGTCCAAAAGGGCAAAACACGGGCCTAGCCTAGAAAATTATGAAGTTGTAGCAAGAAACTACGGTTTGTGCGAAAATGAGGAATTTGAGGAATACCAGTGATGGGAAGTGTTTAATAAGGTACATTAAGGATAGGGGAGGATGTATGAACATCAAGATACAGGTTTTGCTAATGATTTGACCATCCAAGAGAAATTACCTTCAAAACCCTAGGAGAGGGAAATGAACCTTACCTAGGCACAACTGAAGCATGAACAAGGTGCAAAATGACCCATTGGAACCTGACATGATGATGAAAACCCTCTTAATGATGATACGCTCAACTGAATGGTGATATGAAGCTCTTGGGACAACAATTAGGGTTTGGGAATTTTTAACTAGGGTTTGGGATAGTTAGGACTAGGGATTTGGGATTAATAATTTAAGGATATGGGGTTGATGAAAATGTAATGAGAAGGAGAAAATGAATGAGGGAATGAAGGAGTGAGGGAGTGAAAAAATGAAGGAGTGGAAGAATAAACTTGGCAGCAAAATAACAAGTACAAACCCTAGGCAATGGCTTTTGAGAAATTGCAAGGTATTAGGGTTTGAATTTTCTTTTACACAACCACCATAAATTTTAAGAAAAACCCCTTTACTAGCAAGGAAAAGATCTTGACTTACTTGCACACTAGAAGATTTGAGCAATTTTGGAAATTTGAGGGAGTTTATGATGAAACCGGGCTTGGCAGCTCTATGCGCCGCACCACAAACCCAACGCGCCACGCCTCCTGTATGTGCCACGCCAATATAAATTTTACACTGTGGAGGGCAGCCCAATGTGCCGCGCCACTTGTATGCACCACACCTCTCACTCAATGCGCCGCACTTCCAAAACTGGAACTTTTTACTGCGATTTTGCTTCCTTTCTCCAACACGACTTTCACTTTGCTCAATCTGTCTTCTTTGAGTGGCAATGAGCTTTTTGAATTGTAAAAATGATTTATATACAAGAGCTTTTGATTTTTCCTTCACAAAACCCACTTTTACAATGTTTGCAATGTGACTTACTTTTCAAACTCTGTTTTTGGGTAGTTTGCTTTATTTTTGCCTATGATGAACTGAATGCTTTGATTTTTCATTTTCCTTGTAGGTGATGGAGATGTTGAAGCTTGGCAAGGTGACCAGGGTTTCCACTGAAGTTATTACATATGGAAAAACTGAAATTACATCAAATTTATACAGTAAAAACCTAAAATACTCTATTTTTCCTCAAAATAGAGTTTTAAGGAAAAATACATTTCTAAGTGAAATTTATTGGTACTGGAACTTTATTCAACCACCTCATGCGCCTGCTGACTATTATTGGACATTTTGGAGACCTTTTTGATGAAACCCTAGACCTAATGAAATTGAAACCCTGGAAATGACTTGCAAATTTAAAGACAAAAAGTGCCTGCAAATGATCTTGATGAATGGAAATGGGCCAGCAAGTAAAGGACATGAGGGAAAATGTACAACAAGCCACTACCATCATATGATCCATGCTCCTAGTGGAATGTAGCTGACTGAGCAGGACACCTAACATGCAATGCAACAAGAGAATTTGATCTCTGACGGAGGGATGAAGATACCGACACTAACATTCTCAACCAACAAATAAAGGATATGATGCCTACATAAAAAACAAGGGAATCTAGAAGCTCACACCTCCACCCTCAAAAGTAGTACCAAAATTCACCTCCTTCCCATGAATTCCATAATCCACTGCAAGGTCAAATTTTCATCCAATGTCCAGTGCTATAATTCTATGCCACTTGTCCTCTCAGAACAGTTAATGGCTCATTGTTCCAAGGCACACTCCCAATGTACATTTGATTCCATCTAGCTACCAATGACCAAAACAAATATGTCCCTAGCCTTCTCTTCTCTGCTACACTGTCCCTCAGGAATTCTAGTTACCCCCTTCCATGCAGTCACACACCTTCCAAGTTCCGTCGGCACCCCCATCTCGAGCAGTCCATCCCTCGGAATGGTTTCCTCGCATGATAAAGTCCAGAAACCAAGGCATATCCCTACCTCAAACCATCATACCGGTCATAGCATGCTCATGGTAATCAATGGACACTATTGGGTACCAGTATCCTACAATGGCCCTACTCTTGAATGCTTTTCTAGCATACTGTTGCATGTTCTAATTTCTTTTGCTAGTGTTGCTAATGCTTGCAGTCAGTTTCGACCACCCATCTGGGCATTTCATGCTTTCCTATACCAAGAACATAATTTTCATTAGATTCAAAATAAATTGAAATAACTTCAAATCACACCTCATTGGTGGACCATCAATAAGGTACACTTGCAATTCTCTTCACTTCCTATCACAAGTCAAACTATCATCTTTGACCAAATCATCGTGTATAAACATATCACATCAGGTTAGTTCAAAACACAACCATCATAGATCAAAATCATAAATCACATGTAACCATAATAAACCATAATCATAAATCACATGTAATCATCATATACCAGAATCATAAATCATATGCATAATAAAACTGAAATAAAATACTGATACTTATCCTTTAATCAATCCTTAGCTTCTACCTTCATCCTTATTCCATACGCACTCTAGATTGGTTTCCACACCCAACAAACACACAGTTCCTTCACCTCAACCATATGCACATACACATAGTGTGCATCACACACATAAAACCACACACGACATACAACACCATGCAATACATGCACGTACACCTAACATACAACACATACACCTACACCCAGTGTACCACAAAACACATACATACATTTACACCCAGTGTACGACACAACACAATACATAAATACACTTACACCTAATGTATACCACAACACAATACATACACCTACACCCGATGCACAACACAATACATATACATACACAAAGTAAAACACAACGAATACACATGGCACAATACCACGACTAAACAATGCACATACATAATACTACATGCCCGCAACACAGCATGTATGACATGCACATAATACCACATGTACATGAGTACCATATGTACAACATGTACATAGTACCACCTATACACTGCACCACCTGCACAACATCACATGTACACGATACCACCTACACAACGCGTACACATTGCCATATTTACACTGCACCAATTGTACAATGTTTACAAAATACCATATGTACACATCACCACATGCACGACATGTACATGAAAACACATGTACACAATGCCACATGCACACAACACCACCTGCACACAACACCACGTGTACACAACACCACCCACACACAACACCGCATGTATAGTCATGCACACAACACCATATGTACATAGTACCATATGTACAACATGCACACAACACCATGTTTACATAGCACTACATATACAACATGTACATAACATCATATGTACACAGCACCTCATATCCAACATGCACACAACACCGCATATCTAACATGTGCACAATGTAATATGTACACAACACCACATATCCAACATGTAGCACCATCTATACCCAACACTTCACAAGTAATATACACACAACATCATATGTACACAATACTACATATATAACATTACACATCACCATAGATACAATCACTAAATACACAACATGCACAACATATACACAAACATGGCACTGCACATCCAAAACCATACTGCCTCTACCAAACAACCTTGATTCCAGTGTCTCTCCACCATCCATGCTTATCCTAGCATGTTGCAAAGCACATTGTTTTCATTCCACTAATGTATCCTTCAGTGTTACCTGTCATAACATAAACATAGGCATAATACAAGCATACAATATCAATTCATATACACATGATACTGACCTCATATATTTTTCATGACTACTCTTTCCACTTGATTCCTCATAAACCGGGAACCTCTTCATGCCATTCACCTACATAAGCAATCATTCCTCCATAAGAATGATCCTTAGTGACCCTGTCAGACAATGAAATACATACATATATGTATACATATAAACATCAACATAAAAAAATCATGATCCTCGATGACCTTGTTAGATAACAACGTACAGACATACATATATGCATATAAATGTTAGCATAAATCAATCATGATCACAACATAATTACTAGATATCATAAGGCCAAGGTTAAGAGAAATTCCTTTATTCTTGCACAACATGCACAATATTGAGAACAAAAGTTCCCAACATAGCTAAGGCATCTAAAACCTCAAATCCATTTACTTTACCCTTTATATTACCTTTCTCATGATTGTCTTGCCACCATCCATTATCCCAATGGACCAAACCAATCCAATTGGTTGTCATGTTCTTTCCTTCAACTTCCCTCATGCATGCACTGAGCTTCATCGAGGCTTTACATGACCTATTGGGTACCACACAACTCTCCCTGAACTCCATTAACTTTCCTTTTTTCTAAACCAATTCCCAAGACTCAAAACAGAAAAGGAAATACCAAAAAGCAAGCAAGAGAAAACCATGAAAAATAATAAAAATACAACACCAAAAATAAAGCGGTATGGAAATACACCAGACGTAAACAAAGACACAATCAAGCACAACAAATCACAAAAGACTGAAAGCACAAGACTAAAAATAAACACCATTACTCAATCCCATTTTTCCCAAGGAAAGCTCAACCCGAGCCTTATTCAATATTTCATGGCAACCTCTCTTGCCACACAACTCCCTACATCATGATAACATAAACACATAATTTTCAATGTATAAATAAATATAACAATATACCAGCTAGCTTACCTTGTTATGCCAAGCACGTTGCCTTGTAGTTAAACAAATTTGTGTCATGTGTCAAGGGACTCCAATTCCCTTGACAAATCTAGCTATAACTAGACTCCAATTGTTATACATGTCAAATACTTGTCCATGAATATAACACATATCCACATAATTTCAGACAAATTAAGATTAAGAATACTTCTTGTATGCAAAGCACTCATTCGTTTGGAATTGCGGTTTCCAAACATAGCCAAAGGAATTCTCACTCAGTTCATTTCTTCTACCCTTAACTTGCTACACTTGAGTCTTACTATGTACTATCATATCACCCAATGGATAGTTATATAAACAAATCAACTATTACCTTTTCATGCTAATACCAAGCATGTTTCTTGCAACTGTTCACACATGTCGATTACATGTTCCAAAGATCAAGGAAACATATCTATTACTTGTAAATCAACCTTCACCAAGTCTAACAACCATGTCATAATCCATAGTCAACTCGTAGTCATTAGACATAATGCTACAACTATCACCTACTTACACTCAAGTACATATCATCTATCTCAACACATATGTGTCAGTACAACCATCTTAAAACAAGATCATTTCTTCAGGCAATCTTACAGACACATACTCATATCATTCAATTAATCAAACATTCAAACAAACTATAAACATACCATGTTAGATAAATCAACTAGATGACGTAATAGACACAAAACACTCAAACACCAAAGAAACGACATAATCAAACAAGCAAGCACCAAATATACGGCGTAAGCAAACTCATACCTTAATGTATCTCAAGGGAGACTATCTTGTCTACACAATCAAGCTAGATTAGCACGATATAACTTCACAACATATAAACTCGACCATAAATAAGGTCATGATATCTACAATAGTAACTAGCTAACATGTCACATCATAAACTCATAAATAATTACCATTCATGCATAACAATCACATATGTACGATCCATATAGATTAGTACAACACAATGTCACAAATAAGTCAACACATGCCTAAATGTCATAACTCTAAACATCTACGTAGGCCTATCCAATTTAGAAGGATACATATAACATCAAGATCTTATGCAATAACCCTAATCATAAATTTAACTAACATATAACATACTCATCAACAACATATAACATAATTATCAATTTAACTAACATAAAACAATAACAACAATGCATATAACAACAAGTTACTATCATTCATGACTATATGAACACATTAATTCACTAGCAGCTACCATGCATGTAACCACAATTATAATAGAATGGAAAACATATAAGAAACCCTAATGCATATAACAATCCATTAACTATCATACTTGCATGCAAAACATACAACACTTGTATGAAGATCTGCTCTTACCCCAAAGTCTAGTGTTGCAACCTCTCTCTAATAGTCTGCATTTCTTGCTCTATCTCAGTAAACACATTAGAATCATAACATAACAAAAATAGCATGATGAAATAACTACATGCAATGAACTTACAATGCATATCTAACCATAACCATACTAATGCATGCACAACAACCTATAGACGCTGACATACATAACAAATGTGTATACAACCATACACTCATGACGACACATCCCACAAAAATACCATCAACCTTCACATGGAGACATCACTGCAACCATAATAAATGCCATGCAAATCCAACAAGCACACGGACTACAAGAATAAGGAACACATATGCAAATGACATGAATGCATGACCAACACACCACCCATTCATTCTGAGGGGTGAACCATTCTTTGATACCACTTTGTAGTATCAGATATCACCCAAAAAGAATGGAAACCAGACACCACCCAAAGAGAATGAAACCTTCTTTGATACCACTCTATGGTATCAGATACGACCCAAAGAGAACACAACCTGTTTTGATACCACTCTATAACACCCTCCTCCCAAATCTACCCAAGTAACCAGCAAACTGGGATAAACATTTGATCATAAGTTACTATGATATGATTTGAATCGCTATGTGTTAGTTAAGGAAGTGGAACCATTGGAACATGTCACACAGACCTTCCACATCAACAACAGAACTCTAAGGAGCCATCCCAACCACTCAGGTAACCAGCCCCTAAGACCAACTGAATTTTTAATGCATCAAACCTCTAGAAGCTCTCTTGATATGGAAAAGGGTGTGTCTAGGAGGCTCTAGACACTCCCACAACAACGGAAAGGGAGCATCCAAGGACTCCTTTCCCTAATTTTGTTCCTGTGACTCCATTATTTGTGCCACTTTTTCAGACCTATAGCCCAGGTCATTGCCTAGAACTCAATAACACCTCCAGAAATGAAATTTCACAACGTAACTGTTAAATTGGAAACTAGGGCCAAATGCCACTTTGGGACAACTCATATGATGGAGATGATTATTTCATTGGATTCCTCTTTTCGATACGTCCAAGTTTTATACAAAGATCATCTCATTCAGACAAGCAGAAGTGAAATTTTGAATTTATTCTCTCAAATGCACAAATTGTTAAGGTCGGCCTCAGCTTAATGTAGGCTTAAGAAGCCCAATAAATGCATCCTTTCACTCTCATCAAATTTTATAAATATGAGTGACCTCTCACCTCATTTGTTCATCATTCATGCAACAATTCTTCTCTCTCCTAAACAGATTGGTTCGTATATCTTGGGGATCATCTCTTTCTCTCTCACACATGTGGATGAAGGACGAATTTCTGGGACAGATTGCATGCCAAAAATTTCAAGGTTTCAAACCAGCGTTGACCGAGGCCTTATTGACCAAATTTGACATCATTTTTAGGGCATAAGTTCAATCTCCTTAGGCCGCATTTTTGTGCACAGAAATCACGGTTTTCTAGGCATATTTACCTGCGTTGACTTTTATTTTCCCGCAGAAAATTACAACATATTTTATTTCTCCTTTGACCAAGTTTGACCAAGCTATTTTGGGCTACATTTGACCTCAAATTTAGGCCAATTTTGACCAAGGAAGACTGAACTGCATTGGTGAAGTTTTGTCATTGTTTTGACCAACGTTGACTTTTCGGTTAGGGTTGAAGTTTGACTGCAGTTGACTACAAAATTTGACAGGGTTGATTTGATTGTGTATTGGGAAAGTGAAATTGATTTTTGTACTCTCTCCCTGTGTTGAACTATTGAATAATAATAAGAATATTTGATCAAAGGGTTTTCCCCACATTGGGGTTTTCCCCACATTGGGGTTTTTCCCTGGCATCTGCCAAATCTGGCGTCCTCTTGTCTTGGCTTGTCTTTTGCATATGTTTTTATGTTCTATCTGCATTTACAGTCAACGTGATTAGTGGTTAATGTGATTGCTACTGGAAATTAATGGAAATTGTCATTGGGCTACTAAAATAACATTGAAGTAAATTGTGCTAAGAATAGAACATACCATTGTTATCTAAACTTAACATGAACAAATATACATTTGCAAAAACATCAACAAGGATTACATTGGACCCCTACTAGCCATGACAGGCATTTCATCAAACATGTCACAAACATGAAAGCTACGAGTCTTAACAGTAGAAATGAGCATAGCAGTCTCATACTTATCTGAGAATCGCTAAGGAGCATTGATGCCTCAACACATTCACTGCAATTTCATCTATTATGCCATAGATACATTGTTCATTCATTTACAAGTAAAAATATGATGAGATCCGTACATATCCAATGCAATAATACATGTTCATAACCAAATAATAAAAACATAAATACCAAGGAAACAACATCCATATATTCCACATATAAATCAATATAATACTCATGAATTAACAAGGAGAAATAACCTCATATTAATGATGAAAAGGCCAACCAAGTTTGGGACTTCCACAAACCACTTGACCATAGACATGGCTAAGCCAAATCTCTCTTCAGCTAGTCACCCCCGTGCCATATTCCAAGCATGAATGTGGGATCTCATGAAACAATCCATCAAAATTGAACCAGGGCTTTTAGAGCCCAAACCACCTCAACCCATCAAACAGTGGTTCGACCTCACGATTGGAAATCACAAACCATCACGAGACTAGTTCCTACCCAAGTTTTCTAGGGCTCTGGAGCGTTGTTCCAACCCAGCTTCCAGGAACTAGTAACTCAACCCAAGCTAAAGGAAACATGAGAACCAACCAGAAAAACAAAGAAATGAATCCACAACACTATGGCTATCTGGGAAATGGCAAGGCTGGGCAAATCTACTGTCAATCAAGGAAATCCCCCATGCCAATGACACATCATGACCAATAAACCACATGCATATGCCATGCATGCCAAAAATAGTGAGGGAAACATACATGCAACTCAGTACCTGCAAGAAAAACCCATTGTAGTTGCTTTCTCGATGTCCTCTTGTAATTTCCTACTCTTCCTTTTCCTTCTTGCTTCAAAACTCCAAGTATGCCACACTCCTCCAAGAGTGCTCCAAGAAAACTTTAATTGTCCAAGAGTATGAGAGAGAGAACTCCAAAACTGAACTGACAAAAATCTGAACAAAAGCCTCCCCACTGATCCTCATAAGCCTTTTTATTAATGAGGCCTCTATTTTCTTCATTTTCCATTATTTTCCTTCATTTTCCTCCTCACATGCAACCTATGACCTCTCACCTTCCTTTTCTCCTAATTTCCATTATTTTCATAAATAAATGTGCCAAAAATTCCATTTTTTCTTTCTAGATCCTTTTTCATTGCCTTTGCCAATTTCCTTTAGCCATAATAAACCGAATGAACACCCACTACAATGTTTTTAACACCATTCAACTTGGAATACATGTCCCGTGACCTTGGTCTTATATATTTTTACATGTATTTTTAACCAGGGCTATTATAGTAGTGTATTTGGATGACATCCTAATCTTTAGCCAGAGTTGGGAAGAGCACCTTCACCATATTCAACAGATTCTCCAAACCTTGTGTAAACACAAATTGTGTGTCAATTTGAAAAATTCACTTTTGATATGACCCGTATTCAATATCTAGGGTACATCATTGATGAGAGGGGTGTTCATGTGGACCCAACTGAGATACAAGTTATTCGAGATTGGCTAACCCCAACCACTCTAACAGTGCTCTGGAGCTTTCTGGGTCTTGCCAATTTCTACGTAGGTTCGTGTTGGTTTTCTCTCATATCACTTGGCCATTGAGTCAAGTCACCAAGGGTGAAGCGAAAGAAAATTTATTTTGGTCTGAATCCCTACATAAGGTGTTTGTTGAGTTGAAGCATTGCCTCTTCTCTACACAAGTGCTCACATTAATAGACATGTAATAACCATTTGAGATTGAGACAAATGCCTCTGACTATGCTATTGGTGCAGTTCTTACTTAATAGGGGCATCCAGTGGCATATCACAATGAGACACTTTCAAACACAGTCTAAAAGTATCCCACCTATGAAAAAGAGATGTATTCCATTGTGAAGGTCTACCGACAATGGAAGCATTACGCTCTAGGGAAGGAAACGACCATCCACACAAACCACCAACCCTTGAAATTCATACAAACACAAGGAAAGTTGCAGAACGATCGCCATCAGAATGGTCCACATATCTGCAAATGATCCATTTAAACATTAAGTAAAAGAAGGGAAACACTAATAATGTTGCAGATTGCCTCAGCTAATCATTGGTTATGGTGTTGACCATTATGCTCGACTCTTGTGGACACGAGATTTCAGGATGTCTGCATCTTTACAAGAGTGATCCAAAATTTTACACCACATAACAGATGCTCCTGGAAGGCAAGCAAGTTCTAGAGTTTCACCTCCAAGACATATTATTATTCCACCTTAGACACCTCTTTGTTCCTTCAAGCAAGCGTGCCAAGATGATTTGGGAGGCATACTACAAACGGGTCATTAGACATTTTGGTGTATAAAAGACAGTGGCAATCTTGCAAAAGTATTTTAATTGGCCGAACCTTCGACATGATGTTGGGAAGTACATTAGATCCTACACTGCCTGTGCCATTGCCAAACTTACTATCAAGAAGAAATACTTGTACACTCCTCTGCCTACTCCTAGATAGCCCTAAGAATCAATCTCCATGGATTACATGTCGGAGCTTCCTTCTACTAAGCATGGAAATGACTATGTTTTCGTGGTCGTCGACAGATTCTCTAGGATGTTCATTCTAGCAGCCTGCAAGAAGAGTATCACAATAGAAGCCACTACCAAACTCTTCTTGAACAAGTATGGGTACACTTTAGGATCCCACATTCCATTATCTCATATCAGGATAATAGGTTCCTAAGTACATTATGGTCAAGCCTCTAGTCATTATTGGATACTAAGCTCGCTAACTCCACAACCTTCCACCCCCAAACTGATGGCCAAACAAAGGCCATCAATAGGATGATCGTGCACATCATATGCATGTACAACTCGAAGCATCCATGCACATGGGATGAAATCCTCCCCTATGTCTAGCATAGCTACAAAAAAGCTCTCCATAGCTCAACTGGCCACAGCCCCTTTCGGGTAGGATTGGGAGTCCAACCACTATGTCCCATTAATGTTTCCATACCATTTGCAACTACTTAGGTAGATTCGTCTCATGTCCAGTCCGAAACAAACAAGGTTAACAACTTCATTGACTGCATTCAACACATCATGTCCATGACATGTTGGACAGAGCAAATTATAATTACAAACATCGTCATGACCAACATCGGGTGTCACACAAGTTTCAGGTGGGCGACAAAGTTTTGTTACATTTGCAGAAGGAGATCCTCGCTCGGGCCTACCGCAAGTTTTGTCCACTCTCATATGGGCCTTACACCATCACTAAGGCTATAGGATACAATTATTTCGAGCTCACCATTCCACCATTCCTTGGCCTACACCCAGTGTTCACTATGGACCGCCTTCGACCATAGTTTATACCATTACCGGACACATCAGACATTGAAGAATGACTCACACCCATATAAACCCGAAATGCATGGAATAGGCCACAATTGATCAAATCATGGACATGTATATCAAGAACATTCACCAGCAAAATATCCAACTATATAGAGTTGTCAAAGTTGGCCAACCCCTGCACCAAGGCAAGTGGCTCACTAAGGAGCAAGTTCAACAAAAGTTTCCCCATCTCATCGAGGCACTAAATGCAATGGATACTGTTGTAGATCTAATCCAGAAATATTATAGATCTGATATAAAAATATAAGACAATGCAAATAAACCCAGAAATAATATGAAATGATTCTTTATAGATCAAACCCTTAAGGTAGGGCAACACCATACATTCACTCCTTAAGGAAGGAGAGCACTCCACAAGCCATATGCCTGTTCATACAATAATTCTTCTCTTCATATCTCTCCATGTGCAGTCTCTAGCCTCTATATAGGCCTCATACATACAATACCATGCATCATTACCATGGTTTCCTCATACCATCAACTAATACCATGGGCCCATTACATTATTATTAACTACTTGTGGTCCCTTACATGACATGGGTTAACCACCTTATTTATTACTATGGCCCATCCCATTATTACATTATTATGTTGGGTACCTCCCTTGGTACCCCATATTATCCCTCCTAGGTATATAACATTCCACCTCTCTAATCATGTTTCGTCCCCGAAACATGGGAAGAACACAAATAATAAGATCTACTCAAAAGAGTAGTCCACTGATACCATGCACGTGCATCTAGCCATCCAAGAGAAAGGTGAACCCTCGATCTCGCTGGTGCCTCGCTCGCTTGAGATGGAAGTTGACCGTGGCAGCTCTTCTGTGTGTAGTAGGTGGATCGTCGCTCCTCGCTATCTGTCATACGGGGGTTGTTGTCCTTGTGGCTAATTGGTTGCCATCTTGTTGCTTGTTGTCTTGCAGGGTGATGTGCGTGATGATATGTTGAAGTTTTAACCCACGGTGTATTTTTCTTTAATTCACCCTGCTGTGGTGCCCGTTGTGGTGTCTTCTTTTCCAATATGACTTCAACCACTGAGCCCTCCTCTGATGTATCAACTCCTGTAACCTTTTCTGCTTCAGCCTCTGTTTGTGTTTGATTGTCTATCATCACAGGCTTATCATCTGATATGTCAGTCCCTTGAACATCTTCTGCTTCAGCCTCTGTGTGCTCTACCTGTTTATGGATGGAAATATCCTGTAATGTAATTTTCTTCTTTTTATACCATAGCTTCAGGAATTTCTTCTACACATTAATATTGATAGTACCCATGGATTCCATCCAAGGATATCCCAAAACAACATCCATATTATCCATCTTTGAAGCATAAAAATCACCATGCAACACATATTTATCCATAGAAATCTTCAAATCCTTATACACTTGAACATCCTCATCATTCACCTGTGTGTTTTCAATGTGTTTTGCTGGAACTGGCAATTTTTTTGCCAAATTAACATTGATAAAATTATGCTTGCAACTAGGATTTATAGACACAATGATCTTCTCCTTTTGAATCAATCCATGAACCTGCAATAAGGAGACACCAGTAGAAGATAACCCCTTACGTGGCTCATTCTCCTTTTTGCTAGCACGAGACCATTTGTCTAAAAGGACTTCTTCAAATTCTGCATCTGAGAGTTTGGTCAACTGTTTGTCAGCAAGTGAGAAATACCATTTGTAAGCCTCATCTTTGAAACCAAACCACACTGAATCCCTCCAATGTTTTTCCCATGCTGACTTTTTGTATTTTATGTATTCTTCAATAGTAGGACCATCATCTTTCCCTGTAAAATATAACGTCTCCATGAAGAGGGTTTGAGAAAAATTCCTCACTTGGCGAAAATTTAAAGTGGCCACAGTTTAGTTAATATTGCTCAGAATCTTTATTATGACCTGTTTTCGGAAATGGAATGACCATTCTGCATCTGCCCATGTGATAGAAATCCTGATCCAGGCACTAGAATTCCAAATCTACGCTGCAACTCTCCCGCCGTCACCAAAATTTCTGCAAAAAAGAGCTGATTTTAAATCCGTGATATCTCCCTCATCCGGACTCCGATTCAACTGATTTTTTTTTTAAATTGGGTAATTTTTCTCAAAAAATTCAGATCTACAATTAGATTTTGTAGATCTTGCACCAGAACATCTAGATCTGCGCCGCAAACTTGCTGCCCTGAAAATTGTCTACAACCCCACTGATTTTTAAATCAGCGATATCTCCTTCATCCGGACTCCGATTCAACTGATTTTTTTTTTGAATTCAACTATTTTTTCACAAAGAATCTAGATCTGTAATTATATTTTATAGATCTTGCACCAAAATGTACAGATCTGACCTGCAAAGTCGCCGCCCCCGAAACCCTGCCAAAAAAAAAAAAAAATCTCCACTTTTGTGCCCAAGAAAGTGCTCTGATACCAATTGTTGTAGATCTGATCCAAAAATATAAGATAATAGAAATAAAACCAAGAATAAGAAGATCCAAATATATAGAAATGCTTCTTTATTATCAAACCCTTATGGTAGGGCAACACCATACATTCACTCCTTAAGGAAGGAGAGCACTCCACAAGCCATATGCCTGTTCATACAAGAATACTTCTCTTCATATCTCTCCCTGTGGAGTCTCTAGCCTCTATATAGGCCTCATACATACAATACCATGCATCATTACCATGGTTCCCTCATACCATCAACTAATACCATGGGCCCATTACATTATTATTAACTACTTGTGGTCCCTTACATGACATGGGTTAACCACCTTATTTATTACTATGGCCCATCCCATTATTACATTATTACGTTGGGTACCTCCCTTGGTACCCCAGATTATCCCCCTTAGGTATATAATAGATACCATTGCTTCCTAAGGGGAGAGGACTGATCCTGGTGGATACTGGTGGCCACCCACCTATTCCACTTGGACCCCCACCATTGTTTCTTTCAACTTTTCAGTTTCCTTAATTGTAGCACAATTTGCTATTTTTGGAAGTTTTTTGGTCCTAAACTTCTGGAGCCATTTTGAGGCCCTAAACGACGTTTTTTGGCAAACAGGCAAACTTGAATTTTTGAATGTCGTGTCCAGTCAAAATTTGTATTCCTCAGATAGATATTTCTAACGAGGTATCATGTGTGTCAAACATAGATCGTATTCCAATGTTACAACCCCAAGAAGTTAAATTACCAATCTACCCCAACAGAGCCCACAGTTTTGGCGCTTCATCTCCTAGGGTTAGGTTTTTGGATGTGTATGGTTTTCCATTGTTTCTCAATAATAAATATGCCTTTGAGCCTCTCTATAACATAGTTCATAGGCATGTAGCCACCACATCTCTTCTTAGAGATAAGCTACCACTACCCAAGCTAGTTTATTTCCATTATGTATGTAAGCATATTTTAGTTCTTTGATGTTAATGAAATGAAGTTTTATTTTTGTTTCATCTATGTGTTTATGTTTATATTTGTGTTCTGTTGTGTTCCTGCATAAGTCTGGATCACTATCTTATGCTTTGATTGCTCGTAACAATGTTTTAATTTCCCAATGAATTCTTCAAGTGACCGAGGCTCATCATACTCAATCCGATCCTTGAATGTTAATGGTAATCCACTAAAAAATCTATGAACTTTGGCTTTCTCATCCTTAATATATGATACATACCTCCATAACTCTAGGAACTTAGTCCTGTACTCATCATCGGTCATTGATCCCATCTTTAACTCATAGAAATCCTTGGCTTTATTGTCATAGTACCTCTCTGACAAGTACTTCTTTCAGAAAATCCTTTTGAACTCATGCTAACTCAACTCCTTTATCCCAATGTCTCTAACCCGCTTCACATCTTCCCATCAAATGCTTGCTTTCCCTTTGAGGTTGAAAATAGTATCTTGGCCTTCATGTTCTTGGTGTAATCATGCAACTCAAAGAACTTGTTCATCCCAAGTAACCATGCATTTGCATCCTCCATTTTCTTCAATTCTCCATCAAATGTAGGTGGATTAAATTTCTTGAACTCATCTAGAAAATATACCTTTTCACTCATCCTATAAGGATGATAGTAATGATGACCATGATACCTATTTGAACCAAAACTAGAATAGAACCCATGTCCATTACCTCACCTGTCAGGTGTATCCAAGAACCTACCATCTCTGACTGTGCCATCTCTATTTGACTTGTGCCCATTATGAGACCTATTTCAATATGCCCCATTAGTCTTGTCCTCCGACCCATAATTGATTTGTGGTTTTCCATGTCTCTGCAAATCTTACAAGCTCTGTAGGATGACTACATTGACCTCTGCTTATTTCTCCTATGCCCTGGAAAGTCTCTCTTGTGACTAAATGATCCAGTCATTATATCATTTTGCAACTTCTTATCTATTCCTTCAAACTTCTCAAGGTTTCTGCTATGTTAGGAGAGTACCCATCACCATGCTACTCATATGATCTGTGAGGAGAGTCTTGTGAACTATAATACACCATACTTCTAGTCATCTTTGATCTTATATTTCCTGCAAGTATATCATGTCATATAACCAAACATAAACATAACCAACATACCTTAGTATAGTTCAGGGGAGGATATCTCGTCTGTAATATCAACGAGATTAATGCGATACATGTATAATCATAATCACATCAATAAACTGACATCATGCATGACAATACCAATTGCATACCATGACCTCATGCACAACAACCATGCCCATAACAATGCATGCATAACAACATATATGGCACTTACATGCATAACAAATGCATATACAACCAACATTCATTCATGACAAATACATCCCAACAATAACATCAACAACTTCTACATGACAACACAACTGTAACAATGACCACCACCATGCATACATAACAAGCACATATACAACCTTCATGCATGCACAACCACATTCCGCCCATTCAGTCCAAGTATTGAACCATGCTCTGATACCACTATGTGGTACCAGATATCAGCCAAAGAGAACACAACCTACTTTAATACCACTTTATAACACCCTCCTCCCACACTTACCCAAGTTCACCAGTCCACCGGGGTAAATAGGCGACGAAGAGTTACTATGATATGACTCAACCTCCTAGTTTCAGTTAGGGAAATGGAATCAACATACCAAAAAACTTTACTAACTTCCCTCGAGTGCTAAATGACCCCCAAGGGCCAAACCACCATTCCAGGTGCCCAAGCCCTGAGTTAAAATTATTTCTTAGTGACCTGGACTCCAAAATGGAAGCATAACACTGCCTAAACTCGACCGTAACCCTCCAGTCATATGGATGACCCTTCCTCCCAATGATTGCATTATTTTTATCCCAGTTTTGTGCCTTCGAATGCGAGATCTTAGCCACTTTTTCAAGGCTAGTCTCCAAACCACTGCCCAGAACTTGATGAGACTTTCCAAAACAATATATAACATAGAAACAACTCCTTTAACACAAAACTTAGACAACAAATTGACCATAAAGGGCTAGCCATGATAGTCATTTTTTCAAACACATTGAAAACACGTAATCTACATGTCATAAATGCATATATGAGCATAGGGATATGGTACTTATATGAAAATCATCAAGAAGGTCTAATTCCCTCTCAAAATAGTTACAATCACATCTATTAGGACATGCATTCAATAACCATTCATTTACCAATCAAAACATGATGAGAGTCATCACTAAATTTTGTCATAAAACCATGCTTATAACAAGCATATAACTAGAATAATAATAATGATAGAACAACCATCAAAGCCTCATAATAACAAGTATAAATATTCATGAAGTGCAATGGAAAAAGAGCTCTTATTAACATATGAAAAATCCAACCAAGTTAGGGAATTCCACGTACCACTTGTCCGTAGATTGGTCTGAACCAAATCTTTCTTTCATCCAATCACCCCTATGTCATATTCCAAGCATGGATGCAGGACTCACAAAAAAAACAACTAGATCTTCCTTAGGCTTTACCGCATATCCTACCATTATCACTCAACAGATTTATAGGCTCGAAACCCCCATATATACATCTAGGATTTACTGCAATCCTACCATTACCAGTCAAAGGATTCATAGGCCAAACAATAAACATACACTACCGAGCTTTACCGCAATCCCACCAAAACCGGTCAAGGGATCACTATTCCCTAAACAAGCGTGGATGCCTCTATATTTCTTCACCAATAACTTGAGGACTTCTCCCGTCTCCACCCTTAGGCTTTACCATGTATCCCACCATTAGTAGTCAAAAGATTCCTAGGCCCTTGGGAATTTTCCTGAGACCACATCACCCAGTTCCAAAACCATCTAGCAATCTAGCTCAACCAAATGAAAGAACCCCATCACACAATGGATATATATAAATGGAAAGGTAAATATGAAAACATTGTCACACTTAGAAAATCCCATGCTAGTGACAACAAGAGAACCAAATACACACATGCACATACCATGCATGCCAAAACTAGCAAGGAAATCATACATGCAACTTGATACCTACAAGTAATCCTGATGTAGCCTCTTTATCCAACTCTTCCTTTCTTGATCTCTGCTTCCCTTTGCTTTCTTGTCCTTCCTTTGCCTTCCTTTTTCCAATGCTAGAGTGCTCCAAGAATTTTCTAAGTGTGCAAGAGTATGAGAGAGAAAGAGAGAATAGAGAGAGCTCCAAAACTAAACTAACAAAATGTTAAACTGACAAAAGTTGTGAACTGGTCCTCAGAAGCCTTTTTATCATTGAGGCCTCTTTTTTCTTCATTTTCCTTCAATTTCTTCCTCACATGAAACCTATGACCTTTCACCTTCCTTTTCTCCTAATTTCCATTATTTTCATAAATAAAATGTCAATTAATGTCTCTTGGCCTTTTCAAAGCCTTTGACATTGCCTTGCCAATTTCCTCTTAGCCATAATAAACCAAATGAACACCCACTAGGATGTTTTTCCCAACATTCAACTTGGAATAAGTGTCCCATGACCTTGGTCTTATTTTTCCTTTTCAAGTTTATTACATGGATTTTAACTCGGGTTTTTACAAAGAGCATATCTTATCATTCTAAGACAAATCATATTGATGTTAAATATCACATTTTGAGAGATATGATTGAAGTAAAGGTGGTGTTTCTAGTGAGGGTGGACACTATGAATAATATTGCATATTCACTAACAAAATCTAAGAATACTGAGAAGTTCTCTTGGTGTAGAGAAACAATGGCTATTATTGACCTAGATTTTTTATCATGTACTCTTGCAACCCCCCTATGTGCAAAGAAAACAACAAGCAGGAGAATGTTGGGTATGTGTTATATTCTTTCCATGACTACTTCCAAATGTTGTACATTACGTTGGGCATAATAAGGGAGACACAGGAGGGAGGGGGGTTAATTCCCCCCCCCCCACTTTGGGGATTCATGGTGGGGTGGAAGCTCCCCTACACAAGGGTTAGAAGGTAGCACCCCGCATAAAAAAAACTTGGCCATTTTCTTTAGTACATTATTCATAGTTTTTGGACCACAATTTTAACTTATAAGGTTATTGTAGTGCATGGTGGTTTATCCCATGGTTTTGTAGTTTTGGTTATGGAACTATGAATGTATTCTAATCCATGGAAAATGGATTGGTGGTTTATGGATGCTATGGGATGATAGATTAAAACTTGTAAAAATGAATATATTGAAAAATCTTTATGGTTTTCATGGATTGCATTTACAGGGTAATATATATATGTTAATGTATGTGTGTGGTAGTACATCTGTTTTGTGTTAGTACAAATCTGTTTGCAATAATCAACTCTCCAAGGTTAAACCTACATTGATCATGGTCCAATTTATATCAAATAAATCTTCCCATAATCAGATTTTTGCAAATTTGTGATCAATTGATTCTTCCTCTAGGCCTCTAGTACCTACTTACATGTTAGAAATGATATTACCATGTAATATTGAAAACTAGTATGCCATCTTAATATACTTTTACAAATGAATCAATGAAAGGGCATAACATATTATTCATTAGTCTCATGAAATTTGCAAGCATATTTCATAAACCAAAGGCATCAGTAACCACTTGTACAAACCTTGTCTCATTTTGAATGTTGTCTTCTACATGTATTTCACTTTGATTCTAACTTGATAGTAACTAGATTTGAGGTCTATCTTAGTGAAGAAATTAGTTTGTTGTAGTTGATCCAACAAGTCATCAATCCTTGGGAAGGGATGTCTATTATTAATGATGATTTTATTAAGAGCATTGTGGCTAATGCACATTCTCCAACTTTTGTCCTTCTTTAGAACCATGATGATGGGTTACCCACATGGAATCATACTAAATTTGATGTCTCCCTACTTCAACATTTTCTGCAATTGCTTCTTCACTTTAGTTGCTTTGATGATGTATTTCCTATAAAACCGAATTTTAAGCTATGGTGACTATAACAATACTTAAATCTTGTGCTCAACCTCTCACTTGGGTGGAAACCATTGATACTCTTGAAACAATTCCTTTTAGACTTTAATAAGTGGTTGAAGTTTTTAATGTTTCTTGCCACTACATCCTTCGAAGGATGAGCTTATCTCAAATTTCCTACCCTCTCCTCGCTACTTTCCACTTCTAAAAATTAGTGAGACACAATTCTTTGTGTTGTCCATGATTCTTTTGGTCTAATAAGAATTGATCAAAAAGATTTTAGCTTTTCCCTTATGTGCATTTATGGCATATGCATTTCCATCATTGACTAGGATATACTAGTTTTCTCTCCTCCTAAAGAACACATTACTCACAGATAAGTATGGGCTTCTTGAGATGACTCCACACATGTACAATGGAACCACATTTATAAAACTTCATCCAAAAAATTTTGGTTGATGAAAAATTTAATTTTCAATGCTTGTTCACTTTTAATTCCACATATTTCCTTATGTGTCCCAAGGGGTATGGATATGGATGATCATGTGTCTTTAGAGAAATATCCTCAACCAATTATGTAAATATCAAGTTGGATTATGAATTGAGGTCAAATAAATAATTTACTTTTCTACATTTCATGTGAGTTTTAATGCAAAATAGCTCAGTCATCTCATTCTCTTCCTTGTGACTACAATCTACTAATGCCACTTCCTTCTAAAAATTATTGCAATTTATCTTCCCTCCCAATTCTGAGGTGTTGTCAACTCTTTCCTCAACATCTACTGTTAACAACTTCTTCTTCTTCTTCTTCTAGAATTGTTTGGGACATTCCTCAGGATGTAATTTCTAATTCAATTTTTTCTCTTTATTCCCTTTCATCTTTATTTCATTTGGTTATATTTTCTTGTGTGCACCCGCCTACTATTTCTACTTTTCTCCTTCAAGGAACTATGATTGAAAACTATCTTCATCAATTGTCTTGTGTTTGAATAGCATCAACTAATAATGAATGAGATTGATTAACATATTGGTGCTTTTAAGAGAGACAACCAACTGAATAGCTTTCTTCCTAGACTTTGTGGTGAACTCTTGCATTAATTTCCCTTACTTATTTTTGTAGTAACCCCATACAATCTATAAGTGGTTGTCATATCCCATTAGGTAGAACTAAGCTCTGATTATGCCATTAAACACCTCCCAAGTGGTTATTGATGGCTCATTCTCTAATCTTATGTTAATTGCATCATTGTTCCACCATGCCAAAGCATGGTATTCAAGCTTCAACTGAGCAAACACAATCCTCTACTTATTTATAACTTAATGTATGTTTAAGTACGCCTCCATCTATTATACCCAGTAGTTCAGTTTGATGGCATCAAATTCCTCAATGTATGGCTTGGCATCCACCTTTTCCTTTACACAAAAATGTACATATGTTTTGTGATATCTACATTATCATGTCTCTATCTCAGTATTGCACTCCATCTCTAGTTTATTTTCTTCTTTCTTGATGTCTTTGTGAAAATTCTATGTTAGTGTCTTTCCATAGCCTCTACTACCAATAGTTGTATTTCCATCAACATTAGTGTGGAAATTCTCTACTCAATCCGATCCAACCTAAACTCGATCTCTTATTCCTTATCTTCTCCACGATGCCCCCATTGTCCTTGTTAGTGCTCTACTTCTCTAGATCCCTAGAAACCATTCTTTTCCACTTCTTGTATAGCCACTACAAGTACTTAACACACAAGTCTCACGAAGTGTGTTCGTGCATGTCCTCTAATATAATATGATCCATAAATGGTAGGCTTATATCATGTCCATTTCATCGACATGGATTCTTGAAAAATGAAAGAAATTAACTCACATTCCTACACATGATTTCAAGCCTAGAAAGATGTTAATGGTTATAAATTATTTTGGAAGTGTTTAAGTTCATACCCAACAAAACAACCCACATTCCTCATACCCTTTCCTTATCTATTGTTAATGGTGGTAGGCCTCTATAAGAACTCATTCACTCTGTTGATGTTTTATATAGCAGCAAAAGGTATTCCCTTCCATACAACAATGTATAATATATATTATATTATTTACACAAATATATATTTATATACTATATTATATATATAATATAATATATAAATATAAATAATCAATAATTAATTAATAATGACAAATAAAAGAAAAGACATGTTTGATTAAAAAGACATGTCTTTTAATGAAAAGACACCTTGACTATGCATATATATTGGGGTACTTAATTGTAATAAGATATCAATAAATATCTCATATATCTTATATCAATCTAATAATGTTTACTCAATCATAAAAATGAAATTAAGGTTGAGAATTTTTCAAGTGTATAATTATTGATCATAAGGAAATAATTACCAAGATCGGAAAATAAGAAAGAATTCAACAAGGTATAAGAGCCAACTTAAGAGCTCATGGTATTTTCCAAAACAACGTCATAATTTTTTTTTTACCAATTCGTAAAATTTATTTTACTAGATCAAAAATAATGTATGTATCATTTCATTAAAAAAAATTATGGTTGGTGGTTTATACGTCTATAGTTTTGATAAAACCATTGGCCCATGGTATTTCCTACCATATAAAACAAAAACAAAAAGGCTTTCTAAAGTTAAGTGCATGCTAATATAAACACTACTCTATAGTTGGAAATAAGTTAATTTAATTTTCCATCTACAAGATGGTGTCCAATCTCAAAGTAGAAGATATGATATATGGGGAAAACAATTTCATATCATGGAAGAATAGAATACTTCTCATCTTATAAGAGAATAAGATCTTGGATTATGTCAAAAAAAAAGACCTCTCAGAACTAGAAGAGGAAGAGGCCAAGGAAAATCATAAGAAGAATGTGATCAAGGCCAAGAGGATCTTGTCAGATTCAATTAAGAACCACTTAATTCCTCATGTATCAGAATTGAAGACACCAAAGGAAATGTTTGATGCCTTATCAAGATTATATGAAAGCAACGACACCAAAATGTTGGGTGCTAATAAGGTGTCTTTTATAACTCTTAATTGCCTCACATTAATTATCAACCTGGGTAAGTCTTTTTGTTTCAAGAGTGTACACAATATGTGCAAGCTATAAATCCAGAGAGTAATGTTTTTTAAGTTGAACTATAAAACTTGATACAAGAGTAACTGGATTCAATCATAAATCTCAAGCTGTAACTTTTAAAGGAAATAATACATCTAAGCATCAGGACTTAATCTCAATCAAAACCATAATCAAATCTGAAGCAAGTAATTCAATTGAAAATAGCATCAACCAAGAGCATAGTAGCATTAATCAATCTCTTCTAGCTAATTCTATCTAAATCACACTCAATCTCAATTAAGCAATTCAAATGGAAATGATGTCAATCGAGAGTTTAGTAGCATTAACCAATTTCTTTCAGCTGATTCTATAATAACCACACTCTCACGTATGCCCTACTCTGCAATGCTATAAACAAAAAAAATGAAATCAATGCTCTAATCCATGCCTTATCCATGCCTTCCTGTGTAAAAATAACTCACGCTTATGCTAGAAATTAAACACTGTAATGAAATTAACACACGCTTTGCAACGAAATTAACACTCACAACTTACAAAATTGACAGAATTGAAATGCAACCAATAATGGAAATCTACAGCGCTGGTGCTAATCTAGCTAGATCTCCCAGTTGTATCGGACCCTTGCCACTTCTAGGAGGAAAGAACTTACAATAACCAGAGAATTAAAAACCACTCAGGCTTAATCAACATGTCTCATTCGATTCGATCTGCACGCGTCAAGGGAAATGAACAGACTCTTTCATTGAATGAAATCATATAACATAGTCTGCCTATAATTCAACAGTGATTACATGTATATATCAAAATCTCTCCATTATCCCCTCTCCTCCTATCCTATCCTATCCTATCTCTCAAGATCCATCATGAATCCCCTTCTTTGATCTCTATTTTCATTTAAATACACAGAGAGCAGGGAGAAGTTACAACATAGATGATTACAAAATGATTCCCATAACAAAATTGGATTGTTCACAACAAATTGATCAGCGAGATCATATCTGAAATATCTTTCCATCAGCATTCAACAGGAACAGGTCGAATTTGGTATTGCAACTGAGATAATTTGGAAACTGGCTGCAACAACGAATCTGAGAAAAACGTATTCAGAGAACCTTCCGTTTCTCTTAATACGAACCGAATTTGGGGAACTACTCAATATAAAACTAATTCGGTCTGTTTTGAACAAAACCCATGTTTCGGATTTTTTAAATTCTTCTCCATTTTCCCGAAACATCCAATACAAAATTGTCACTTCTTATTCCGGTGAATTTCTGAGTTGGAATATATCTTGGAGGCTAAAATGGTGAGTGATGTTAGAAAAAATTTATTAATAAACTATTATTGGTAAAATCATGCATAATAATCATCAATTTATTAAAAATAAAGGAGAAGAAATAATATTTATCCATAAGAGCATAAATAATTATAAAATGGAATTATATGATAAATCATGATAAATGACGTGATAAATAATGGTAGAAGTGGATGAAATAGGCTTTAAAGAGTGATAATAATAATCACAAACTAGCGGTCCAACATAAGATGGTGTCCAATCTCAAAGTAGAAGATTTGATATATGGGGAGAACAATTTCATATCATGGAAGAATAGAATACTTCTCATCTTATAAGAGAATAAGATCTTGGATTATGTCAAAAAAAAAAAAAGACCTCCCAGAACTAGAATAGGAAGAGGCCAAGGAAAATCATAAGAAGAAGGCGATAAAGGCCAAGAGGATCTTGTCAGATTCAATTAGGAACCACTTAATTCCTCATGTGTCAGAATTGAAGACACCAAAGGAAATGTTTGATGCCTTATCAAGATTATACGAAAGCAAGATTACAAGTAGGAACCTAACCCTAAGGTGTCAACTTAGAAATGTAATAATGAACAAAGTAGAATCAATTCTACCTACTTCTTGAGGATTTCTCGAATTAAGGATCATCTAACAGTTAGTGGACATTTGGTGGATGATGTGGAGCTTGTGACTACAACTCTGAATGGTTTTCCTTCTTCTTATGATACATTTGTTCAAGGAATTTATACAAGAAGGAAATTACCTAAATTTGATAAGCTATGGATAAATTATGCTCAAGAAGAATCAAGATTGATATTCAGGGCACAAAATACCAATGACAATGAAAATCAAGCTCTTGTTGCTCATGTGAAGAAAGGAAAAGAAAGAAGAAACAATAATCTGAAGAAAAATAAAAGATCAATTTTAGATCAGAAGAAGGATGTATCTAAGATTAGGTGTTACAACTGTCAAAAGTAGGGACAATTTTCTTACCAATGTTCTTAAGGGAAAGGAAAAAGAAAATATCATTCACATGCAACATATATGGAGGAGTCTATATCGCTAAAAAAGACAAGGGAGACAAAATATGAAGAGTATGTATTTGTCTCAGCTCTCACAGGCACCATTACTTAAGTAAGCGATATCTAGCTAGTAGACAGTGGTGCTTCCAAGAACATGATTGGCTTTCGAAATTCTCTTACAAAATTGACAATGAGGAGCTCATCCCTTCAGGTAGAACTTGGAGATGACTCAAAGCATGTAGTAAAAGGAATAGGAGAAACATCCTACCAACTTGATTCAAGTAACTCCATATCAATAAAATATGTATTGCTTGTACAAGATTTAAAGAAGAATCTTCTCTCTATCTCTTCTTTAAAAGATTGAGGCTTCAAAGTAGCTTTTGTTGATGGCTAAGTCCTTCTTTGGCTTAAGGGTTTAAGTATAGATTCAGTCAATGTGATTGGTGTCTAAGAGGGAGGATTGCATAAATTAAAGGGACAAATAGCACAAGTTATTGTATATAATAGTATTACCTTCAGTGAGCTATGGAATTGAAGACTTGCTCACCTCAACTACAAAGCCTTTCTAGTTTTAAGCAAAATGGTCATAGGTCTACTAGATATGTAGGTCGAGCATGATGGAGTATGTAAAGGTTGTGCACTTAGAAAGAATGCCAAGGAAATTTTTCGAAGAAATGACAATAGATCCAAGGGAATATGGATTATACACTCGAATATGAAATTTTCAATAAGTTTCAAGAATTCAAGGTTTTAGTAGAAAATCTCTCTTGAAGAAAGATTAAAGTTTTCACAGGGGCTTCACTCAATGAACCTATGACATATCACATGTGTTTGTGGCATACTAAACAATACCCTTAATTTGATTACATATAGGAAAATACATCTTAAAATCACATTATTTAACCCCTTACCAAAACAAACCCAATACACCTTCCCAATTAAAAAAACCCTACTTTCACTAGATATTGTAAGTGTCCATTTTTTCATTACCATTTTTAATACCCCTTTATATTATTTCATTAACTTTGAGCTCCATTTTTTATACCTGCCAATATAAAAACCCTTTACCCCCTATTATATGCTCGATATATTATGTCATTTTTTCCTCGATATATATCCCTCATTATGAACGCATGTGGTATGTTATTGCTCCCCTAGTGAGTCCCCCTTGAAATTTTTTAGGTCAGATAATGGAGGTGAATACACCTCAAATGTGTTCAAAGGCTTTTGAAGAGAAGCAAGGATTAAGAGGGAGCTATCAACTCCCTACAACCCCCAAAGGCTCCTTCAAAGAGAGCAAGAGACCACACAAGTTTTTCATCTATGTGGTGATAATGAGTAAGATCCTTGATTTTGAACCTTCCACTTATGGGGAAGTTGCAAAACAATAAGTGTGGAAGGATGCTATGATGGAAGAGTACCAATCCATCATGAAAAATGATGTGTGAAACGTGGTTTTGAGACCAAAAGGAAATTCAGTGGTGACTTCAAAATGGATCTACAAGATTAGGCATGTTGCAGATGGCAACGTAGAAAAGTACACGGCTATATTTGTGGCTAGGGGATTCTCCCAAAAAGAGGGAAACGATTATAATGAAACATTTTCTCTAGTATCCAAATATACTTCTATTAGATCTATCATCTCTTTTTTTTTATGTTATGGGTTGGAAATCACACTAGATGGATGCAAAGGCTACCTTCTTGAATGGTGTAATTGAAGAAGTTTACAGAGAGCAGCCACAAGGTTTTGTGATCCATGGGAAGTAATCCCATGTTTGTAAATTGAAGAAAGATTTGTATGGGCTTAAGCAGGAACCCAAGGCATGGTATGCCATAATATTTAGTTATTTGATGAGCTTGGTGTTTACTAAGAGTAATGTAGATCCCAACCTTTACTAAAAGTTTGAAGATGTTTGCCCTTTGATATTGGTATTATATCTAGATGACTTTTTTCTTATAGGGGATGTGAAGTTCATAGATGGGTGTAAGAGAGAACTCATTTTAGAGTTCAAAATGAAGGAGCTGGGTTTAATGCATTATTTCTTGGGATTAGAAGCGTGGCAGAGACTAGATGATATCTTCCTTAGCCAAGGGAAGTATACAGTTGAGATCCTGCAAAGATTCAAGATGATGGATTGCAAGTCCGTAACCACACCTATGGTTACAAATATGAATTTCTTAAGTGATTCTTCCTCAGATTTAGTTGATCCCACAATGTATAGAAAGTTGATTAGATCCTTGATGTACCTAGTTAGTAACATGTTAGATATATGCCTTGCAATGAACACATTGAGTCAGTACATGGTTGAGTCTAGACATGCACATTTGGTAGAAGCAAAGTATGTATTGTTGTACCTGCATGGTACAGTTGGATATGGACTTAATTATTTCTCAAATGGTGAAGTAAAGTTGCAAGGTTATACAGACTCTAATTGGGCAGGAAGTGCAGTAGACAAGAAAACACATCAGGATGTTGCTTAAGTTTGGGATCAGGTATGATCTCATGGTTTAGCAGAAAACAATTGTTAGTGGCACTCAATACAATAGAGGAAAAATACATTGCAACCAATGATGCAAGTCATGAAGCAATGTGGCTTTAGAAATTGCTTGCAAGGTTATTTTATCTAGAGTTAGATCCAACTTTGATATACTATGATAATCACAAAGTTGTCTGAAGCTTTTAGAGAATCAAGTATTTCATGACAAGTCAAAGCATATAGAGATCAAATATCATTTCATCTGAGACATGGTACAAACATGACTAGTGGAACTCCGATACATATCCACATATGAGCAGACAAAAAACATTCTCACCAAGCTTTTGTCTTAAGTGAAGTTTTCATACTTCAGAGACAAGCTTGGCGTGATGCAGAATGTCTACCATCATTGAGAGGGAGTTGTGATATTTCTCCTATAGTAGGCAGGAACTCTCCCTCTGGTCAAGTGTTTCCCAAATCAGTTATGTGAAGTGACTGAGGGAATAATGAGTATCTTGGTATAAGTCTTGCCTACACCATGTGAAGTGGCTAGGTGTGATTGAGACTACTAGAGGATAACATCCTGAAAGAATACTTTCCTCACTAAGAGGGAGTGTTGATGTTTTATATAGCAACGAAGCGTATTCCCTTCCGGACAACAATGCATAATATATATTATATTATGTACAAAAATATATATTTATTTATTATATATAATATAATATAATATATAAATGTAGATACTCAATCATTAATTAATAATAATAAAGAAAAGAAAAAACATGTTTATTAATGAAAAGACATCCTAACTATTTATATATAGGGGCCCTCAATTGTATCATATATCAATAAATATCTCATATATCTTATGCCAATCTAATAATGTTTACTCAATTGTAAAAACAAAATTAAAATTGAGAATTTTTCACATGTGTAATTATTGATCATAAGGCAATAATTACTAAAATATGAAAATAAGAAAGAATTCAATACACTCCTTATATATGAACAACCCCATTCCACATTCAAGTTAAAAATTAATAAAATTCCTCTCAATTCCAACAAGTATATGAGTATAGTCTAGCAATAACATGGTTAATATAGGGGAATAAATTCAATACTACAACACTCTCTGATTCTTTTTGGAGTTGTCTTTAGTGCAACCTTTTGGACTTTTTGGTGTCGAAATCTGGTAGAAAAATTTGAGGTGAAATCTTAATTTGTGTTATCTAAACTGGTTTTTTGAATGTATATATGGACTCAGCACCCTGAAAAACCCTAGGGCATTTGGATTGTGCGGGGGTTACCCATCAAGCTTGTGATTTCAATAAATTCCTGTTGGATTTTAGAGAAATTATACCAAAAAAACCCACCGGAAAAGCTTCCAAAAAGTCGCACTAAAAACAACTAGATTCTTTTTTTGCAACTAAACGGTCATATGGCCTATAAGTACCAACAGACACTAAGGAGGAATTGGTTTAGAGAAAGGGCATATAGTCTAGTAACAATGAAATTGTAAATAATGATGAAGATTTGCAACCATTGGAGAGAGAAATTCACCCAACTGATATAAACAAACCAAATTAGAAACTCATTGTAAATAATGACGAAGATTTGCAACCCATTGGAGAGAGAAATTCACCTAACTGATATAAACAAACCAAATTAGAAACTCTCTAAACTAACATAACTACATTAGTAAATAAAATTGATATAGGTTAAAAAGCATCATTTTCTACCTTATCATATATATATTTCAATTTATATTGATTTTAATTTTTTTTTAAATATTATTAATATATATATATATATATAATAAAATAAAATAATATTTTGAAATAAAATATAAAAAATTTAGTATGCGCATATTTTTCCATTATTTTTATATACTCCATACTCATACCAAATGTAATTTTTCTTTCCACTCTATAATACATCGTAATATATTTCAAGGAAAAAGGCCTCTCATATGTCAGCTGCATATGTGTTTGCCTCTCACATATATATGGCCAAGTTCGTAACCCAGGTAAAACATGGGGAAATAAAGTAATGCTAGAATAATTCTATGGTTCATGGATTATAACTATATAAAGAATCCTCATAACTATATTTTAGTAATGATTGCTCAACCGAAATTTATTTTTAAAATATTTAAAAGGATCTCCTATCTCCACAACTGAATACAGGAAAACACTGTAGTGCTAGAATAATTCTATGGTTCATGGACATTATAACTATATAAAGAATCCTTAACTATATTTTTAGTAATGATTGCCCGACCCATTAAACAACACTAGCAACTATGTAAAAAGAAAACAACTGTATTTTAAACTCATAAATAGAAAATTAACATATAACTTAGTGTTAAAGCCGAAATCTTAAATGGAAAAAAATAACATTCAATTTACTTTCATATACCCTTTTCTTCACTCTTATTTTCTTATAAAATTTTGGATAACATTCTCTCCATTAATAGGAAATAGTATAAACAAAATTATATATTTTAGGGTGTGGCACCAGTGTTATAATTTTGACCGATTAGGATCAGGTTAAAAAATATTCCAAAAATTAAAATGTTGGAGTATTTGAATTTTTTTCTGGTAGAAATAGATTCAACACTATCAAGAATATTTGGGACACTTAAAATTTGGAAATTTGATAGCTGTAATTTAAATTTTAAAAAATTCTACCAAAATTTGTCATAATGTTATCAAAATTTTCATTATTTTCTGAACTAATTTGTAATCTTTTAGATTAATCTTGCAAAATTTCTACAAAATCTAAATTACAGCTATCGATTTTTTGGAAAATAAAAAATAAATATAAAAAACAAAAAAAATCGTGGCCTCCATAAACAACGCGTGGCCTCCGTAAACAACGCACACTCGCACACTATAAAGAGTAATAATAAATAAAAACAGACGTTGGACGTTTCCAGTTATGTGTCACTGCAACCAGGGACACACGGACTAATAAATACAGAAGTTTTTTCTTGGTATTTCAAGCTGCACGTGGCTGTAAACGGAACCTTTTTATTTCATATTTATGCGTCACAACATTACCCACGTTTTATGCAAAATCTGGAACAACGACGGCCAGCTAGCAGGTCCTTTTTAATCAAGAAACTCCTCACATTGAAAAGGGCAGCCCAAAGGTAGGCCGTTCATATCCGCCTTTGGAAATGGGGACTGAAAATTGCACACATTTTGGTGTGAACGTCAAGCACCAGAGCAAAACTGTGTTTGGAGATGAACAGGCGAGCGATGTCTCCCTTCTATTAAATATCGTGGCATCTAATCTTGCCTAATCTGACGCTGACCATGCTGCGTTGGACGCTCATTGCTGGCGATTAAAATACTGAGAAACCTAAATACACGGCGGACGGGAATTGAATCTGGACATCAAAGCGCCTTTTCCGCCTGAGAATGAGAACAGGAAGCTGCTCACTGGTGCGTATCATGTTTAATGATATGAAAGAAAAGCTTTTGAGGAAACTAGATTTTTTTCAAGGTAACAGATTGAGAAATTTTCTGAAAATGCTTCTGTATGAATGTGACGATTTCTGTAAAAGTTAATATTTGACTCGGTGATCTTCAATGAATATGAATTTAAAGTTGTTTATTTAAATAATCTAAATATTAAATCTGTTCACTCATTCATTACAATTTTTAATCTTTCTCCTGATACGTAAACTTTACTGTAAAATAATTTATATGAATTTAATAATATAAAAATAGATTTGTATCTTTCGTACCTTCGTGGAAAATGAATCTTTGGAAAATAAATTTATGATCCTATCAAATTGTGATCTGTCAGGCCCGGATGGGGGGCGAAGGCCACCGCTTAAATCAAGGACATTAATTTTCGGAGATGCTAACGCAAAATCTAAACATAGTAGAGCGGCCTATCATCTTTTTAGGTTTTTTCGCCAGGTCAATTTTGTAATAAATTTAGGGTTTTCTCCGTATCAAATTTAGGTTTTCCTGTGTCAATGGTAACTTAATTTTACAAGTCATAAAATTGAAATATTTTTCAAATACTGAATTTATTTATACATGTTGAATAATTAAAATTCACAGACTTGGAACCAAATTCCAAGAAAGTTAGATTCCATCCTTTTCTTTTTTACCAGGCGTTTAGCGATTCCTACGGTAAATTTAAAAATAAATAAATAATAAATTTGTTAGATGTGTGCATCTGAATTTCTGAATTATTCGTCGTTCGTCCGGACCGTCAGGTGTTTACCCTATAATTTTAGGTCGATAAATTTGACCGGACGGCACGTTTCTCGCCACAGTTTAATGTGGCCCACGTCCATGTCCGTGTCATTTAATGTCCAATCAAGTTGCCTCATTTTCTGCGTCATGGAGAATTTTGCGCTCCAGTTGGAATTGCAGCATTCTCAAATCTCTGATATGGTCATTAAAAACCGCATTCAACATGATTCATGGCTTTTGAAGGGATCAAAATTACAATTTGAATGACAGATTAATCGGATTACAGAATTTTTTATTAAACAGAGCAATCCAAACTTGAGTGAATAAATTGTTTTATGGACAACTCCATCCCAACTTCGAACTCTCTGACAATCATTTGCTGGAATTTAAAAATGTAACGATATCAGAAGTCAAAGGTTTTATTGATTTGAAATCTCGCTGATACAATTTTAATAGAATTGTTCGATAATTTAAATTGATTTAAAAGTGAATAAAATATATTTATATATTCGAAATCTCGCTGAAACAATTTTAATAGATTTGAGATTTATTTTATAATTTAAAATTGAATAAAAAATATGTATATAGTAAATTTTGAACCTTATAAAAATTGATTAATCTTTAAATTATATTAAATTTATAAAAAAATATCCCAAATTTTAAATTAGTCTGATTGCGTAAGGTAGTTAACCTAATCAATGACAATTGTTCTACCATTCACCTGCAGTGAACAAGTATTGGGCGACCGTGAATCCAGGCAACAGCCATTGGCCTTTTCTCCCCTGCACAATCCACGTCATGTTGTTCACCTGCTGCACCGGTAGCTCTCCCCTGCACAATCCACGTCATGTTGTTCACCTGCTGCACCGGTAGCTCGTCTAAATGCATGATGGGCACATTTTTCAATGAGTTTGATGTTGGGAATTTTGAAGTTTACCGAATTTTAAACTTTTAAATTCTAATTAATTAGATGGTATAACTTGAGACTATATTTTCATTAATAGGATTTTTTCCCAATAAATTTTGTTCAAAATTTGATAGAATTTTTTTTAGAATTATGAGTTGATATTTTGATTTCTACCAAAATTTTAAAATGTATAAAAATTAGATAATTTGTAAAATTTAAAAATTCAAAAAAAATAGGAGATTAAACTCATTTATGTTTTAAAAAATATTCTAAATAATAGAAAATAGAATCTCACTCACAACAAAACATACCTTAACTAAATATATTTAATCTAAATATTTTATGATATAAAATAAAATAATTTATATATTAAAAATATAATTTAATTAATTTAAAATATTTATGTGATTTGAAATTACATTATCAAGATGTTTCTCAAAATTAAATCTTTATTTGTGGTTCAAGTCTAGTTGGCACAAGGATGTTCAATGTTGGCTTTATTATTGGGGTTACAGGAGGAGATCATCTAACAAGATAAAATTAAAAATACTATTACTACCAATTTTAAGGACAAATTATAGGATGATAAGGAGATAGAGGGGAAAGGGAAGCTAAGATATTATAAGGAGGTGATCAACCCCACTCTCCCTTACACTATCAAGAGGTTTCCCAAAATTGCTTCTAACTCTAGCCAAAACCCTCACATGTGGCTCAAACTTGGTTGGCACAAGGATGCCCAATGTTGGCTCTATTATGGGGGTTAAAGGAAGAGATCATCTAAGAGAATAAAGATAATATTAAAAATACTATTACTACCAAATTTAAGGACAAATTGTGGGATGATAAGGAGATAGAGAGGAAAGAGAAGCTAAGATATGATAAGGAGGTGATCAACCCCACTCTCCCTAACCAGAATCATCTCTTTGTCTTGACCAACCCTAAGAAGAAAATGAACTTTGCAAAGATGAGAACTAATTCCTATGAGCTTCCAAATGAAACCAAGGGTTGGTCTATTCCCAAAATACCTTTGGATGAAAGAATCTGTCAACTGTGTGATACTAAGAGAGTTGAAGATGAAAAACATTTTCTCTTGGATTAGCTGGGTCTTACTCACATCCATTCTCATTTCCAAAACATCCCCTAAACTACCAATCTTCTTGACTTGTTCACTGAGCAAAAATATAATAACCTAAAGACACTTCTTTCCCTCTTTTTTTACCATAAAAATAAAAATTAAAAAATCTCTAATCTTTTTTTCTTTTTTCCTTACCGTTCAATAAACTTCCTTAATCTCATTAATCATCACTATCGTCAATAATAAACTTAACGTTTAAATTTGATTAACTTTTTATATAACTAAGAGGAACTTCAAAGGCTTAAACTCATCCAATTTTCTATTATGAAATTGAACGGGTCCCACCCTCACAAGACTAGGTTTTATCCGCATACCGAATGTAGTATACGTGTCATTTGCAGATTGGAAATCCATATTTCGTCCTCGTCGTTTACACCAAAACATTAAACCCTGGGAATGCAACTTATGTGAATGGGATGAGATGAAATAAATCTGTATACACTGGATTTTTTTGAGATTTTGAATGGTTTGGAAAAAACCAATAAAATGTTAGTTTTAAATCTTTTTCCCAAAAAAAATCCTAGTTTCAAACATTTTTCCCACACAAAAATTTATTAATTTTTTTAATGTGATTTGATTTTCATTTTGATATATTAAACTTGATGCACGACTGATGATGTCACCAAAGATTCTATCAAATTGTTTACAGGACCTTCTTAGGTTTTGCCAAATGGAAATTCTGAGTTCATGTGTTTGCCAAATTTTTTTGAAAAGAGAAGCCAAAATGTTTATCACATTTAAGGAACAAAAAACTGTTAAGTTAAAGTTAAATTACTCCCCTCACATACAAAACGACTTAAATCACACATGATATTTTTATTATTTCGGAATAATCTAATAAATCAAACTCATCACAGAGGTAACGTAGTCGAATTATAAATAAATAAATCAAGAAACCGTGTGCAACAACGGTGGGAGATAATAAATTAATAATATTAGTTACCCTAGCTGTTGCTTTCGTAGGTATGGATATGGGTGCCATTTACACGGCGGAAAAATGTGAAGTTTTAATTCATTCGTTCATACTAATCTAATATCTCTCTGGCAATCAAGCCCAACGAAATTCGCTGACTCGCTAGCACATTTTACGTGTGTAGCCAACGCGGACAGATACCCTGTGTGTACCACCTACTGCTCCTTGTCTTTTCTTCTTCTCTTTGATGGTAGGTCGGTTCAGATGCCCTTGAAAGGAAAAATTGCAGATGCGCAGACATTCACTTATCCGTAGGCTCATCCATGGCGGACCAGCTTTAATAGATTCACGGCTGAAAAATACACCACCTCTGACTTCCAAAATTTGATGAAGGGTATTATGCATATTAGGATTTTTGCGGCTTGAAGACTATTTGGGAGGTGGCGGTACAAGCATTTAAGGATATTGAAGCTAACAATTTCAGAGAGTCTATTCAACAAGGTACGGAATGCAGCCATGCAATTAGCTTTTCCTCACTGGTTTTCTCTGTTAATGTCCGCTTGGTGTTTATGACGAATGTCCGATTCAGACACTCTGTGATGTTTTTATTACTAGTTTCCTATAACATACGCATGCATGCATGCCGGATTCAAATGTCTAATACAGTGGCAGAATGCTGGGTTGGTTGGGCTGTGGTGTAGCCGTAAGCTAGTGGGAGTATATTTCGCCCACTGTATATGTCAAACAGCCTAGGTTCAATTCTCAATGCGTTCTTGTATATACTTTACCTGAGAATCCAAAATGATACATTTTAGGAGCTTAGAGGTTTAAAAAAAAAGGAATTGTTTCTCTATTAAAAAAAATGTTGTGAAACGTTACTTTCTGACAAATGATCCCCTCTTATGGTTAGATCATCACAACCATGTCTACTGAACTCAAATATTAATAAGCATCCTAAAGCCCATTTTAAATAACTTTCTTCCACTTTCTTTATTTTCTCCTCCCAATATTTTTCAATTTGGAAGGACTTCTTCCTTTATGTAACTGAGGTTGTTAAAACCCCCTGAATCTCAAGGATTCTACAGTTAACCTTTTTCTCTATGGCCGTGTCTTGCTACTCATATTTTCAGCCCTGGATGTAGCTTGCACGATGGTGGATTGTTTTGTTAATAACAATTTTCTTCTATTTATTGAAACCTGAAGATTTGTCTTGCTCAGATTCACTTGTTCGCAGTTGATTAACAGGCTGACCTCAAAGCAATAGCACTGATTTGGAGACGTCTAGCTTCCTTGTTTCTTGTTAATCTATTAAAATCAGAATGGACACAACCTATATTATATTTTACTCCTCTCTCTGTTTTCTTTTCGCTTCAAGTAATTGTCTTCGGTGTGTTCTTCAAAGGGGTTTCATCATCATCTTTGCAGTTTTTTTTGTAATATTTTGGGAGTTCCTATATTAAGTTGTTCACTGAGATTCTAGGTTGTTTCTAGGGTCTGTGATTCTTTGATTTCACTCTGGACTGATATTTTGACACCAAAGGCTGGTTCTTCATATTGGAGGAACCATGGATAGACTTTAAAGCTCTCACTTAGGGAAGCTTTAAATATTTCCTGTCAAATCAAGGGTACAGTTCCTCTCGTCAAGGAAAATAAGTACCACTGCAAAATTCTGCAAATACTTAAAAGGAGGTGGTCCTATTTCTGGCAGGAACTCAATTGTGGGGAATTATAGTGAAGGAAATGACAAGTTGTATTCAAGGAAACTTGTTTAGTTGAAGAGCACACCTTCCTGTCAATTTTGTTCCTTTGATATCATCATCTAGACTGACTAAAAGTGTGCAAAATGAAGAAGGGTGGACATGAAAAGTCCCATTCTTGGTGGTGGGACAGTCATATCAGTCCTAAAAATTCCAAATGGCTGGAAGAAAGTTTGGAAGGTATGCGTTCTGGGAATTGTGGTTGATTTATGCAATTAAACAACTCCATTTTATTTATTTTGGTCTTACTTTGATATGTTTCATGTTAATTGAAGTGATGCACGAAACATTTTTCTTTTACAGGCATGGATAAACATGTGAAGACAATGCTGAAACTGGTTGAAGAAGATGCAGATTCATTTGCCAAGAAGGCAGAGATGTATTACAAGAAAAGACCTGAGCTCGTCAACCAAGTCGAAGAATTCTATAGAATGTATCGTTCATTGGCAGAGCGCTACGATCACCTAACAGGTGAGCTTAGAAAAAACATACCATCTAATCTTAAAAAGCACTATGGTCTAGATGATGATTCACCTCCGGGTTCTCAACACGGCACAAAAATGGAAAACAAAAAGAGACCAGCTGGGTTTGATTTCTTCCATGGGTCTAGAAGCAGTGATGATTCTAAGAAAGGTGATGGTAGTAGTGATGACAGGTCTTCAATCAGCAGTTCAGACGAAGAATCTGAAAAATCATCAAAGCCTCGCGTTGACTTTCAGATGTTAAAGGAGGAGAATGAAAGATATAGAACTGAATTTGATAAATTCCAAGAAGAGTATAACGTTCTTGAACAGAAGACTAGTGAGTTGCAAGAAGGCATTTTACACCTTAAAGAAGAAAATGAAATCCTAAGGAATGAAGCGGCAGGTAAGTCAGATTACATGGTGAATCTACAAGAGCAGATTGCTGAATTGCAAACCAGAAACAGTGAGTTGGAATCTCAGATTAGGTCAATGGCCATTCAAGTAGAGCAATCTGGAAGAAGCAATGGCATCTTGCACAAAGAAGACGATGAATTGGCTGTGGGTTTGCAAGGTCCAGGCAAAATGGTCCATGAGCTTGAAATGGAGATTCAAGACCTGCAGAAAAAGCTGCATAGCTCACAGGAAGAGAGTGATGCTCTAAGACTTGAATTTCAAAGGTATCAACAGGACCATGAAATGGCTGAAAGCAAAAAAATTCACAAACTAGAAGTTGAGATTGAAAATATGAAACACAAACTGTCAGAGATGCATGAAGAAAATAATGTATTGAGTGTGCAGAATGAAACGGGTAATCAGAAACTATATGATGCCGAGTCAGAGATTAAATATGTACGAGAAGAAAATGACAATCTTATAAAGAAGAAAGAACAGCTTGAATCAGAGTTGTCACTGAGAGGCAGCATACTGGAAGGAATGGAGGAAAATTTAAATAATTTGAAAGAGCAAAACCAAATGCTGTCTGGAAAGTTAGATGCTTCATCTCAGGAGCAGAATGTTCAGATTGAAACCCTCAAAGAATCATTTTTTGGCTTGCAAGACCAAAATAAAGCATTATCAGATCAGTTGCTAGATTCCAGAAAGAAAAGCAGCATGCTTGAAATGAGGTTGAGCGAAGCCGAAGAAGAGAATAGACGTTTGCAAAGTGAAATAGAAAATTTAAGGGCAATTCTGCAAAAGGGGGAACATGAGGCATATGCTTTGATGACTGAAAAGGCTGCACTTGAAAACGATATTATTTCAAGTAAGGAGCAATTGCATGTTCTGAAGTCAAAATGTCACTTTTTCAATGACGACACAGAGCAACTTACAGTACAGAATGGTGAACCAATGCAACATAAGACTTTGAATGAGCATGTCCTTGAACTTGAGCAGTTTATCCTTCATATAAAGGAGGAGCATACCCATCTCAAAATCAAATTTCATGAAGAAGTTGAAGAAGGTCGAAAATTCAAAGCAGAACTGGAAAAGCTGCAGAATGAGCTCGCCTCCTTTAGTGCTGAAAATAGTTCGCTCAAACTTGAGTTATCAAGCAAGGAAGAAGCGCTGAAGAAACTTGATGGAGATGATAGTTACTTACGGGAAGAGAATGAAACGCTTAAAAGAGATATTCAAGTGAAAGAGGAAGAAAAACTTACGTTGCAGAACTCTCTCCATACCGTGCAGCAAGATAATGAAAAGTTGAAAGATGACCTTCGAAACGCCTGCGAAGAAAGTGATGATCTCAGGGGAAAGATTTATGTTATCAAAGAAGAACTTTTACAGCTACAGGAGAAAAACATAAGCTTAGAAGAACAAGTTGCTTCCAACCAGGTTGAGAATGAACAACTTCAAAACCAAATCTCAGTAAAGCTTGATACCATACAAAACCTTGAGAAACTGGTGTTTTCTTTAGAACAGGAAAAGACAAACCTCAACTCTGAGGTTGGATCCTTGACAAATCAGATTCAGAACCTTCTACTGCAGGTCAATACACTTGAGGATATCAAAGAGAAGACAACAGAAGCTTTGGTAACTGGTCAAGAGCAATTACAGCGGTTGGAAATCACAGTGCAGGAACTTAAAGAAAGAAATTACAGCTTGATGCTGGATAAAACAACACTGGAAGCAAAGTATCAAGATATATCTGAACAGCTTGAAGCCCGTCAGCAGATGCTGAAAGAGTTACAGGAAGAAAACTCTGAGATGATGGGTCAGAGAGACAGCCTTGTTTCAGAACTTGCAAGTAAAAGTGCATGCATCTCTGATCTTGAAGAGGAGCTTATTCACTTAAAAAAAGAAAATTCAGAAAAAATTATTAGGTTTAATGATGATGTCCAGCAGCTACAAGAAGCACTTAGTAGCTCAAAATTAGAAAATCTGAAGTTGAAGGAAGAATATCAAAATGTGGTTGAAGATCATCGTTCCTTGCAAAACAGAGTTAAAGATCTAGAAGAAGAGAAAATAGCCTTGGAACAGCAAAATGTAGCTCTCGGGTCCGAGGTCGAATCCTTAACAGATCAGATAAAAACTCTGCAGTCACTGGTCCGTGAATTGAACAAATGCAAAGAGCAATGCCAGTTGCTAGAAGAGAAAAACAATCTTGAGAATGAATTGTTGGATAAACTGGGCGGGGTTGAAGAGGATGTTAGAAAGCTGCAAGAAGCATATGGTAGCATAAAAGCAGATAATATAAACTTGAAGACAGAGAGTCAGCCTATGATGGAAGATTGCCTTTCTGAACTGAAAAAGGTGAAAGATCTACAAGTGGAGAAATTAACGCTTGAAGAAAAGTGTCAACATCTTCTAGAGGATCTGACCATTATTAAGGATAGGTTGACCCTTCTGCAGAAGCAACTTTGTGGTTTAGAAGAGAACAGCTTGCTTAAGAACGATGCATCAGAGACTGTAGCTGTAGCTCAACAACTTAAGGAGGGAATCGTGATGCTTGTGAATCACAAAGCTAGCCTTCAAACTGAGATGCCAGATAAGATGGATGAAATTGACATTCTAAACAAAGAGCTTTCCCATGTTCTGTCAGAGACAAATAATCTTAAAATTGAAGTTCAGTTGAAATCTGAGCAGTTCCTGGAGCTTCGGCTGGAGATTGAGAGACTGCGGAAAGACATGATGAACTTGGATGAGAAAAATAAACTGTTGCTTGATGAGTCCTCCAAACAAATTAATGAGAAAAATGAACTCTTGCAGGATGTGTCTCGATTACAAAAAGAAAAAGATGACTTTCAGCAGGAGGCTCTAGCAGGGATGCAAAGCATGAAAAATTTGGAGTCCGCAATCGCCAGGCTCCAGGAAGACAACAAAATGCTAGAAACACAGGTCAAGAGGGGTACTGAAGAGATTTTGGGATTGCGGAAGCACATGGAAGATCTGCATCTTGAACATGCCTCACTCATCAGTGCTTCTCAAGTTGACCGCAGGAAAATAGAAGAGTTGCAGTTACAGGTGGGAAAGGTGGAGAAGGAAATGCAGGTGCTCAGGGAGGAAAGTGAGAGGCAGAGGACTATCATTTTTGACAGGGATGAAGAAAAAAGGGAAGCAATTAGGCAACTTTGCTTTTCTATTGATCATTTTAGACACAACTACAAACATCTCCAGCACGTTCTCTCCACACTTGTTCAAAATCACAATCGAACCGCTGCCTCCTGATCCCTTCATTCATCAGTACAATTCATGAATAGATTGACTGTTCGCGTTGATGCAATTGTTAGCTATTTGCACGAAGATTTTGGGGAAATTTTGGGAATGACATTGTCAAATGTGCATAACCCCATTGATGCTAAAAAAATCACAATGCCAGTGACAGAGTTTCCCATATTTATTTGAAATAACAAAAAATGGAAACTCCTAGCCAAATTCCCCAATACCTCTCAGTCGTTCTTTTAGAATGAAAGCATTCACTGTTGGGTCAGAATCTGAGGATGAAGTTTAGTTTCTTTGACGTTCGTATCAGGTTTTCTAAATGACTGTGAAGAGCACCTATAAGGTTTTCAAAATGACTGCGAAGAGCATCTATGCTTCTTACTCTAAAACTTCATGAATAACATCAATGTGTCAGGTAGGAAAGTCCGGTTCAGAAAGTGTTTAGTATTTTTTTCTGAAATAGTAATTTCGGTCTGTATTGCAATATGCACTCTACATTTGGCATCCGTTATATGTCAACCATGAAGGATGATTTATTTGCTTTGTATTGAACAGTATATTACATCGTCTACCTTATAAAAAATGCACGAGTTTAGCTGCAGTGCAGTGTTACTTAAAAAACCAATGTCATATTTCCATTTTCAATGTGGTATTTTGTTATCACAATTTTTTTAATTAAAATATTTAATTTTTCTATGATTTGATTCGAGAACAATGTGACTTTTGTGTTAACGCTGCTTTGGATTCTCTCATGGAATTTTCAACTCAAATTATATCCTAATAAAAATATTCTTAGAATTATTTACTTATTTTTTATTAAGTATTTTAATATTAAGTGTTAATGTAAATTTATATGCCATCAATTTTATTATTTTTAAAATTTTAAAATTTCAAATGAGTAACTCATGTTTAGGTGAAAGTTTAATGTAATTCTGAAGTTTTAATGAACATTTTAAATTTACTCTTAAAAGAATTTTTGAACTTTGTGTATTTGACTATCTTCAAATGTACTTTAATCTTAGTAACTTATTCATCCATATCTTTTAACATATCATTCTTACTCAATATTCAAACCTTTATTTATCACTCTAAATTAATAGATATTACACTTCCCATAAAGTGTTTTAAAGAAATTCATGCCAAGTGATGCGCATGAAATATATTATTCTAACCCAAATTAACAACGTCTATGTTTTCTTCCCACTTTGATGCATTGTCCATCTCATAACATTGTAATATTGTCTATCTTCAAAAACTCAATTTCGCTGCATTTTTCATCCATATGAATATAAATGATAAGTGATGGTAAAGTTCAACCAAGTAACATGGAACGTACTCTTCTAAAGGTCGGAGTTGAATCCAATCCACTAATAATATGGTAATATTGGAAGCCTTTGCAAGTAGCCCATACAGGACTAAAGTGAGTGGCCTTGGCAATGCTATCAATGATCACCTTGATGAGATCATGTTTCTTAATTGTCTTTTGTAAGCCTATTTTGAAATCCATTGAAATTGCTTCCCGTTTCCATTTTAGAATTGGCAATGGTTCTAGCAACCCACCATGATGTTAATGTCTTATCTCTACCTTTTAGCATTCCAAACCCTTAGGCATATACACTTTCTTCATGATTGTAGCATATTGTATCACTATCGTTGGGAATGTAATATCATGCATTTTAACCTCTCGATTTTATTAGATCAAATCTACATAACATAATGACATGGTTATGTTGATGGGTAAGTTATAATAACCTCATGATATAAATATGAATATGTGCCTTGTAATATTCCTAATATTGAGTTGAAGGCCAAGGCCTAATGAGAGAGTGGTGGATGTCTCACACTTAAGCTTGGTCACTTATATTCAAGTGATTTATTGTGTCGTAATATTGCCATGGTGCTTTTTATATTACATAAAAATCTAAATGTGAAACACATAATATAAAATCTACTTAAAAATGTTACTAAGGAGCATAACAACATGGTATATGCATATGAGAAGAGAGAAGGGGGTCAATGGGAAATAAAACCAAATAATGTTGCCACGTGCCTATGGAGATCATCTACTATATCCTCATATTTATTGAAAATATCACTAAGCTTTGAATTTAGTGTCCAAATCAAATTCGTTAAGGCTCTTTTGGATGGAAGACACACATGCTTCATGTAAAGAAAGGTATTATAAACATTATTTTCCTTGGAAATCTCTATTCTCCTACTCCTCTCCCACTATGGAATGAAAATGTCATCATCTCCCATGTCTGAAATTTATTCTTCTCACACAACTTGTACCTAGATTTGTGTTTGAGAACATGTGTAAGTTTGTAGTAAACAAAACAAGTTGGTGGTTGGTAGACAAAGGAGATGGATGGACCTTGGTGAGTAATCCATGTTTATAGAATGAGTAGAGACACTAGGGCAACATAGAAACCCTCTTCTCACATGTCTAGTTGAGCTTTCACTATGTATTGAGCCAAAGTTCTATGCTTCCAAGTTTTTTAAGAGGGCAATCATCCCTTGGACCCTTCCTACCTACACTAGAATACTTGTTGGGTCGAACTTCTTGGTGGAGTCTGTGGCAAAGAAGGGAAATTCCTAATTTAGCATTGTGATTCGTTGAGAGGAAGATGTTCATGTCTAATTGAGATTAGTTAGATGCATGGAATTCCTTCATGTGGGATTTGGAATCAAGAGTATTTGAGGGTTGGCTTGAGTAAGAGATCAAACCCAGTGACTTTCCTTTTCCCTTGCGGTCTCATACCCCAACTTGGGGTGGCATATAAAATAGATGCATATAGTTGGGAGGTAAATCACTTGTTTGCAATTGGTTTGGCAAACAAAGTTTTGAGAAATGATAACTATTTTATTGGTCTTTTGTGGTTTATCTATGTGTTACATGTCCATCCTTCAATATCTTGAACTTTTTTGCTTAGTTTAATTTTGTTAATGGAATCCTTTGAATGGATGGGAATCATTTGATATGAATGAAACAAAGTCAAGCTTGGTTAACCGAAATGCTCTCAGTGGTCAAAAGGTTGGTGTTCATTACTTTATAGAGAACACCCCCTTCTTCCTTGAAATTTCTAAATGGAAGGTGGATCAACTACCAACCTTGTCACTACTCATTACATGGACTTGATTAGATTAGAAATTTTGACATCCTCATTGGCAGCATTGTCCACTAGAATGGTTCCAACTATTTAAGCTAACAATTAGGGCTAAAGCATAGCCAAAGATGGGAAACCTATATTATTTGTAAATGTAATTAACTTTCTTGGGTTGTTAAAATTTAAGTTGATGTAATATCGATCAACATATTATTCTATATAAGAACTTTGTGCGGTGATGTTAGATGTCAAAATAGTTCATCGTTGGGAAATTTATTGGTAAATGAAGAATAAACCTTGATTAAAATGCCCCAATCACCAAGGGTGGCAATCCTAGCACATTACAATATGGTATTGAAACATGGTTACAATGCTTTAGCCTTTGGGCATGTTCTTGGGATGAATATGAAATTATTCCAAGAATTCCAAGTTCAAATCGTATGTAGTAAGGAACCCTATAGGCAAATTCAATTTACTGAGCAAACCTATAACTTCCCAATAAATTTATATCAAGTTTTATGAAGTATATATTCCTGTAACTTTATTATGATAATGTAACCGTAAAATTTAACTAAAAGATGATTATTGGGGACAAGATAAATCTTCAACTACATGGAGTGAGGTAGATCTTCAATGGATGCAAAAAGTGATATGCAAAAGAATGGATTAATAAGGAATGTGTGATAATCTCACTAAAATATTTCTAACTATTAACATAAAATCAATTTAATATGGTTTGGGCATATTGGATGATAAGCCAAAACAATTGTAAGATGGTTACAATTTAAATAACTACAGTATCTTATCATTTGTGTAAAATATTTTGAAAAAATTGTAGATTATGTAGAAGGCTAACTTTTTGGGATTTCATAATATTGACTTATAAAATAGAATCCAAAGTTTTGGAATTTCATAATATTGGCTTTTGAAATTTCATAGTTTCTTAGTTTCAAAGTTCACTAAAGACAATAGACATAAAGACAATAGACATGACAAATGGATCATTAATGTGTTTGCACCTTAATTGTAAATGTTATTAGTAATCCACATATCACAACCATCATATTAGACAATGTAAATGTCTGCAACTATTACATATATGACTATTTTTAATGTCAATTAGATTATAAAATATGATATAATGGTTGTCACGATAGGGTACTATGACATTCCATTTGACTTGCCTATAAAACCAATATAATTATTGTGACATTCCATTTGACTTGTCTATAAAACCAATACAATTGTTCTATCTTCACTATATTGTTTATAGTTAACGTTTATGAAATAATTTTAAACACTTTTCTATTAGCATTTTTACAAGTATAGTTTGGAATTACATTTGTATTTTTCATTAATATGTTTACAAGGTTTAATATTGAATTACAATTATATTTCCATTAATATATCTACAAGGTTTAATTTTTAAATATTTATTTTCATTAATACATATTTCTATTAACATGTTTACAAATTTATTTTTGAATTGCAATTTTATTTCTTTTAGCCTAGATTCATCTTGACTCCAACTCAATCAAGCACCAAAAGGGTTTAAATCAATCAAGGTGCAAACTTTCATCAAGTTTTTCTCCCTAAAAACACTTTCAAATCCTCAGATTTGATCCCTTTTAATGCTTGAGATAGCGTATATCAAAATCAAACTAGGCTACTTTACTTTTAATTTAGTTTAGTTTTTTTTTTGTGTGTTTTTTCACTTAATACCTACATCAAAATATATTTTTGTTACCAATATTCCATTTTCTAAATGCCACATGTAATCTCCATGTCAAACAAAAAATTACACATTTTTTAATCACAAGAATGGCTATGATTGTATTAGAAAAAAGGCCATGACTATACCATACAAATATGTAATCCAAAATATGAATTGTCTTAACTACACTTATTCCTCAACAAAGTACAACAAAATTCCAATTCTCTTTTATTCCCCACCCTATTTTATGACTACTAGTTCTTGTTGAATTTTAGTAGCTACAATTAATATTGCTTAATTGTATTAGCCCGCAAAATAAAAGGAAAATGAAAAATATAAATTTGAATTTAAGTCTGCTCCAAATAAAAGAGGGAACGTCAAATTTAAAAATTCAAAATTTTTGCCTCCAAAATTGGTCAAGTCAATCCAGCTAAGGGTCAAACCTAATCGAGCTCATTCATCCACTATATATTGCCATTAATCCTCCTCCATTGGCTTCAATTCAGATCAAAAAAACATCAAAGCTTTTGTTCATCCATGCGAAGGAAAGAGCGGAGAAGCAGGTTGAAAGTTGACCAAGTCTGTCTAGTGTTGACCAAGCATCTTTTATTTTTGTTTTAAGTTCGCATGTGTGGGCTGTATAATGAACTTTTTTTAGGTTTTTTGGGCAATAGAACGAAATTTTGTGGAAGGTGTAGGAGGCCGAAATTCGACCTATTTGACCTAAGTTGACCAATTGTTATAGGAGGCCAAAAATATCTTTGTTTGACCAGGTTTGACCTAGGCTTATTTACTGGTTAGTTTGTCTTTATTTCATTGGAAAAACCAAATTGTATCTCTTGTTGAATTGGACAATTTCTCTAAGAAAAGGTTGTTGGGTTTTTCCTTCGTTAAGGTTTCCCAAGTTAAAATTTTGTGTCTCTTGTTTTTGGTTGTCTCTTCATGATCCTATTGGTATTATAATTTTACAATTGACATTTTCTATGTATAATTTCTTAATGATGAATGTGACACAAGAAGGATTAATTAAGAAATCATTGGAAATAATTATCAAATTAGAAAATCTTGAAAAATAAACAATTCTAGCATGGCATGAATATCACCTAACATGTTATTGTAAAAATAAATAGTACATAAGCTACTAAAGGAAGATAGAGATAGGCCCCATAGGGTATCTTCTACCATCTTCTTCTCCATGGAGATCATTCCACTATTGTCGCCTTCTAGATTGATTTTCTTATAAGGATTCTGTTGTGGCCAGCAACACCCCCCCTAGTTCATCTAAGTATCAACCAAGATACTTAAATGAATGGGGACCCTTAGTTAATTTTTAGGAAAAGCAAGAGTTTCTTTTTGAGGTCACAATCATATGCTTAGGAAAATCCTCTTGGATATTTTAAGCCTAAGTTTATGATGAGAAGAAAATCTTTAAAGTCGCGTTGCAGAAGGATAGGAAATACCCTCATTTCTCTTTAAAAAATCGATATGCGCACGACCCTCATGTTAGCAATAACATCGCATCGCAACAAAGTAGTGCCCATAAAGAAAAACTTAGAGATTCACCGATCTGCGATAACGTCGATCGCTAGATCGCATATCGCAGAAATAAGTCGGCTAGATTTGGCAAACATCAAATTTCTGCGATCTGCGATGTTGCGATCGCTGCGATGCTACATCCTTGCGATTTGCGATAATGCGATTAGCGATCACGCGATATACAAGGTTATGTCAGCAAATCATAAATCACTGCAGTACGAATCCTCCGGGCACACCATTCAAAGAAAAGCCACTTACCATAATCTGACCCGAAATCATGTGCTTTTAATGATAGTAAATGAATTAGTTGTCAGTTATTAAGTGGATTAAAGACGCGTGCCTTGGTAGATATTTACTTCACATAAGGTGGCATATTTGATTTATCTGCTGCATTTAAAACTCTCCCATCACCTTTCTGGATCAGTCATTTCCATTTCACTCGTAATCCGCAGGAACGAAGAGCTAAGACGACTCAGACACAAATGCAGAGAGAAATGGGAAAGAAAAATAAAGCTCAAAGCTCCGAAGCAAAGGAGAAGACTAAGGAGATGGCACCTCTGTACACAGACACGGCCTGTAACAGAGACGTGGGGATATCAACATGGGAAGGCATGTACAGGCTGCTAGAAGAGGAAAAACCTAGAATAATGAAGGTTGCTGCTGTCGTGGATGCACCGCGCTCTTCTGAGGCATCCTTAGAGGACCTAGCATGTTCATTTCTTCACAGAATAGCAGCAAGACCTAAAATTCTACCATATACGGATATGATCAAGTGATACTGGATGATGCAGACTTAAACAATAGACATTTCAAAGTTCAAGGATACGAGCTCGTCGGATCATTTGTTGCGCAAGATTTGAAGCTTATGTATCATCTTCCAGAACCGCAAGCGACCTATAACGCACAATTTGTTAAGAAGTTCGCGGCGGAGAATCCAGATCTATCAGAAACCACTAAAGAATGGTCTAGAAGAGACGAGCCGCTAAAAAAGGATAAAAACGGTATGTACAGCACTGGTTCCCTCACCTCTCCATATTGTTTTGCTGCGGCCATGCTCTGTAGGTTATTTGGGATGCCGGATATCAACAAGTTTTCATCTGAATGGCTACCATTAATTGATGCTGCCACAAACGCTGACATTATAGATTGGGCCAAAATTCTTTCTGATAATCTATACACAACCATTATCAATTACCGGTCTAAAAGATCCTTGTCTCAAAGGGTCTATCCTCCTTTTTATTTGTCTGCTTATATTATGGATTCCGTTTGTCTTGTATCTAAATTCCCTGCTATGGGTTGGAAATGGACTACCCAAGACCCATTGCCCATACATGTTTATCATAAGGTATTATGGGATTCCCAGTTTGCCCCTCACTTCTACCAGATTTTCCATGGGCTTATTTTTCCCCTATATAAAATAATCTATGACAAAGACCCCCCAAGGTGCTCTCCCGAGGCACAAATTGACATCATCCCCATCGCGAGATGGTTCGGGGAGGAATGGTTTACTTACATTAGAGTTTTTGGAAGCACTGTATGTTATAGACATTTTTGTGCCTTACAACATTGAGCATGAAATGTCCATAATCTAAGGGATCCAAAGTCCCTAAACATGTTGTTCCTACCCCTAGAGGAACAAGGCTAACAAACCACAACAATTCACATAAGTTCTCCACCAGAAACTGCTCAAAAACAAGTCAATTCAGGATCATTTCAGTGGCTACACTAGCTGTTTGCGCTGAATGTCAAAGCCAACACTGGCTACCTGCGTTGAATGTCAAATGGAACACTGGCTACCTGCGCTGAACGAGAGTGGACATGTGGCAGGCTCATTTCTCAAGGTGTCAAAACCCAGGAAGCTTCCAAAATGACACTTGCCTCAGGGAATCCGACTGGTGATGAGTAAGAGGTTCCAAATCTCCAAGTGGAAGCAAGAACCTCCAAGTGGACTCAAGAACTGACAGAGGGAGAGGACACTAGTCAGATCTCAAGCTGACTCATCCTCTCTCCAAACATCTATATATAGATCTCTCCTCCATGAGATCCGGAGGCTAGAATTTTGTTATTGCAAAGAATTACTGTTGGTTTGAGATTGGAATCATTGGGTGCTTGATGCTTTGAAGGGGGTGAAGATAGGAATTCCATTTGCTGGGAAGGAGACGCTGGATTGGAGCCTTCTGGGTTGTATCTCTTCCTGAACCTTGTTATTCATCAATAAAGCTATCTTGGTTTCTCCTATATGCTAATGTATTTTTGATGTATGAATGCATTAGTATGTTTAGTTTATTTCTAATCCTAAACTAGTTATGAATGTAAATATCTGTCTTTGTGTAGTGTTCTTCTCTTGTCGCAAGTAGCTGTTCTCTTGTGATCTTGCAGGAACCCGTTGAAACTAGACAAGCAAGAAGGCAAGTAGCTGTGAACTCCCAAAGAGAAGAGAGACCGGATCGAGGGACAAACGGAAGACACCGGTAAGTCTATTGATCTCTCTTCTTTCACATTTCATAAAGGAAGAAACCAAAATAGCTGTCTCTGTTTGTTGCTAAGGCACTGTCACACCTTAGGTGGATAGGATCGTCCTGCATAGGCATTTTTCCCCACAACAAATTGGCGACTCCGCTGGGGAGATTTGTTTAGTCATTTTATTTGTGTTTCTATCATTGTTTGTTTCATAGACTTGACAGCAACAATCGAACTGCATCTTTCCCGAATGCAAAGTAGACAGTTGCTGCTTTGATCCAATCACTGGACTTGTCTATGATCTGAACAATGGACTCACAAATGATTTGATGAACCTTTGTGATAGATCTTAGTAGCCCCTCAAAGCATCCCTTTGATTGTACCTTGCTTGTTGCTTTTATTTGGCCTAAAACAGTGAATTAAGTAGCAATCTGTGACAAGCAAGAAGGCAAGTAGCTGTGAACTCCCAAAGAGAAGAGAGACCGGATCGAGGGACAAACGGAAGACACCGGTAAGTCTATTGATCTCTCTTCTTTCACATTTCATAAAGGAAGAAACCAAAATAGCTGTCTCTGTTTGTTGCTAAGGCACTGTCACACCTTAGGTGGATAGGATCGTCCTGCATAGGCATTTTTCCCCACAACAAATTGGCGACTCCACTGGGGAAAAATAAACGCAAGATCCGAGCAGTTTTAGCACGTAATTCATGCTCGTTAAAAAATAAACATAAGATCGAGCAGTTTTAGCACAAAGTTCATGCTCGTTAAAAAATAAACGCAAGATCCGAGCAGTTTTAGCACGTAATTCATGCTCGTTAAAAAATAAACGTAAGATCGAGCAAATGTTTCCACCCGCGTTTAAGCTCGTTAAAAAATGAACTATCCGAGCAAAAGTGACCCAGAACCTGAGGGAAACGAGAGTTTCTCCTTCAGCGTAGACCCAGTGAAGGGATTCTGCATTTCAACGCAGTTCCCGTGAAGGTTACCTACGCTGAATGTCAAAACCCCTGTGTTGAGGTTGCGCTGAACCAGTTTGCCCTTGTGTAGCTGGGGTTCTCTGCTCTGTTTTGCCTTGTTTTGATCTCTGATTTTTGCAGCCTATAACCAGCATAGGTACCAGTCTGATAACTCCTTTTCTCTGCTTAGATTCTGCCTCCTTTTGTACAAAAAGACTGTGAGTTTTTTTATGTGTTTGTGGCGTCATTTACAGTTTTCCTTTGCATGAGTGAAATAGTCATCCTATAGCCCTTGATTCAGATCTGTTGATTGTGATCTTAGAAGAGAGTTCATTAGCTGTTTGCAGATTGATTATACATTTAATTTTGCTTATTGGTTTGAATTTGTCTCTTTTAAGTGTCGAAACAAGTCTTCATTTCGAAAATCGTTAAGTGTTGTAATCTCTTCTACCCTCTCTGATTTCGAAAAAGTAAACTTGTTTGTATTGATAATTTAAAAGCAAATTCAAAGTTGTACAAAAAGCTTTCTTTGTAGGCATCAATACTAAGAAAGCGGAAAACAAACACCTGCATTGTGCATTTGCATTTGATAGTTTGCATGTTGGATTTAGGAAAAGTGCATTAGAGTGTGCTGATTGCTCTTTGAGAAAAGATGGTGTATTTCTTTTCCCTTAGTAGCTAGGATTTTCAAAGTTGAAAAGATATAAAGCTTTCTTATCATCTTTAGACTGCATTTAGGAATTGTATCATACATCTCGTGGTGAACCTTGAAAGGCAAAATTCTAAAAAGATCAACCTAAAATAAATTGAATGAACTTAACAACGCTTTGCAACATAACGCACAACATAGAGGTCTAGGCTAGAGACGTGTTCCGGCGTCGTTAAGCCTGGTGACTATCGATCTCGTGGATGGTGGGTGATTCCTCCTGAGGGACGATAGCGCCAGTACGGATTGTGCTCCCACGTACTGTCGCGTATATATTGGGAGACCCCTATAGGCATAAAACCTTTATCCTTAGGAAGCCGTGTCGGCCGCCCTACTGATCGCAATGCACTGAACACAACATTCAGGAAGATCGACCGCCAGTACCCTAAAAAGTATTCTGCGGTTTTGCAAAAAGTTTGGCACACCCTCTGCCTAGAACTCCAGAGCAGTTCCTTTTGGCCTTTTTCAAACTCTATAACAGAAAAATTCCATCCGAGCATTTGTCACTTTGGGCTCGTTAAAACATCGAAGGAGACTAGAGTCATCTTTAGCTTTTTCTCGACTCTTTAAAACTGAAAAAGCAAGTTGTGTCTAAGCGTCGTTAAAATTTATTTTAAACGGAACAATCACCCCTATTCCTGCGTTGATCTTTAGGTTGAAAAAATGGAGCACACCAACCAAGGAATTCCCCTTGGTGGAAATCCTAGTCCCTTCTCCTCTTGGTGAGATGTTGGTGCGCCCCACATGGCCACATTGTCGCTTCCAGGACTGACAATTGGCCTGCCAGTCTGGCTCTTTTCAACCAATGTCGTTCAGAACACCACCATTCCTGAACATTCGAGTCAACAGTTAAACTAGACCAGAGTTGCCAACCAGCCTTCTACCTCATCTAACTCTTCCTCTCCTCCTTCCTCTTCGCTTGAAGGAACTGGTAAATAAAAAAACCAGGTTCCTAAGGAGAAGAAAGAGAAGAAGAAGAAGGAGCCAAAGGCGACTGGGGGCAAACAAGTGTCGTCTGACAAAAATCCACACACAGCACTGACCAGGCCTAAATCGCCATGTGTCATATGCAAGGGAGACCACTTCCACAAAGATTGTCCCTGCATCCCTCGGATACTAAGGGGCTGGTCTCTCCGTTTGCACAATTCGGTAGCATCAACCTCTAATAGCCATGTTGACCGCTCACCGTCGACTAGTGAAAGTGAAGTTCCAGGACAGAGAGGGAAAGCCAGATTTCCCTGTAAACTGTGTGAAGGTGATCACGCCATCCACCGTTGTCCCTTCTTAGACGAGGCCAAAAGAGTTTTGGAAGATCGCCCGATTTTACGAGCGCAACTTCCTCCTGGATATCAAAAACTCCTGCCAAGTCCTTCACTAGTTGAAAACCTGGCTAGCCCACCCAGGTGGTCAGCAGAAGCACCTATCATTGAAGATGAACCATCTGGATCCATGCCTGACAAAAGTCAAAAGGTTGAGACGGCAGTTGACCCGGTTTTGCCTTTAGAGGCTCTATCTTCGAATGATACCATCACAGAGGAGAATAAAGACGACACCATCCAAATTCTTTTCATCAACACTGACTCTGATGAACAAGGGGGCAATGCCCCCATTCCTTTATCGCAGGAAGGAAGTTCGTCAGAGCGATATCCGGCCGTTTATTCAGTCCCACCACCAAGCAACCTGGTTGTGTCCTTTGATTGGAACCAACTAGGCAGACCCCGGTTGCCAGCAAGCATACCATTCAGAATTATCTTTCAAATATACAGAATGGTAATGGCTGGCACTATCATTGATGAGGGGGCATCTGTGAGTATCCTTTCCTCTATTGCTTGGAAAGCACTTGGTTCGCCAGCGCTTTTACCTGAAATGAGAAATCTATCAGGTTTTGATAAAGGAACCAGTCGACCTTTAGGGATCCTCCCCAATGTGCCCATAACATTGAAAGGGAAGACCGTTCAAATGAACGTGATGGTCGTTCAAGGACCCTTGGATTATAACCTACTCCTTGGACGAGACTATATATATTGCATGGGAGCTATTGTCTCTTCACTCTTTAGAGTAATGTGTTTTCCGCATGAAGGAAGAGTGGTCAAGCTCATGGACCAACTTTCATTTCCCGGATCACGCATTGCAAATAGTCATGTACCATCCCTAAATGGTCTATTCACGCAAGAAGTGTCTCAACCCACGGTCCGTCCTCCTGATGAGTGCGAGTAATCTGGGAGGATATGACTGGAACCCAGGGGGCATGCGTCCTGGTCTGCTTCGGCAGGAAAACTTTGGGTATAGAGTAGGTTTCCGCAGGAGAATATGACTAGTCCGTACCCCGTCCGTAGAGGAAGAGGGGTTGTTCTAGAATAAGATTCTTTTGTCAAAGTTATGTGTTTGGCACTCGTTGTCACTCACCTTTGTCTATTTCGGTAGACATTGCTGAGGAAGTGTTTTGTTTGAAAGATTAACGAGACAATCTTTGGGTAACCTAAAAGAGGTAAGCCTCTCTCTTTAAAACAATTGTTTTGAAGGAAAAGAAGTACATGTAACCTTGAAATCGTACTTTATACCTGGGGTCATGCAAACCTTTTGGAGTGCAAGAAAAGAGCGGTTATTTATCTGTTTTTTGGGTTAGCCGTTTCCTAACTTGCATAAAGAAAGGATGCGGGGCATAGCTTTGTGAGATGAAGCTCCGTAAAAAAATATAATCTCAATGAGACACTCTTATCATATGACTGGGTAACCGAGCAGTTTTAGCACGTAATTCATGCTCGTTAAAAAATAAACCTAAGATCGAGCAGTTTTAGCACAAAGTTCATGCTCGTTAAAAAATAAACGCAAGATCCGAGCAGTTTTAGCACGTAATTCATGCTCGTTAAAAAATAAACGTAAGATCGAGAAAATGTTTCCACCCGCGTTTAAGCTCGTTAAAAAATGAACTATCCCGGTAAATAACCACTATGAATGTAATATCATCAGCCATTAAAGCCTTGGTCGTGTTTGCACCGTCACCTCCACTTTTCCATTGGCCGATCGTTCACCTCCATATGATTGTTTACCCATTTTGAGGAATAGCTGCGAAGAGTGATTTCACCTAGCCATCCTTGTGACACTGCCGTGATTGGAAAATTCCAACCTGTACTTGGAATCAACTGCTAACCCTGTTTATCACTCGTTCCTCAAAAGACGAGTCTTCTTTAAGCTCTTTTCAACTGACTCGTAAAATATGAAAAGATTGCCGAGTCCTTGGCCTTCCAGCTCGTTAAAGGGACAGGAAAAGCTATCCCTCCTCTAGATTTTAATCTTTTTGGACGTGAGGGATTATTGCACAAAAAGATCGAGCGCTTGTTTTATTCGGCTCGTTAAAACTATCGAAAACTCATCCCTTCTGTATTGTTTTATACTTTTTCGGACTTAAGGGATTAGATGACGAAAAAGGAATTTTGGAGTTAACTTTATGTACCTTTTCAGACTCTCTAAAAATGAAAAGGACCGAGTTATCCTTGTCGTTAGACTCGTTAAAATCATTAAATAGCGACAAACTTGTCTTTAGACGAGAACGAGTTTCACTATCGCTAGGCTCGTTAAAACATAGCGATGGGCTTGCCTGAAGGGCAGGTTATAGAACAAGCATATGTTATCCTCCTCAAGCTTGACAAAAATAAAGAGGTACTGGTCAGCAATGACTGGGGAAAAATTGGGAGAAACTAAAGAAAACTTTGATGGTAGCAAGTCGCTCTTGAACATGACACTTTTCCTCCGTACCACAATCGGGTTGGGTTGTTTCATTCATCGGTCACATCCATGGTCTCGCCATGCCATCCATATTTGGGGTAATGCTACCAATCCATCACATCAGTGTCACCATATGTTCAAGAGAAGTCGTTCAGAAAAAGTCAACCGTGTCCCATCCACTGCCATACATTATCCTTCATCCTTTCATGACCGCCACCCTGAATCATATGTCACAGATCGTTTTCACCTCCATTAAAATCATTAGCTCCGTTTCGTGTCACTGATGTTGGATTCATTAAGGCCCTCCTTTGACGGATCGCTTCTTGTCGACATCAGCTCATTATCCAAGAAGTTGATCTAGGAACAACCCCTTCAGTACTTTGAAGCTTGCATGCCTCAATGGCAAGTTTCTCACTTCCGGCGACATGTATACATCAATGACCTTCGACCGAAAGATTTTGCGTGGTGTTCGACGCCAAGTCCTTTATTCACACCACGTGAATTGCACTGCAGTACCTTGAGGGTCATTATCGTTATCGGTGATTCCTCTCGTGCTTGTTAACGGTTTACATCATTGACCGGTAATCAAGCGATGTCTTTCCATGTTCGACTTCAGAATATTTCTCACATGGATCGACTTGTACTTAGAGTGAAGATCGAACAAGTTTGAAGACCCCAGATCTAGTTCCATCCATCCGGGCTACGATATATATTCAGGAAAGATAAAGACATTGACATGTACATCATTGTAGCAGATAATCATCCTACTCAAAGGATGATAATTTCATCAAAATTATCAGTCTACCATCAGACGATTGTCTGTTCTATGTACAGAAAAATGTATTTATAAAGCTGAGCATGGGAATGCCCGCCTCAGCTAGATCATGAAAGCAGTATGAAAAATAATGTATTGTATTGTATCTTATTACAGGTCTCCTCCCAGCATTGGATGAACTTCGGATCCCCCTGATAAAGCATTTCGCCCGATAAACAACCTCATACTTTAGGGGGCAACTGTTATAGACATTTTTGTGCCTTACAACATTGAGCATGAAATGTCCATAATCTAAGGGATCCAAAGTCCCTAAACATGTTGTTCCTACCCCTAGAGGAACAAGGCTAACAAACCACAGCAATTCACAGAAGTTCTCCACCAGAAACTGCTCAAAAACAAGTCAATTCAGGATCATTTCAGTGGCTACACTAGCTGTTTGCGCTGAATGTCAAAGCCAACACTGGCTACCTGCGTTGAATGTCAAATGGAACACTGGCTACCTGCGCTGAACGAGAGTGGACATGTGGCAGGCTCATTTCTCAAGGTGTCAAAACCCATGAAGCTTCCAAAATGACACTTGCCTCAGGGAATTCGACTGGTGATGAGTAAGAGGTTCCAAATCTCCAAGTGGAAGCAAGAACCTCCAAGTGGACTCAAGAACTGACAGAGGGAGAGGACACTAGTCAGATCTCAAGCTGACTCATCCTCTCTCCAAACATCTATATATGGATCTCTCCTCCATGAGATCCGGAGGCTGGAATTTTGTTATTGCAAAGAATTACTGTTGGTTTGAGATTGGAATCATTGGGTGCTTGATGCTTTGAAGGGGGTGAAGATAGGAATTCCATTTGCTGGGAAGGAGACGCTGGATTGGAGCCTTCTGGGTTGTATCTCTTCCTGAACCTTGTTATTCATCAATAAAGCTATCTTGGTTTCTCCTATATGCTGATGTATTTTTGATGTATGAATGCATTAGTATGTTTAGTTTATTTCTAATCCTAAACTAGTTATGAATGTGAATATCTGTCTTTGTGTAGTGTTCTTCTCTTGTCGCAAGTAGCTGTTCTCTTGTGATCTCGCAGGAACCCGTTGAAACTGAACAAGCAAGAAGGCAAGTAGTTGTGAACTCCCAAAGAGAAGAGAGACCGGATCGAGGGACAAACGGAAGACACCGGTAAGTCTATTGATCTCTCTTCTTTCACATTTCATAAAGGAAGAAACCAAAATAGCTGTCTCTGTTTGTTGCTAAGGCACTGTCACACCTTAGGTGGATAGGATCGTCCTGCATAGGCATTTTTCCCCACAACACTGTACCTCCACATGTCCTACCCCTATATGTCCCTGATAAACTTTTGGCTCGGGAAATCGCTTATCAAACCTGTTCTGAAGGCGGCCTGACCAAAGACCTAAAGGACAAGAAGAAGGCCATATGGCCTCAATTTCCCGTAACTTGTGGGGCCTTCTCTTTGTTCGATGTAGGACACGCTTTTGGCGAAGTGGAGAATGTGATGTGTCTTCAATTATTTAAATTCCCAGCGAGGCCATTCGACCCAAATGATGTGGCCCAAGAATTCACAACGAATGTCAAGATAAGAGTGTTCTCTGGAAAGAAAGATTTGTTTGATGACCTGTTTCAGAATAAGAGTTCGCTCCAAGAAATTTTGCGGGAAGCTCAGTCGAGGTTGTCTTCAGGTGACCTCCAAAAATTCACGTTATACAAAGAAAGAAGGCTGGCCAGTATTCTGCCGGAGAAGCTGCGACTGCCTGCTAGAGAACCAACTCCAAGCATCAACCTCAGTGAAAACTCTAGCACTTCCAGATCTAAGTCCAACGCCGTGCAAGAAGTATCTGAGCATCCTGAAGAGTCTGTTTATGACCAAGGAAAAAACGAAGAAACAACCAAAGATACAGCTCAGTCAAGTGCAATGTCTCAACAGCAAGTTATCGCCTCCCCACCAAGAAATCTTCCCCCTCCTGTCATCGAAGCACCACTTGTCACAACAGAGCTAGATAAAGAGTGGGAAACCTTCAATGAATTGATCAATCTTGAAGGGCAAGCCCCGAGAACACCTGTGAATAATACACAGGTGGTGCAAGAAGTGGTTTCGACCATAGCCAGTAGTGCCGCAGAAGCAGAACACCTTCCTATCGCTCCACCTTCAGAGCTTCTACTTAACGTAGAAGAAATTCCCCCACTGGATGTATTCTATAGTCCCCAACACAAAGCAGTTGTAAGGAGACAGAGAAAGAAAAGAAAACTAGAGAATACACTGTCGCAACATGTTGAACATTTGGACGTATTATGGAAAGACCCCAATAATAATCCGACTGAAAATCTCATGAAGCTGTCTCAGATTGCAGGAGCATATGCTTCTGCAACTATTGACAAGGCCTCGGAAGTTCAGCAACTATTGAAGGAACAAGAAAATCATGTACAGCTACTACAACAACAGTTGCAACAAGCCAACGCTAACACTGAAGCTTCCAGACAGCTCAAAAAACTACAGGAATACTTTCAACAAATGCAGATAGGTTATCAAAGGAGTCTCGAAGAGAAAGAAAAACAATTGCAGACTTTACAAGAAATGCATAAAGATGAGCCCAAGCTGGCAGAATTCATTTCAGAATCTATTGGCTTGAACGAGCAACTACTGCAGCAACAAGAAGAGTTGGTACGTAAAATATCACAGTGGAGTCACTATTGTGAGCTGAGCGACAAAATCACCAGTCAAGTGGTGGACTTGCGGAGTGACTATGATCAGAATGATAAGAAGGTGACAGAATATTTGACTTGGCAAGATGATGATGAAGGCAAAAGGGCAGGTGCACCCAGGATAAATGAAAATCATAAGGAGTTGCTCTTTAATAAATGGGACGATCAAATCAGGCAGGCGGAGCGAGCAGTAGAGACAGCGGCAACACAGGCAAGAATTCTTATCGACTGTGTAAATGAGAATTTACACAGGGCCAATTTAATTGCAGAGACCACCCCGGGGTACCTACCAAACAAGTTGCAACTGGAAACAGAATGGAAGCAGAAAGCGCAGGCAAAAGGGAAAGCAATCCAAGCATTGGCCAGGTTGAATTGGGAATGTTACTGGACGTACTTGGTTAAACCGCACAGCCAATGGATGACGGTGAAATGCATTACAAACGCAGCCGAAAAGGTAGCGCCAGCTCTCGTAGATGCCATTTTCGCAGCCCAGCTCAGCGCAGAAATCAGCCAGCCGACTCTTCTCAAGCCTATGCTGAATACTTGCAACTTTAAGTACCAAGTTCATAAGTGACTTCATTTAGAATGTTGTTTTTTTTTCTTCAACTAGATTAGAAAAAGGACGGTTGTTTGAAAACCGCATCCTAAAATTTTGTAATAATACTATTATTAGAATTTGGTAGTAGTATTTTAACCCTTCTCATTGCATTGGAGAAGGGTCTAGAAATTTGTCAAAAACTTGTCCTCGGAACATGCACTTCTGTACCCTCAGAGGAGGTTTTGATAAATGGATGGATCGTGATTTATTTATGTTTGCATTTTTAATGTCTGCTACTGATGTTGCACTTCTGTACTCTTAGTAGATGTTAGAACAAGTAGAGATAAATTGCTATTGCTTGAAGTTTGTGAGTGAAATCAGTCATAAATGGTACTTTTATCTCTTGACCAATTTCTGCTTATATTCTTAGAGTGATATGTAGTTTTAGTTGTTTATATGTTAATGTATGAATGTGTGGGTTACCATTTGGCACTTCTATACGGTGGAGTCATTTATTTGTGCTTGACATATGAATAACTTATTATGCGATATGCTGTTCACAACTGTTTTGCCTAACTTTTTATGCAGAATGGTTTATCTTAATTAATTTCTATTCTTATGATAATTGAATGATCTTTATTACCAGTTATTGTTCGAAATCTTTTTAGATCACATAATAGAGGAAATATACCCCGAGTTAGTGTAGATTAGATGTGTTGTTTTTGTTAGATTACAGTAGCATAAAGTCAGTTTAGAAGTTAGAATTAGATTAGCTTAAATTACTTCTAGATCAGCATCATTAAACTCTACACACACACACACCCCTTACATTGGGAAACTGGTCCCATTATCCCCAGTCGGACCCGCTATACCAAACGGACAAGGAGCTGCCAACCAAGTTCCAGACCGGGTGGGTATCCCCCTTGTTGTTGACCCGATTTCCGGGCCCTCAACATATTTGGCGCTAGAAGGAGGGCTTGAACATAGTGTCTGTTGGAATGATTTCCAAATTGTAAAATTTGAATCAGGATGGCTGCTCATAAAATTCCTATTTGGAGTTGCATCCATGTTCCTACCTCTTCCAACACTCCACCAGATGTGGTAAGACTCTTGTCTCAGGATTTTTACTCTTACATTCACAGCGGAAGCTAGAAAATGGTGCAGAACCCTCCCAGTTCCATCGATTCACAGCTGGGACCAATTCGTCAAGACTTTCATTTTGGAATTTGATTGTTATGACTACGACCGGGTATACGATGAAATTGATTATCTACGGAAGCAAGATGAACCCGTAAGGGATTTTAATATGCGATTTCATCTTAAATGTCTAAAGTATGATCTTGAGAGTGAGCTCACGGATGAAGAATCTTCAGATTATGATGAGTATTCCCTACCTCCTATGTCTGATCAAGCAGAAATTAGTTCAACCTTTGTTTCATTTTCTTCTAGTATGAAGGAGCATTCCAAGTTGAATACACAAATCATCCATAATGAAGAAAATCTGCGAAGCCTAGGAGTCATGCATGCTCTAATACCATAATACAAAAATGAGAATGCTGAAGGAGAAACTACCTTCGAACCAGGAGATGACTTTGATAAAAGGTCAGACAATATCATTATAAACCAACAAATGCAGATGCCAAGGTTAGAACAGCGAACTATTTCCCTTTCCAAAAGTATCAGTGCACAAAGGTATGATCTAAAGCCCGATATTTATGATGAATCTGATGAACAAAGTTTTTTTCATGATGTTTTCAAATGCATTATTCCAGATTTGCATTTTTCTCTTTATCCCGATGTTTTCAGTGATGATAATTTTTCCCCTCTCAATATTAAAGATATCTCAAAAAACACAGAGGGTTATTCAAACGACTCATCATTAGGTTTTCAAGATAAAGAGACAGCTTTAGCACATCCTTTGACCAATGTCAAACAAGAGCCGCTTGACCTCCCTTGTCTGAAAATATATAATGAAAAAGAGAAGCCTAGGGAAATCTGTAAAATCATTTGTGATAGTTACTTCGACAACGATGATGCTGTTGAGTTATCCCAAGTAACTCAACTAGGTTCAGATAATGAGAAACATCCTAAATCAGAAATCATATCAGTTGACCCTCATTTCAAAGTAAAAGATCATTTACATGATTTTACTATCCAAGACAACACCCCGATCTATGATTCATATCATGAGGAAAGCTCCATACCTGTTCGCAATCATAACTCATCTCTCGATTCACAAGACCTGGCCAGTTCTTGTGAGGAGCAAGATGTTACAAGTAAACCCTAGTTGTGCTGTAACACTATCTGTACAAATAGTCATTCCTTTCTTTCTCACTTGCACTCATCTTGTACAAAATCGGATTTTGTTTTAAATTTTCAAACTTTTGATAGACTATGTTTCAGCGATTTATATATGGGAACTTTCATTTCAAACGAAATCGCTAAAAGCTCAGCGTTAACAAACAGTAGGTTACAAGCCATTGAAACTAAAAAATCATCTTCACAACCTGGCTTGTTATCCTTCCTATTACGAGATCATCAATTCATAACAGAAATTCATCCTAATTTTTATGATCCAATAGGTATCCAGTTGGAAAGAAGTTCTCATGAGAAAGGAAAATCAGACATAATTCCAGCTGAGGTTATATGTTCTTATTCCACAGCCAACATTTACGGTCCAAGGAAAATTTGGTTCTTTACACTGATGTTTGGAAGTTTCATACGGCTAGGAATAAAAATGAATAGATGGTTCCATTGGAAATATCATTTCACATAGTTTATTTTCTATATATAGCTAGAATAGGAGTAGGAGTAATTTAGCTAAGTTATTAGGTTTGCTTTCGATAATTGATAGGCAAAATTATACCTATTCTGTGCATAACCCTAGGAAATATCTACCTCTCATTGCGTTAAATATTTTTCTCCATAATAACATTTGCTTTGGTTAACGACATTTGACATTTACTAGAGACACCTTTTCTCTGTCAAAGATTTTGAACTTCTACTTCTATGAACAAAAAATCTTTTAGAAACTTGATCTTTATTATCAATAGAACTTTAACTCGGATATGATACTAGTTTCAACTCCAAGAAATTTGAAGAAAGCTATCTTAGTGAAGAAATTGTCTTAGGTCAGTACAATGAAAGGTATCAATAATAAAATAAAGATTCTCTGTAGAAACAACCATAACCAAACAACTCTATCATTGTCGTCCAGATCTTTCTTAAGGAAAGAAAATTTGACTTCCTCCCTGCTGAAGGAAAACGCAACATTTAGAGGAACAATCCAAAAAGACACTATATCTCAAAGAATAAGAGGTCTCATCACGAGCCGGCTTATCATGATCACAGATATTATAACTTGCTGACTTTGCCAAAACTGTCTATCAAAACAGGGCAATGACTCAAGATTGTTGCAATCAAAAGACAAGGGGTCTCATCACGAGCCAGCTTGTTCAACAAAAGTGTAAATCAAGTGAATGACTGTGTCATAATTTGGCCACCAAACCAAGACATTGTTCTTTAGAGAATATAAAAAGAAAAAAGTGTCAAAAAAGGGTTTTTCTCAGAAAGAGTTGTAAATAACCTTAAGCAGGATAAAGGATCATTGCTGGGTAATAGGTAACCCTGTCGAGGCTATGGATGCCTGCTGGCAGCAGAGGCTCTACCTGTGACAAAGGAGCATATTTAAAAGAGGTTGTTATATAGGGAAGGTTTTTTTTTATGTTTACAGGACCAAGTAATGACTCATTTAAATGCAAGGACAAACTGAGGATGCAAGTAATTGAAATAGAAAAGGGTTGAAACAAAACATCATTGATAGTTTGAAGTATCATTTGCTTTATCTTTTTATAATAAAGTTCAAGTTTTCTGGAAAAAAAAATTCAGGAGTTTGAAAGCGTCAATAGAAAATCAGAGATAACTGGTTCTCCCAAGTGAATCGCCAATTGTTGTGGCCAGCAACACCCCCCCTAGTTCATCTAAGTATCAACCAAGATACTTAAATGAATGGGGACCCTTAGTTAATTTTTAGGAAAAGAAAGAGTTTCTTTTTGAGGTCACAATCATATGCTTAGGAAAAGCCACTTGGATATTTTAAGCCTAAGTTTATGATGAGAAGAAAATCTTTAAAGTCGCGTTGCAGAAGGATAGGAAATACCCTCATTTCTCTTTAAAAAATCGATATGCGCACGACCCTCGTGTTAGCAATAACATCGCATCGCAACAAAGTAGTGCCCATAAAGAAAAACTTAGAGATTCACCGATCTGCGATAACGCCGATCGCTAGATCGCATATTGCAGAAATAGGTCGGCTAGATTTGGCAAACATCAAATTTCTGCGATCTGCGATGTTGCGATCGTTGCGATGCTACATCCTTGCAATTTGCGATAATGCGATTAGTGATCGCGCGATATACAAGGTTACGTCAGCAAATCATAAATCATTGCAGTACGAATCCTCCGGGCACGCCATTCAAAGAAAACCCACTTACCATAATCTGACCCGAAATCATGCGCTTTTAATGATAGTAAATGAATTAGTTGTCAGTTATTAAGTGGATTAAAGATGCGTGCCTTGGTAGAGATTTACTTCACGTAAGGTGGTATATTTGATTTATCTGCTGCATTTAAAACTCTCCCATCACCTTTCTGGATCAGTCATTTCCATTTCACTCATAATCCGCAGGAACGAAGAGCTAAGACGACTCAGACACAAACGCAGAGAGAAATGGGAAAGAAAAATAAAGCTCAAAGCTCCGAAGCAAAGGAGAAGACTAAGGAGATGGCGCCTCTGTACACATACACGGCCTGTAACAGAGACACGGGGATATCAACATGGGAAGGCATGTACATGCTGCTAGAAGAGGAAAAACCTAGAATAATGAAGGTTGCTGCTGTCGTGGATGCACCGCGCTCTTCTGAGGCATCCTTAGAGGACCTAGCATGTTCATTTCTTCACAGAATAGCGGCAAGACCTAAAATTCTACCATATACGGATATGATCAAGTGGATACTGGATGATGCAGACTTAAACAACAGACATTTCAAAGTTCAAGGATATAGGCTCGTCGGATCGTTTGCTGCGCAAGATTTGAAGCTTATGTATCATCTTCCAGAACCGCAAGCGACCTATAACGCACAATTTGTTATGAAGTTCGCGACGGAGAATCCAGATCTATCAGACACCACTAAAGAATGGTCTAGAAGAGACGAGCCGCTAAAAAAGGATAAAAACGGTATGTACAGCACTAGTTCCCTCACCTCTCCATATTGTTTTGTTGCGGCCATGCTCTGTAGGTTATTTGGGATGCCGGATATCAACAAGTTTTCATCTGAATGGCTACCATTAATTGATGTTGCCACAAACGCCGACATTATAGATTGGGCCAAAATTCTTTTTGATAATCTATACACAGCCGTTATCAATTACCGGTCTAAAAGATCCTTGTCTCAAAGGGTCTATCCTCCTTTTTATCTGTCTGCTTATATTATGGATTCCGTTTGTCTTGTATCTAAATTCCCTGCTATGGGTTGGAAATGGACTACCCAAGACCCATTGCCCATCCATGTTTATCATAAGGTATTATGGGATTCCCAGTTTGCCCCTCACTTCTACCAGATTTTCCATGGGCTTATTTTGCCCCTATATAAAATAATCTATGACAAAGACCCCCCAAGGTGCTCTCCCGAGGCACAAATTAACATCATCCCCATCGCGAGATGGTTCGGGGAGGAATGGTTTACTTACATTAGAGTTTTTGGAAGCACTGTACCTCCACATGTCCTACCCCTATATGTCCCTGATAAACTTTTGGCTCGGGAAATCGCTTATCAAACCTGTTCTGAAGGCGGCCTAACCAAATACCTAAAGGACAAGAATAAGGCCATATGGCCTCAATTTCCCGTAACTTGTGGGGCCTTCTCTTTGTTCGATGTAGGACACGCTTTTGGCGAAGTGGAGAATGTGATGTGTCTTCAATTATTTAAATTCCCAGCGAGGCCATTCGACCCAAATGATGTGGCCCAAGAATTCACAACGAATGTCAAGATAAGAGTGTTCTCTGGAAAGAAAGATTTGTTTGATGACCTGTTTCAGAATAAGAGTTCGCTCCAAGAAATTTTGCGGGAAGCTCAGTCGAGGTTGTCTTCAGGTGACCTCCAAAAATTCACGTTATACAGAGAAAGAAGGCTGGCCAGTATTTCGCTAGAGAAGCTGCGACTGCCTGCTAGAGAACCAACTCCAAGCATCAGCCTCAGTGAAAATTCTAGCACTTCCAGATCTAAGTCCAACGCCGTGCAAGAAGTATCTGAGCATCCTGAAGAGTCTGTTTACGACCAAGGAAAAAACGAAGAAACAACCAAAGATACAGCTTAGTCAAGTGAAATGTCTCAACAGCAAGTTATCGCCTCCCCACGAAGAAATCTTCCCCCTCCTGTCATCGAAGCACCACTTGTCACAACAGAGCTAGATAAAGAGTGGGAAACCTTCAATGAATTGATCAATCTTGAAGGGCAAGCCCCGAGAACACCTATGAATAATACACAGGTGGTGCAAGAAGTGGTTTCGACCATAGGCAGTAGTGCCGCAGAAGCAGAACACCTCCCTATCACTCCACCTTCAGAGCTTCTACTTAACGTAGAAGAAATTCGCCCACTGGATGTATTCTATAGTCCCCAACACAAAGCAGTTGTAAGGAGACAGAGAAAGAAAAGAAAACTAGAGAATACACTGTCGCAAGATGCTGAACATTTGGACGTCTTATGGAAAGACCCCAATAATAATCCGACTGAAAATCTCACGAAGCTGTCTCAGATTGCAGGAGCATATGCTTCTGCAACTATTGACAAGGCCTCGGAAGTTCAGCAACTATTGAAGGAACAAGAAAATCATATACAGCTACTACAACAACAATTGCAACAAGCCAACGCTAACACTGAAGCTTCCAAACAGCTCGAAAAACTACAGGAAGACTTTCAACAAATGCAGATAGGCTATCAAAGGAGTCTCGAAGAGAAAGAAAAACAATTGCAGACTTTACAAGAAATGCATAAAGATGAGCCCAAGCTGGCAGAATTCATTTCAGAATCTATTGGCTTGAACGAGCAACTACTGCAGCAACAAGAAGAGTTGGGACGTAAAATATCACAGTGGAGTCACTATTGTGAGCTGAGCGACAAAATCACCAGTCAAGTGGTGGACTTGCGGAGTGACTATGATCAGAATGATAAGAAGGTGACAGAATATTTGACTTGGCAAGATGATGATGAAGGCAAAAGGGCAGGTGCACCCAGGATAAATGAAAATCATAAGGAGTTGCTCTTTAATAAATGGGACGATCAAATCAGGCAGGCGGAGCAAGCAGCAGAGACAGCGGCAACACAGGCAAGCATTCTTATCGACTGTGTAAATGAGAATTTACACAGGGCCAATTTAATTGCAGAGACCACCCCGGGGTACCTGCCAAACAAGTTGCAACTGGAAATAGAATGGAAGCAGAAAGCGCAGGCAAAAGGGAAAGCAATCCAAGCATTGGCCAGGTTGAATTGGGAATGTTACTGGACGTACTTGGTTAAACCACACAGCCAATGGATGACGGTGAAATGCATTACAAACGCAGCCGAAAAGGTAGCGCTAGCTCTCGTAGATGCCGTTTTCGCAGCCCAGCTCAGCGCAGAAATCAGTCAGCTGACTCTTCTCAAGCCTATGCTGAATACTTGCAACTTTAAGGACCAAGTTCATAAGTGACTTCATTTAGAATGTTGTTTTTTTTTCTTCAACTAGATTAGAAAAAGGACGGTCGTTTGAAAACCGCATCCTAAAATTTTGTAATAATACTATTATTAGAATTAGGTAGTAGTATTTTAATCCTTCTCATTGCATTGGAGAAGGGTCCAGAAATTTGTCAAAAACTTGTCCTCGGAACATGCACTTCTGCACCCTCAGAGGAGGTTTTGATAAATGGATGGATCGTGATTTATTTATGTTTGCATTTTTAATGTCTGCTACTGATGTTGCACTTCTGTACTCTTAGTAGATGTTAGAACAAGTAGAGATAAATTGTTATTGCTTGAAGTTTGTGAGTGAAATCAGTCATAAATGGTACTTTTATCTCTTGACCAATTTCTACTTATATTCTAAGAGTGATATGCAGTTTTAGTTGTTTATATGTTAATGTATGAATGTGTGGGTTACCATTTGGCACTTTTGTACGGTGGAGTCATTTATTTGTGCTTGACATATGAATAACTTATTATGCGATATGTTGTTCACAACTGTTTTGCCTAACTCTTTATGCAGAATGGTTTATCTTAATTGATTTCTGTTCTTATGATAGCTGAATGATCTTTATTACCAGTTATTGTTCGAAATCTTTTTAGATCGCATAATAGAGGAAATCTACCCCGGGTTGGTGTAGATTAGATGTGTTGTTTTTGTTAGATTACAGTAGCATAGAGTCAGTTTAGAAGTTAGAATTAGATTAGCTTAAATTACTTCTAGATCAGCATCATCAAACTCTACACACACACACACCCCTTACACTGGGAAACTGGTCCCATTATCCTCAGTCGGACCCGCTATACCAAACGGACAAGGAGCTGCCAACCAAGTTTTGGACCGGGTGGGTATCCCCCTTGTTGTTGACCCAATTTCCGGGCCCTCAACAGATTCTTATTTGGTGCTTTTACTACATCCAAAATCATCTAAAGAGATCCATTTTCCATTGCAATTATGGTAGATTAAGCATATTTATTAATTAATATGCTCACATGTTCTTTAATATTTTCAACATTGGAGTAACGAACCAGAAGGAATCCTCCATTTCATATCACTTTTGTCGAGAAGAGCACATCAAAACCTTTACTTCCACCATTGCCCCATATTTTTCCTTGTGTTTTTCTAGACACTTTTCATTCTATTCCTTCTTGCCACTGGAATTTGATTGACGAGATTCAAATTACATATTGTGCCTCCTCTACTTCCCTTTTGCACCACTGAACCCCTCATTTTACTTGTGTCATGTTACATAACACACACCATCATGACACAATGATAATGCACCATAGTACTATGGAACTCATAGGGGATGACTATGTCCATGTATGTACCGATCCAATTTATTAGGATCTAAATTAGAGATAGAACCCTCACTTGCATGCTAAAATATTTCTAATGCCTCACTAAAAGGCACCACAAGGTGCTAGTTGAATACCAATGATACACCTACAAATCCTATTGTATTTGATCAATCCCATAATAAAGGAACCACTAGCCCTACTCCTTGTAGGAATCTACAACAGTTGTAGTTGAAAACCTCACACTAAAACTAAATCCATACTCATCCACCAAACATATGCCTTGAGGAATTAAAGGATTAAATCGTGATAGGTATAAATGTATAGCATGTGTGTGATTCAATCCCTTGATACATCTACTTCATTTACATTGTTGCCTATGATGCTTGCATGAATTTGTCCTTTATGAGAAATTATTCGCAAAATAAATTATAGTTAGATGCCTCCATTTCCAAATTCTATAATACCTTCATTCAATCAAAAGTCGAGAATTTTTTTAATGTTTGCATTTCTATTTTGTTTTCACAACACTTGCAATAATTCAATATTCTTGAACTTTGAGGATATATCCAATGATATTTAGATCAATCTCGCTAGTTGGTTTTGCCTTGGGATGTTTTATTTGTGAATGCCTTAATAATTATTAAATAATATTGCATATTAGAGCATTCATAATTTTGTTGTCTTTCATCATGATGATGCCCTAGAAGATTCAATTTTTTTTTTTTGCCTCATTGTTGATGGTAATACTCAAGGCCCATGTGAATTTTTCTTCTCGTCGTCCCTCAAGATAATAAACAGTCCTCCCCACTACTTCGAATGGTTGGTTTCTATTCGACACTACATTAAATAATATGAAAGTTTGACATCTATTTCTTCTCCATAACTAAAATTCAACATCTCCTAGTCTTAGTTGTCATTTTTTGCATTTGATTAGGATTTTTAACGCGAATTTTGGGGACTTTGAGTTGTAGAGATGCATGGTCTTATCTAGTTAGATTATACATATATCTCATAATGATTTGGGTTAAATTTTTCAATTCCATCGATGTTTACTATTTCAAAGAGCATGATTTTTGCTTGAATTGTAACTAGTCTCAACATTGTGGATTCTTTTAAAGATTAGTTCATTTTAGGTGATATAAACTTTCCAATGCTTAGTTTATTTTTGGTGATTCAAAATTTCCAACTCAAGTACTTTGGCATGGTTTTCCAAATTCTATTTAGCCAATTATTTTTTGCAAGCATGTCTAGATGGATTCTCTTCTAGTTACAAACATGTGCTACTGCTACTTAGTTTGGGGGAGACCTATTGGGTGTTTTAGATCTTCAAAATCCATTTCCCATATTAAATACATAAATTTTAAATTCCATAAAGATATGTTGAGTTATTTAAATTATTCATTGTCAAAGGATTTCCATGAATTTTTATCTAGCATAAATTCTTACTTCTAGATTCCAATCACCCACCTTAGATTCATTTCGAAATGATTGATCTTGTGGGAAGCTTAGTGTCCATTAGTTTGAGATTGTATTCTCAAAATATATTAATTTCGTATTGGGCTTGAACATCAACAATCTTCTTCATTCAATTAAATAAGATTTTCTCCCCTTAGATTGGGGTATAGAATATGAAGAAGAGACTTAATATTTTCTAGTGGGAAGAGTGGGATCCATCTGATCCACTTTTCATTGTAATCCTTAATATCTTAGAGAATAAAGAGTCGAGCTAAATATTTTGTAACACCTTATCCTTTAATCCCCCAGTGATATTATATTTGACTTTAATTATGTTAATGATTCCTATATGGGAAAGTAAATGTAAATGGGTTAAAATGCGTAGAACAATTGTAATTATTTTAATAACAATTAATGAGTAGGTGAAGCCTTGATATATATCATGAGAAACCATGAGAAGGGAAGCCAACATGATGGATTTAGGGAACTAAACCTTGCCAATAAATTATTTGGTTGAGCCAATACTCATATGATCTAATATTGTTAACTCTCCCAAAAAAAGTATATAATGGGAAGGCATAGTAGTAAGTCCCACATTTGTGGAAGTAGTTGGGCTATACTCCAACAATCTTATCCAAGGTATGGGAAAAGTACCATAAGAATAATTTTCAAGTCTAATCAAAAGATTATGATTTGGACTTGATGGACAACCATGAATCTGTCAAGGAAGAAACCTGTGAAAGAAGGAAGGTAAGAGGGAGAAAAAAAGTGTATGCAAGAAAGCAAGAAGAGCACTCATGGAGAAGAGGAGACAAGTGATAAGGGGAGAGAGAGGAGAGATAGAAACTCGTGGGAGACCAACACTCATGTTGGGTGTGAGAGTAGGGAGAAGAGATAAAGAGGAGGCTAGTGTAGATAGAAAGCCTTGTGTACGGCACATCAACCTATTAGTGATGTTAGTCTGTCTAGTTTGATGAGTTTGATTTGATGAAGGAGAATAGCCTTCATGACTCTACCTTTTATCACTATGTGAGAACTTGCCTCATGGATTCTTGGTCTAGCTTGGGGGTGGATAGTTACAAGAAGTAATGTGATGTATTTGAGCCAATGGGGGTGGAATGTGGCTCACCCTTCATTAGTTACAAGTAGTTAATAATATTGATCAGATAAGTACCCTTTTTGACTTCAAATATGTAATGTTAATCATGTTCAATGAGATAGAAATGATGTTGGTAAACTATGTGTATCTATGAGTTTACCTACTAAATGAATATTAAGGCCTATGTTATGCTTTTTTATGATATGAGATGGTAATTTGGCTATAATGGTTGAGTAGTGTTCATTGCCTTCCATTAGTATTAATATGCCTTATGATGTGTTTTCATAAGAACAAAACTGATAGATTTTGGTCCTAGTTAGTGTTATTATTTATGATTGCAAATGCCTCTACCAAATAAGATGCCATGGCAAAGAATACTTAGAGGTTCCATTGATTGGAGACCCGAGAAAGGGAGTTTAAGGCCCTATTTGTGATGTTTCTTAAGAATGGGTTGTGGATCTATTGTTAAGGAGTTTTTAGAACCTATTTCCTCAAGTGATAAGCCAAAATGTTGGTTTTTTTGTTTGAGACTATAGCCCAAAGAGGATATTGGATGCTTGGATAGGATGAAGAGGATAACAGGGCCCTACATAATCTTCTAATGAAGTGATCTCCCTATCAAGTCTTCATTGCAAACCTTGGAATTGGCCTGAGAAGTTCTATCATAAGTTTCAAAATTTTGGGGACTAAATTTAAGATTTAAAGGATGCATTTAGAAATTTGGGGATTAGGGTTCCTTAGCTTCAACCCCTAGTTAGATGTCCAAAAATATTCATGACCAAGAGCTAGCTAGAGAGGGATTTTGGTCTTTATCTAATGGGTATCATGATATTAGTCCCGAGTGTTGGGTGATCTAGCAAAAAACCACCATGAACCCCCCCAATACGAATGGATCTTAAAAGTTTGTTGAATATAAGAGAAATCCCCCATCAACTACGGTGTAATAATTTTTGACCTATTAAATGTTAGGGCTATCAAATATTGGGATATTGGCCATTGGGTGTTAAAACATCAAAATATCCACTATGACATGGCACCCAGTATTCCCTTAATAATATTAGATCCCAAGCATCTATTGGCTAACAAAGTATATTTTATGTCAACCAAAGTTCTGTTAATTGGGTGTCAATACTTCAACAAATCATATTTTTAGATGTCAAGATATCATATATTAGATGATCAGATGCCAAGATAATGGGTGTCAAGTTCCCTGTCGGCATCCAACACCACTAACCTTCAATATTAAGGACCCCTGGTAACATCTCTTGTTCGATGGGAAAATTTTCAATTAAATAACTACATTATTGAAAATTACGAAATTGGGATATCATTTGTCAGTACATCAACTATTGGCTGTCGGGGTATCATATGTCAGATGATTGGGTATCAAGATGTTGTGACTTCATCTATCAAGTTTTTCTCCAAATACATATGGAACCCACTAATATTATGATGTGGCAAGATGACATGGTCTGGAGTGATGTGGATCAAAGTGTGCATCATTGATGTGGTGCCATTTGAAGTAGTAAGGATGAGGACATGGCCCTATGAGGTGGTGACACATGTACAAGGACTTCCATGTGTATTCTACATGGCATGGCATGAACACTAATGTGGCACTTGGAAGGCATATTTTCAAATGGGTACAAGTTTTTGCTTAGAGCTCAGAAGGAGATGAAATTTAAATTGTTGGAAAACTCTTGATGAGTAGAAGATGATGGTGGTTTGAAAAAAGAGTAAAGTTGATAATCCCATCTCCATACAGTAACCTTGGAGGTCAGAACTAGATATTCTACATCCTTAATCAAGCATTAAGGGGTAGTTTATGTTGCAAGTACTATAAAAAAATATTTAGCACTTGGAATGCATGAGATTAGGAGAGAAAATATTATGGGCTATTGTACATGTCAAATTCTATCAATGACTAACGTAGTTTACAAGGTACTCAAAATTTTCATTTTATTTTTACTAGCTTAACAATAAGCTCTTATGCCAATCTATCACATACATAGTGACTTAATGCTCGAATAAGGATGCGTGGTATAAAAAAAATTCTTCTTAACAAGATTAACAATTACCTTTGATACCACTTGTAACTTACTAACTGAAATATACCACTTATCATGCAACTTTTGATTTCTGTCTTTGATGTATTTTATCAAATAAGTTGTATGCAAATTGTAATAAAAGACCTTTAACACATTTCTTCAAATTATTTGCATGCAAAAAGGCATAGATCAAATACAATATTACTATCATAAAAAAATGCTAACATAAAACAATACTATCCCCATCCACAAAACATCATTTTCATTGGGGAATTTCATCAAACAATTTGTATGCAATGGATCATTAAACCATTTAGGCATTTCTTTAAACACTTTGCATGCAAACTAATATAGTAAATTCATGACATATCTCTTGAATTATAGTATTCTAATTTCTAAAAACTGAACCAAATGATCAGTGGGATTTCCCCTCACCATGATCCAAGTTTCAACCTCTAGAACCTCCCATATGAAAAGTTATAGCATAAATTCCAGGATGACTTGTTTAAAGATACATTTAGGAAACCCAAATTCCTCTAATCATATTTCCTAAAGTTTCACAACCCAAGGTTTGAAAATTGGAACAATGGATCAGCAATATTTCGCCTCATTGTGATCCAAGTTTCTGCTTATGGAACCTCCCAAAAGAAAATTTATAGCAGAAATGTGAACATGACCTGTCCAAAGAATAATTTAGGAAGTAAGTCTTCCTAAACCAATGTTGTTACAAAATTTAATACATGATATAAAAGCTACAATCAAATAGTATAATAGCTATAGTTATGATAAATTTGTTGAAGGGTAAATGCATGTGCATATAAACTTGTTGAAAAAATCAATTAGATAATCATTCATAAAAGATACTTATCTTGAGACAAATATTTTTCAATCTGGAACTAAAGAAGGGTGAGTCGTTCTTCACCCAACCATAGGCTTAGATATGTTTCATTCTTTCTCATAGTTGGCCACCTTGAGCCAAATCCTTATGCCTTGAGGGAAAAACTAAAATTAGAAATTTATCACATAGTTTTCAGAGCATAGTTAACACAAAAAATGAAGGCCACTCTCCTCCACACATAGGAAAGGATCTTAGTGTTCAACATTTCCATTCCTTGACCAGGCCCATAGATATTCACAAATGAAAATGTAGGTTTTCACAACACAAAGGATTCCTTATCTGTTCTCTTCAGTCCCTCAACCCTCCCTTCTTCAGTACTCTCTATGCCACACACAAACAGGACAAATTTCAGTCGTTAGAGCCTTCTAGTCCAAGGAAAAGGCACTACAACACATCCAATTCTTGTTGCACAAGTTGTCACCAATTCTCATGCCAATTCAAATTTCTAAGTGAGAGAGGGAAAAAATGAGTTCATGAGAAGAAATAATGGAGAATTCTTAGAAGAAAAGGAAAAAAGGAAAATGTTGTCAATGGATTTTCCCTTTCACTTTTATAAAAACACCTCGATCCTTCATCTTCCCAACCATCACATTAATGGAAATATTAATTCAAGGTATGTATTTTCCTCTTAAGACATCATAATATGTTGGTTGTCCCCTTTCTTTAGCTCTAGCATCTTTATTAATAAAAATATACATTATGTCATATAATAAAGTTTGACATCATAGCATCAATGTTGTTACCCCAACATTATATGCTCTTAATTACTTTACAAAATTTGGAGTAATGAAACAGGTGCCACAACCCCTCCCCCTTTAAGGAACATTGTCCTCGGCATTCTACTATTTGTAGAACCATTATATGCAAAAGAAGGGATATGCCACTTTCATATCAACAACATTTTTCATGTTCTTAGTTGCCAGTTTGAGAAATGTCATTCACTTTTCACATAATAGTTACCTCTAGGAATCCTAGAATTCCATCACTTTTCTACATTCTTATCAATTGTTTCACAAGGCTTCCATAGGGAATAAGTTCAGTTCATTATTTTCTTGGACACAACCAGTGAATTCATGATCCCAATGAGTATGTACATGAATATTTGAAAATGAATTCATTAAAGTCACTCCTTCCTTTGATTCACACACCTTCCAAGTTCAGGCATCCCCTTCTTTGCCTCCCTAGTCCCTCAAGCAATCCATTCCTTGGCAAGGCTTCCTCACACAAGAAGATTCTCGAGACATAAGGAGTCTTATAGTTAAGGCATCCTCTAGACAACACAATTTTCATAACACAACTCATGGTGATCAATGCATGTACAGGGTTCTAATGTCACCACAATGGCCTTGTCCTTAGGATTTTCAACTTCACAACCATCATCTATCCTTCTTGGATATACCGTCATCTCGCCTGTATCACAATTTGTTATGTATCTATATCAAAATAACACATAAAAATAAGAAAATACAGATCAACGACTTGAAAATAAACCACTTCTAGGGGGAAACCTCCTTTTACATCACATAAATGAACAATTCTTGGATGATTCAAATGACAAGGCCTCCTTGGTATATATAGGAGTCTAAAGGGTCAAAATATAATTAGGGCCTACATAACAATAATAGTGTAAGGGAAAAACAATAGCAATAGTGGGCTTCTATGGGGCACAAAAATAACAATATAGGGGCTACACTAGTATTATAGGTACCTAACATGCCCCTCTCCTTCAAAAAAGTGTTGTCCTCAATGCTTGAGTAGTTATGGTTGCTTCTATATAAAATACTCATGCTCCCTTATGGAATCTTCAACAAGTAAGTTATTCCACTTAATGTGATAATCTGAAATTGATCGATTCAGTCGCTGTCAAATTCTTGTTTCTGTGATTTTTGTAGACTCCAATATGATTTTTCCTTCCTCATCAAGTTCTAGAAATACCGTTTGAACTAGGAGCTTGTCACCTGTAACCTTTTTTAAGCATGAAACTTGAAAAAAAGGGTGTACTCATGAAGATGCAACCAACTCTAATTTGTATTCCATAATACCAATCTTTTGCAACACCTTGTAAGGGATATAGTACTTGGGTGATAATTTATTATCCTTCTTAGCTTGCTTGAGGGACATTTGTTTGTATGGTTGTAGCCATAAAATACTTAATTTCCCACGTCAAAACTTCTTTCATTGTGATGTTGATCTACATGTTGCTTCATTCGATTTTGCGCCAAAGCTAGGTTATCCTTTAAGAGTTGAAGAACTTTTTGTTGATTCTCAATGTGATATTCCACTTCTTGAACCTTAGAATTGTCTTTTAGAAACAATGTGATGGAAGGTGGATGATATCCATAAAGTTCCATAAATTTTATCATTTTTTTTGCGATATGGAAGTGTTATACCGCCATTCTTCTAGAGGTAACCACTTGATCCATTGTGTTTGCTTATCAGATACATCGCAACGAATATACTTCCAAATATTTTCTCACTGTCTCAATTTTACCATCATATTGAGGATGATAAAATGAACTATGGGTTAATTGAGTACCAAGATAAGAAATTAATTATGTCCAAAACTTTCCAGTGAAAATGGGATCTCTATCACTTACAATAATCTTTGGATTTCCATGTAGCTTTTGAATTGTTTCCACAAATGAAGTAGTGAATGTACTGGCTTTGAAAGTACTAGATATTGCACAAAAGTGTGCATATTTGGCAAGTCTATCAACTACCACCATGACGACACTCTTTCCTTTAGACTTGGGTAGAACTATAATAAAATCCATTGAGGCCTCCTCTCAACATTGAATTGGAATGGTTGATGGTTATAAAAGACATGGGGTTTTAATTGTATTGAATTTATTTTGTTGGAAAACCAAACATTCTACCACAAACTTATGAATATCATATTTGAGGTCATCCCAAAAGAATTCCTTCTTGAATATTTGGTAAGTTCTTAAAAATCTTGAGTGCCCTCCTATAGGAGAGGTGTGCAATTCCAAAGGAACCTTTTGTTTGAGTTGGGAGTTCTTACATAGATATAAGTGATATTTGTACCACAATATAAATGTGTTAGATTCATTGGGATCTTGCTGCAACTTTTGAATGAGTGTCCACATATTTTCATCATTCTTCCATTCATCCATTGCTTCAGTTATTTAATCAGGTTAGATAATAGAAATGACACATAGTAATGCCTCCACATCCACATCCCTTCTTGAGAGTGCATCTACAACAACATTTTTCTTCCCTTATTTGTAGATTATTTCAAATTCATATCCAAACATCTTTGTGGGTCATTTTTACTTCTCTTCTAAAGATAATATTTGTTCCAAGAAGTATTCAATACTATCATGATCTATAGGGCCTTTTAAAGTGTATTCAAGCTCTAGATGGGATAGCTCTAAGAGCTTTATCATCTTGTATGTATATACACATATGGAGGTGAGTGAGGAGGGAGGGGGGGGGGGTTTGGGGGGCAGGGGTGCCATAAGTCATTAAGGGCCTAGCCACTCAATTCATAATAGTTCTTGTGTGCGGGCATTATAACCAAGTGTCGAGGGAAGGAAAACCTAAATCATACATGTGAATTCATGTGCTGCGAGGGCCCAAAGTTTAGGTCTCAAAGGAACAAGGAAGAGTAAGCCTTATAGGCTTACATTCCATATGGCCTAGTGTTGCAACCAAGGGTGCTTAGGTTGGAGTGACCAAAGTTTTTACATAAAAATAGGTGCTAGACACTTGATGAGGAAGTGAAACCAAGATCAAGTCAGAGGAGGCCCGTTAACGGGCAAGGAATTTGGGACTCGAGAATCCATTAGTTGGGCCTAATATGAGACGTTAGATCCTTCAAGCAACAAATTGGTTCTCAAGTTTCAAACCTGAAGACATCTCCTTCGTTGATTCCATAAGTACTCCTTGTCGATGGATGGACCTAAGTGAAAAATACCTAGAGGTTTAAAAGGGAGTTCAGGATAAAACTCCTAAGATTTAAGCATCGGGATGACGTAGCGCGGTGGGGCCAGATGCCCAAGATTCAGTGAACCAGTGGAGTATGATGTATAATATTTTATAATAAGAAAATGCATCGTACGCCATAGTGGAGTGCTAGTGGGACCCATGGCCAGCATAGTAGGTGAAGTGGCCTTGTTGAGAATGCAACAAGATGATGGAGCTTAGTGGAAAGAAGTCACCTTCACTAAGTGGGCCCGCAGGCTATTTTTGGCGCAAAGTCTATTTTTAGACTATGTCTATTTTTAGACATATGGATCATGGTCTATGAGTTGTAGGATGCTATTTGTGGATGATTGGTCATGTTGGTAAAAATAGATGGACTTCTATTTTTAGACATATGGGCAGATTCTATTTTTAGACTCCCAGGCTAAAAATAGAACAGTCGAATATTATTGTCTCATAATAATATTTGGACTATCAACATTATCTTATTCTCTTGGAGCACTTCAGTTTGAGCTACAGATGTGGCACATGCAGCTGTCATAAGGAAATACGCTTTTCTTGTGGGTCAGTTGAGCTATTGAATGCAGGACTTTAGTTAGAACCCATGTGGTTGAGTTTGGTGGAGTTGATTGTGGAGTTGATGGAGTTGTGTTCAGTTTGACTTGGTTGAACTAGTTGTATTTTAGTCTAACTAAAGAATACACTAGTGATGAGTTGTGTGAATTAATTATTAATTAATTCACTAATTATTAACTCATAAAGAAACTGAAGAATACATCAGTTAACTCAGTGCATGTACAGTTTAGTGGAGACAGGTGTTAGATTGCTATCAGTTGTGACTATAGTTGTGCATGAGATTTGCACATGCATGGATGGAGATTGCCCATGAGGCTTGCGTAGTATAACCAAAGGAATTCGATTTCGTAGAGTTATTGATTCTCTTGCAGGATTGCACAGTGGAGGCAGGCAAATAGTGGAGGCTTCAGATCTGAGCTAGTTTGTGTGTAACAGGTGGAGATAGTACTGAGTAGTTGTGAGGAGTATTTTACTATGTATTGTTACATGTTCTCTATCATTATAATATGTAGATAGTGTGGGGTTTTCAGCTGTATGATTTCCCTGGGTTACATACTGTGTTAATGTGTGCATGCGATTGATGTTTCATTATTTTTGATGTTGCTAAATTGATGATCAACGTAGAGGAGATTATGTATTGTGAATGTATTCTGCAATAGTGTATAATCGGGATAATCTCTGTGAATAAGTGTTTCATTATTCAAAATTTCTACATGGTATCAGAGTTGTTGATCATCAGATCTACTATTCAGAAAGTGTTTACATTTTATTTCTTCAGGCAGAGTCTGTAATCGGGCCAGGTAGCCTCTGGATTCATCCTTCCTTTGGAAGGTGAGATATCCGGTAAAATCCCATACAGTCAATCTCTGTACGAGAAATACTTTGTTCTCACGAATTTTAGATCAGAGGCGGTTGAGTTTTGAGTTGGTGGAATTCAAATTTGCAACAGTTTTTTCTTGGTATCAACGTGGCAATGTCTTTCAACGGATTGCAATTGGAGTATGCTCTTGAGGGCAGTTCGAACTATATTGCATGGAAGGACAGGATGGAGGCGGTGTTAGATGATAATGGGCTGAATGATTTCATAGAGGCTGAGGTCCCAAAGCCTACTGATACTGCGTAAGTTGATGCTTGGCAAAAGAAGACAACAAAGCGTCGAAGGATTCTGTTGGAGGGCATGAAGGATCACATTGTGTCCAGCCTGCATGGAAACGCTTCTCCATACTTGATGTGGAAAGCGTTGACAGATCTATTCCAAAGTAAGAGCGATCAGAGGAAGCTGGTGCTCAAGGATAAACTCAGAAACATTAAATGCGAGAAGGGAGACAGTATGCCCAAGTATCTCACAAAGTTCACTCAATGCAGGGATGAGCTGGGAAGTGTGGGGGTGATTGTCGATGATGAGGACTTGGTGAGCTTGGCTCTCCTTGGACTTTCGAAGAATTGGCATTCCTATCAGGACTCTGTCAATGGTGGGGAGAAATTGCCAGGATGGGAGAGACTTAGGTCAGATCTTGTGCAGGAGGAGATCATGCGGAATACCAGGGACGAATCTTCATCAAAGGGACCTGATGAAGAAAATTGCGCTTTGGCTGCCAAAGCAAAGAAGGGGAAGAATGAGAAAGATTCTCATTCTAGTGCGAAAGGCAAGAAGCAGGATATGTCCAAGGTGAAGTGCTTTCACTGTCACCAGCACGGACACTATGCCACAAATTGTCCACAAAAGAAGAAAAATAAGCAAGCTGCTGGATCTACAACGGGAGAGGCTCTAGCCTCGCAGTTTGAGCTTGATTTTTCGTTGATCGCATGCTTGGTATCAAGTGTGATGGGATCGGTATGGTTCTTGGACAGTGGTGTGTCTTTTCACATGACAAGAGATCGAGATTTGTTTTCTGATCTAGAGGAGAAAGATCTTGGAGTGCACATCGAGATGGGCGATGATGGTAGATACAATGCAACCAGTATCGGTACCATTTCCTTTGAGAGGGAGTCTGGTAAACCCTTCGTATTGAAGGAAGTGATTCATGTTCCAGGATTGAAGAAGAATCTTATCTCTGTGGCGATGTTGGAAGACAAGGGATATGATGTTGTTTTCAGCGAGGGAAAGGCTTTCTTGCACAGCAAGACAACTAGAGAAACCCTGAAGATAGGGGTTCGAGTGAGGAACCTTTATTAGTTGCATGTAGATGGCTGCGCAACAATGGCATGCAAGGCAGAAGGATTGGTGAGCCGGGATGATGGCGAGCTGTGGCATAGGAGATTGGGACACCTTCACCATGGAGCCTTGAAGATACTACAATAGATCACTACTGGGCTTCCTAAAGGCACTCTTGCGCAATCAGATTAGTGCAAGGGTTGTACCTTGGGAGAGTTTGTGAAAGCCACCTTTCACGAGAAGGATAGTCACGCCACGACGATCCTTGTGAGAATTCACACAGACGTGTGTGGACCTTTCTTAGTAGCTTCGATAGCAAAGCACAGGTATTATGTGATCTTTGTTGATGATTTCTCTCGAAAGTGCTGGATCTTCTTCATGCAGAAGAAGAGCGAGACATACTCAAAGTTCTGCGAGTTCAAAGCACCGGTTGAGAAGGAGTCGAGGAAGAAGGTGAAGGCTATTAGGAGCAACAATGGTGGTGAATACATCTCTGGCAAGTTCAAGGACTTCTGCAGCACAGAAGAGATTCGAAGAGAGCTCATAGCTCCCCATAACCCACAGCAGAACGGGGTTGCTGAGCGGAAGAACAGAACGATCGTGGGTGCTGCATGGGTGATGTTGCATGATCAAGGCCTACCCCTTCACTTGTGGGTGGAAGCATGCAATACTATAGTATATGTGCAGAACCGTTGTCCTCACAGGATACTTGGCATGAGTACACCTGAGGAGGCTTATTCTGGTAAGAAGCCTGATCTTTCTCATTTGAGGATTTTTGGTGCTAACGTTTACATGCATGTGACGAAGGATGCCAGGAAGAAGTTGGAGCCAACCGCAGAGGTTGGGATATTTGTGGGGTACATTGACATGCCCCACAACTATCGCGTGTATTTTCCAGACAGTGGCAAGACTGTTGTGCGATGGGATATAAAATTTCAGGAGGAGAAAGCCATGAAGTGTTCGCTTGAGAGGGAGCCACACTTACATGCAGATGAGGAGCTATTAGTTCCTAAGGATGAGCTTCAGGGCGTGGATCAGCCACAGGACGAAGTTCATGGAGTGGAAGAGACCACTCATGCAGCGCCAACCATCAGAGGGCAAAAGCGCTTGACAGAAGCTGAGCGAGTGGCTCAAGATGCAGAGAAGGTTGTAGGACCACCTACAGCTCAACATAGACAGAGACAGTCACTTGATCGGTACACTGGATACATGGTTCTTGTGAGAAAATGTGTTGTGACTTAGCCATCCTCTTTCAAGGAAGATGTGGAGGATCCCGCAAGGGTAGATGCCATGGTGGAAGAGTATGGTTCGATTGTCAGAAACAATGCATGGGAGATTGTCCCAAGACTGGAAGGGAAATCAGTGGTGGGTTCGAGATGGATCTACAAAGTTAAGCAGGCAGCTGACGGGAGTGTGGAGAAGTACAAGGAAAGATTTGTTGCTTGAGGCTTTTCACAGATAGAGGGGATCAATTATGAGGAGACCTTTGCACCTGTCGCAAGATATTCTTCCATACGGATGATTCTTGCTCTCTCAGCGCAGATGGGGTGGCACATTCATCAGATGGATGTGAAGACTGTGTTCCTCAACGGAGTCATTGAGGAGGAGGTGTACATTGAGCAGCCCGAAGGTTTTGAGATCTTCAACAACGATTCACATGTTTGCAGGCTCAAGAGAGCGATGAATGGGTTGAAACAAGCACCACGTGCTTGGTACACATGGATAGACAGTTATTTCATCGGACTTGGATTCTCCAAGAGTGAGGCGGATCCTAACCTATACCAGATTGTGGTGGAGGGTAAGTTGCTTATCATTGTACTTTATGTAGATGATTTGATTCTAACAAGTGATGAGCTGTTGATACTTTCATGCAAGGATGATCTTGCTAAGGAGTTTGAGATGAAGGACTTGGGCCTCCTTCATTATTTCCTGGGATTGGAAATCTGGCAGCGTAGTGATGGACTATTTGTTTCTCATGGTAAGTATGCTCGAGAGATACTGGAGAAGTTCAACGTGCATGGTTGAAAGCCTGTTGATACTCCTCTTCCTGGAGGTTGGAGGAAGGAGGATGCTACTTCAGCAGAAGTAGTGGATGCCATTGTTTATTGATAGTTGGTGGGGTCGCTTATGTATCTAGTCAATACACGACCCGATATATGCTATGTTGCTAACCAACTTTCACAAGCTATGGTTAAGCCAACCAAGCTCTTCTGGAAGGCAGGAAAGCATGTATTGCGTTATCTTAGAGGCACATTGGGATATGAATTGTGGTACATACAGGAGGATGAGGTGAAGCTATGTGGCTTCACGGATGCAGAATGGGTAGGGAGTCCAACGGACAGAAAGAGCACATCTGGAGGGGTCTTCAGTATCAGGTTGACAACAGTTTCCTGGTACAACAGGAAGCAGAGATCCATGGAACTCAGTTCAACAGAGGCCGAGTATATGGCAACAAGTTTGACTGCATGCGAGGCTATATGGATGAGGAAGATCCTGGTCGGGTTGTTCGGTTCATACTTGGAGCCTACTATGATTTACTGTGATAACTAGAGTTGCATTAAAATCTCGGCTAATCCAGTATTTCATGATATATCTAAGCACATTGACATCAGGTACCATCATATCAGAGATTGTGTGCAACGGAGAATCATGTTACTTTCATACATTCCAATGGACGATTAAGATGTTGATATCTTGACGAAGGCGCTCACCAGGAGCAAGTTCGAATACCACCGAGGCAGGATAGGGGTTGCTGATAATCCATATCTTGTTGAGAGGGAGTGTTGAGAATGCAACAAAATGATGGAGCTAGTGGAAAGAAGTCGCCTTCACTAAGTGGGCCCGCAGGCTATTTTTGGCGCAAAGTCTATTTTTAGACGATGTCTATTTTCAGACATATGGATCATGGTCTATGAGTTGCAGGATGCTATTTGTGGATGATTGGTCATGTTGGTAAAAATATATGGACTTATATTTTTAGACATACGGGCGGATTCTATTTTTAGACTGCCAGGCTAAAAATAGAACAATCGAATATTATTGTCTCATAATAATATTTGGACTATAAACATTATCTTATCCTCTTGGAGCACTTCAGTTTGAGCTACAGATGTGGCACATGCAGCTGTCAGAAGGAAATACGCTTTTTTTGTGGGTCAGTTGAGCTATTTCATGCAGGACTTCAGTTAGAACTCATGTGGTTGAGTTTGGTGGAGTTGATTGTGGAGTTGATGGAGTTGTGTTCAGTTTGACTTGGTTGAACTAGTTGTATTTTAGTCTAACTAAAGAATACACTAGTGATGAGTTGTGTGAATTAATTATTAATTAATTCACTAATTATTAACTCATAAAGCAACTGAAGAATACAATAGTTAACTCAGTGCATGTACAGTTCAGTGGAGACAGGTGTTAGAGGTTGAGATTGCTATCAATTGTGACTATAGTTGTGCATGAGATTTGCACATGCATGGATGGAGATTGCCCATGAGGCTTGCGTAGTATAACCAAAGGAATTCGATTTCACATAGTGATTGATTCTCTTGCAGGATTGCGCAGTGGAGGCAGGCAAACAGTGGAGGAGATTTGAGGCTTCAGATCTGAGCTAGTTTGTGTGTAACAGGTGGAGATAGTAATGAGTAGTTGTGAGGAGTATTGTACTATGTATTGTTACATGTTATCTATCATTATAATATACAGATAGTGTGGGTTTTTTAGCTGTATTCTTTCCCTGGGTTACATACTGTGTTAATGTGTGCATGCGATTGATGTTTCATTGTTTTTGATGCTGCTAAATTGATGATCAACGTAGATGAGATTATGTATTGTGCATGTATTCTACAATAGTGTACAATTGGGATAATATCTGTGAATAAGTGTTTAATTATTCAAGATTTCTACAGGCCTTAGGGCCACGTGGCGATTGGAAGGTAGGACATGCACCAGTCATATTTAAAAGTTTTTAGGGGCCAATTGGCCGGTAAATGGGTGACACATGGCCCACTGAGAATGGAGCGACGTGGATGTTGATGTGACCCTGGCGAAAATAACCGTTGATGTCACCTAAACGCATTATCCCTGGTGATTTCTTGTGTAGTCGGGTGTATTCCCACCAGGATTTTATTCTCGAGGTGATGTGGTTGCGGTGGGGCTCACATGCATGCATCGATGAAAAAGGGTGAAGTTTCATATGAGGAGGGTCCATTAGGGTGATGAAACATTGGTTGAGCACTCTCCTAGTAGTTTGACATGGAAACAAGATGTGGCAAGCTCCATGTAATCCTAGTCATTCTTCCCCAAAAGTACCGATGAGGGAATACATAAGGAATTCCTAGGAATTTATTTTTGGGGTGAGGTGGCAAACAAGGGGGCCATATAACGTTTGGAAGGGTTATAAGGTGGTTACCCTTATATATATATATACCCAAACTACAGAAAAAGGTCATGACTTAGTATAAGCAGGTCGATGACTACCATGTGGTGATGATGTGGCATATGTTTTGGATTGCCACATGGGAGCCACGCAGGATTTCAAATACTTGATGGGCGATACGTTAATTAGCCATATCTTTTAAACCAGGATTAGGATTGGGGAAAATTTTATGTCATTGGAAATGTCTCGACGAACGCAACAATGTTATCCATTTTAAGTTCTGAAAAAGTAAAAACTGATTGAAAAATTTAGACCCCATTTCCATAATTATTTGGAAGTCGATTCATCAACATAACTACCTCCTACTACTCTTGGTAGGGGCTAGGGATAGTAGGGGGTATGTTACAGTGCTCCTATGATGGTATGCTTATGAATTAAGGAGTGGTTGCTTCCTTTTGGTTGGTTCCAGAAAACATAATGTAACAACAAGTTTGGGATTTCATTTAAATAAATAACTAAAAATAAGATTGGTGGTTTTCTCCATTTATGAGTTTCCACATACATCTGATGTCTCTATGTGTTGCATATGCGTATGCTAATTATAGTGTTGCTGGGGTGATTCATGTGTTGGAAAGTATAAATTGGCAATAGTTGTTTAAATTGGCCATAATATTGATTCACCCCCCCCATCTCTTAGTATTATCCTATTTTCTAACATATAATATCCAAAGAAATAAATTCCATTCTTTGTAATGTTGTCTCATAGGCTATTTCACTTGTTTCTAGGGATCTAATATGGACTAGCTAAGAAATATCAATGCTAGAAACTAAAGAAATTTTCATTTGTGGATAGTTTTTCCTCAAAATGTCAATGATTCCTTGTACTTAGGCATCCTTAAATTGTTAAAATGAAATAATCAATCCTCTCATACAGCCCACTAATAGTGGACTTCTACCATACAAATATTTTCCTCTTTCCAAGAAGAAAGATGAAGAATGAATGAAAAAGAAAGAATGAAGAATACCGAAGAACAATTCAAAATATAATTAATATATGAATGCTCACAATGTGCCATTTGGCTTTCCCAAGAAGTTCATGTGACTACCTTTCCCTAGCTACTTCAAATATGGGTTTCATAAACTATTATAATTTTGATCTAGTAGCGTAACCCCCTTCTCATGGGATCATAGTCTCGTATGACTTTGTCCTTATGTTTTTACGATCAATGATGTATTTTATTATTGTTATTTAGGACTACTACATTTATAGTATCTCTCAATTTTTATCATGTACAAACATACAATATTAATCTAGGAATCAAGACTAGGCTATTATTCCACAAAAGCTAGAATACAATTGACACAAGAGTATAACCCTCTTTCTGAAATAATCAAATGTATTGTTTATGTTGGCTTAAAAGATACAAACACAAAGGTATTAGTATATATATATATACATATATATATATATATATATATATATATATATATATATATATATATACATATATATATATATATATATATATACATATATATATATATATATATATATATATATATATATATATATATACATATATATATATATATATATATACATATATATATATATATATATATACATATATATATATATATATATATATATATATCGTGAGTGTATAATTTCATAACATTCATTCAGAGGGTAATATTTATCCATAATGAATTTAAAGAAATATATGACTAGGACATACTGAAATTTCTAGAAACAATGTTGTATAGGCATAAAGTTTCCAATTGAGGAGGAAAGTAAAACAAAAGCATCACAAATAAAGTGATGCATTCAACATTCCACATAATTATTTTGAATTTGAATCTCAAACTGGATATATATAGATTTGATTGATGAAATATTTAGCCTATGAAAAATTAGAAGGCTAAAAAGCATAAAACATCAGTAGTAAGTAATGGTAAAATAAGTCTTGAATTCAATAATATTCCATAATACATTACCATAACACCTTGGAGATTAATGTAAGGAGGAAGGATGAAACATTTGTTATGAATATGTTATCACATATAGGGTTAAGTGAATTATGAATGAAAGACATGGCTAATGAATTTGAGAATTAAGTGTGTATGTTGTTTATTTATTTATTTTACAATTTAAAATATTAATTTATTAAGTGTTTGTTGGCTTATTGCGGCCTGACCCAGGTTTTGAAGAGTAATTAGGCAAACAGATCCCGCACTACTGGCCCTTTCGGCAACAGCTCATGGAGTGGGTACTGAAGTCTCACTCGAGGTAGTAGGGGAGGGTGCTGGAACTAGGTTTCCACACACTTGGGATGTCTTTGATGTGTTCTGGAGGGGTCACGAACTGATCAGCGGCCTCGTGCCACTCTGCACCGTGGTCAGGCTTTCGCGTAGATTCACGCTGTTGCTTTATTATTAATGAGGTTGTTACAAATCTGATTTATTTCTTGTAGTCTTTAAGAAAACATTTAACAGTAATAACCCATGCGCACCATCATAATTCTCAAAAATAGTAGTAAACTCATAGAACCGATGCATAAACCAAAATATAAATAGATCTATACTAGTCCAAAATCAACACAATATTTCAGAACCAACGTATCTTTATTAATATCTTTGTTTAGTACAATCCAGTTCATGTCCTGCACACTTAGCTACCGGGGTCTGCGCACATAGCTGCAGACTCTATCAGGCCTCCGCACACACAGTTGCGGAGCCTTTATCTAACCACTAACACCCACAACTCGGAATTACAGACTCAGATCGATTATTGCCTTCTCAAACCCATAATACCTTAGATCTTCTCCAAAAGCTACTTCTACCCTTAGAGCCTCACTCTATTTATAAATTCCCATGGTCTGCGAACCTTACTCTTATTATTTTACATTATTTTCAGGCGGACAACCCTTTGACTTGACCTAGTACACTTCGCGCTCTGCGCACTTCGCGCAAATTTTTACAATATCATTTCCCTAACTTATGGTCTTTAAGCCCCAAAACCGTTATGCGGGGCCTCTGCTACCAAACAGGTCCCCAACACAATCATCGTGACCTTTCCCGAGTCACTCATCGGTGTGGTGATACATGCTGCCAAGGCTTTGCGGTCCACCATCCTTGTGAGTGACACACTTCATTCTGTTGCTCCCTCTTTGTCTCCTACAACACTTCGTCAAGCTCCTACTCCATTGCCTTTACTAATTCGTGCAACTGATGATGCTCATTCTGCTGTGCTCGGTTAACACAGAGCACCCCCTCATAGGATTTTTAGCTCAAGCTGGGGTGCCGCATACAAGAACTCTTCGTGCCAACACAGCAAATCCCTAATTTCTAGTATACTATATGTACTTTCTGCTGTAGCCCATGTTGCATTTTTTCAAGAAAGATGTTGTTGTTCGTGAGATCCCAATCTTCAAGGTGCATCAGAGATGATCTGTTAACTACAATTCCATCATTTGTCTCCATATTAATAGTCTTTCCCCTCTCTTTTATGGGTCGCCGACCAACCCATGGGTTAGGCAGCGACATCTAGACTAGTTCTTCTTCATGTCTAAGAATTTCCGATACATCCCCTACCGTCGGTGATGAACTCTGCGCGACGCCCGTTGCTATTGACACCATACTATTCAGAAAGTCCTGTATCTTCATTGGCCATATTACAACCCCCAGGCTTACTCCTTTAGCATCAATGATGACTAGTTCCATACCGATGGAAAGGCACAATAGCTTACTTCTCTCGAAACCATAGATCATTTGGCAGATGTCCCCTTGTGATTTATAAGTGTTTTGAAATTCAAATTCAGCGGTTCCCTCCTTTTCTGGCGCTGTAACGTTAAGCTTGCGGCAGATCGTTTGGGATCTGGCTCATACCGCGTTTCTTAATTGACCGCTGCCTGCTCCCTTTCGCCATAACTTAGACATCTTGTCATGAATAGTGTCAGCAATGGTCACCTCTCTGCTTGTCCATGCAGCAGCGCAACCACTTTTATGCAATTTTGACCCTTGTGACATACCCTTTCTTCCCTTACCGTTGTTGTTGCGTAGTTCCCCCACAGACTGCTTTATTTTCCCGCGCTCTCTTTCAACTGGCTGGAGTGGTGAGACTATCCTTCGATCGGTTAGTCAGGTGGTCAACCCACCTGTGTAGAGCTTCAGGAAACTACCATTTACTTTGCCTGGGAAAGGATCTCCATTCATCTTGGCAAGCTGGATCGTGCCTCCATCTGTGACTTCTTTGACTACATAGGGTCCCAACCAATGCATTCGAAGCTTTCCAGGTAATTTCTCAAACTTGCTGTCGTATAGTAATACTAGATCATTTTCTTTGAACATGCGCATCTTAATATGGTGATCATGCCAAGCTTTTTCCTGTTGCTTTTGTACCTGCTATGAAATCCTGCCAGAAACCATTCCTCCTCAAGTTCTTCCAGTTGTGCGATCCTCTCTTCTAAAGCCTCGCGGTCTGCCATGCCTGTCATCACTACTATTCACAAACTAGGGACAATGTATTCCATTAGCATGATGAATTCCTTGCCATAGACTAACCGGAAAGGTGACTAGCCTGTCAACTTCTCGCATGTTGTTCGGTATGCCCATAGCACAACAGGTATGCACAAATCCTAATCATTTCACTGTGCATTACATACCTTTGTCAACACAGTTTCCAAAATCTTGTTAAAAGCTTCAATGATCCCATTTGCTTGCGGATGGTACGACATACTCTATTGATGATATATTTGGAACTCCTCAATGAGCGCGCTGATAGTCTCATTCAGGAAGTGCATTCCGCGGTCGCTCATTAGAATTTTTGGACATCCAAACTGCGTTAACACATTCTCGAACAAAAATTTCATAGCTGTAGTGGCTGTGCAGTCCTTAACTGGCTATGCTTCCGCCCATCGGGTCAAGTATTCTATTGCGGTGATGATATAGCGTGCACTCGTCTTTCGTTGAGGTGTGATAGACCCCACAAAGTCGATCTCCCATTTTTTGAATGGATGCAGAATCATCTGTGACTTGAGTGGAATTTCATCCCTCCACGATGGTTTCCCAGTCCATTGACATACGTTGCAGGCCTGACAATGCGCTTTTGAGTCTTGATGTAGAGTTGGCCACCATAGTCCAACACGAAGAATCTTTTGTGCTGTGGTGCGTCCCACATAATGTCCTCCTGCAACCCCCCCATGTGCTTTGGCAAGGATCTGTCCTCGCTCAAATTTAGGTACATATCTGTGTAATATTTCATCATTGCCCATTTTGTAGAGGTGCCCTACAATAATAGTAAAGTCTGTTATGCGTATCACCAGTTCTTTCTTCTGCTGAACAGAATACCTCTGCGGCACAGTTCCTGTGGTTAAGAATTGTATTATATCCTCAAAGTGGCCATCCACGACATACTGCATATAGTTGTGCATTAGGTAGTCCCTCCTCTAAGTTTGTGGGCTCTTCACTATTCTCAATTTTGGACAAGTGATCTGGGCCTGCGTTTAGATGTCCCGGCTTTACGATGAATTCAAAATCATATCCATAAAACAATAACAACCATCTACAAATGTGCCCCCCCAACACAGGCTTATTCACTAAGTATTTTAACGCGGAATGATCAGTATACATCTTAAAGTGTCCCCCGAGTAGATAGTGGCAATATTTCTGGAGCGTGTATACCATCGCCAACCCCTCATGCTCAGTAGTGGAGTAGTTCTTTTCAACTTTGGACAGTCGTAAACTTGCGAACGCGATTGGGTGATCAATTCCTTCTCCTCCTTCCTGTGTGAGTACCACACCCAGCGCGATACATGACGCGTCAACATGCACGTGAAATTCGATGTCCCATTTTGGAAAGACCAAAATGGGAGCTAATGCCATCTTCTCCTTGAGAGTTTCCAGACTTTTGTTACATTCCTCATTCCAAAAATAAGTAGCATCCTTTTTCAACAATTGTTCCATCGATGCCGTGATCTGTGCATAGCTCTTTATGAACTTTCGATAGTAACTAGTGTGTCCCAGTGTGGCGCACAATTGTTTGACACTTCACAGTGCTTGCAAATTGAGTATGATGGCAATCTTCACCGGGTGTACCATCAGGCCTTGCTTTCAAACCACATGGCCAAGCAAGTTCCCAAAGGGGATGAGGAAAGTACACTTCTTTAGATTTAGCGCAATCTAGTGCCATCGACAAGTATCGAGCATTAATCGTAAGCTCACAGTATGTTTCTTGACTAGCCCAAATACGGTCCAATCATCAAGATATACCTCCAAAAACTTATGTATAAATTCCTTGAATGCAGCTACCACAACGTGCGAAAATATCGTCGGCGTGTTCTTTAGTCCAAAGGGCATCACCGTGTACTGAAAACAGCCCCATGCGGTTGCGAAGTTTTTTACTCCTATCCTCCTGCGTAATATTGATCTAGTGGTACCCCGAGAAACCATCCATGAAGGGGTAGGCTTCCTGTCCACCAACATTTTCCAGTACTTCGTCTATAAATGGCATTGGGGATGGATTGTTAACACATGCATTGTTGAGCTTCCTGAGATCCACGCAGATGTGGATTTCTCTCTTTTGTTTTTTCTCCTATACAACCATAGGACTTACCCAGTTGGATTCCTCCACTGGTTCAATTATTCCTGTTGCAAGCATTTTATCCAACTCTTCGTGGATATTTGCTTTATATTTTGCATTCAACCGATAAGGCCACTGCTTGACTGGCTTCGCATCGGGCTTTAGAGTTATCTTCATCATTCCTAGGTTGCCAAAGATCCCTTTTAACTCTGTGATTTTGGTCCGGAATAAATCTTGATATTTGAGAAGTAACTCGACAAACTTATCCACCATGGCATCATCCCAATAGTCCCCAAGTGTTGCATACTTCATCTCCTCCTCCGTACCAATGTTCACTTGTTTTATTTTCAGTGGCGCGGTGATGTCGGGGTTCTCAATCACTGGACCGTGAACCTCGCGACTCCCCTCTGTTTTCGGAATATTGATTTTTCTAGGGTCATCCTTATCATCTTCTACCTGCACGTTGTAACATTCGAGGGCCTTACTCAATTGATGCGACTAATCTGGCTGCTCAATTATTCTGGTTCCAGTGGCACTTTGAAATGGCGGCCTTCACAACTTGCAATGCATCGTCCATAATATCCATCCATTGATCCTCAAATAAGAATGTCAATAAAAATCCCTCACGCAAGATATCCCATTCACATATACCATGAAGGAGTTCTGTTTTAGTATACCAGTTTCTTGGGATGACATCTAGGGTATGATAAAATAAGTGTACCCACTCCAGCTGGGGTTCTTCTCCATAGGCCTGGGTCCATCTAGTGAGGTGCATGCACGGGTCATCACATCCATCATATTTCTTAGTTATTCATAGTTTCGGCTTCCCAAACCTTATCTGCATCATCTGCTTGCAGCCGCGCCAGTCTTCAAAGGTTTTGTCATGTGTTCCCCACCAGCGCGTAGGTGTCGCGCACAACGCCCATTTTAATGCATCAAACCGCTGTCAACCCATCATACATCGACAACTCTCGATCCTGAGCTTTTACGCAATGCAGCGACCTAGTCATGATGTTGCAGTTTAACGTTGTTACTCCGTTCAACTGATTATGCCATCATTCGTCTTCTTCATCTGAATCTGAATTGCAGGCCTCTGCACATTCCCGCAATATCCTTCCTTCTACAGTCGGATTTACCCAATCCTGATCTTGCGCAGTTATCTTGTAAATATGATCCAAGTCCTCATCAATCTCATCAGCGCATATGGGTTTGGTGTAGCATGCTCCTTCAGTCAGGTCTAGTGGAATGACTACGTGTAGGGACTTCTTCTCAAATATCATCTTTCGGTTCTTTAAATTAATGACTCCATTCATATCCGTGGCCCAGTCTATCCCTAATAATGCGGGGTAAGGGTTACTGTCATCCACAATTTCTATTACCTCAAAGTTTGTTTGTGTGCTCGCGCCTTCTATATCCACTGTGACTCCTTGCAATCTCCCCATGGGCAAGATCTTTTGTTGGTTTTCCATCTGTAATTGAATAGGAGACCATTGTAATGTGGGCCTGCCCATGTGTTCCCTTGTCTGCTTAGGTAGCATGTTTGCATCTGAGCCCAAGTCCAAAATGATCTAATCCATCTCATAGTCGCCGATCTGTGCTGTTAATCATATTTCCCATCCAATGCGCAAAGCATGTTTTCCCAATTTCCGGACCATGCGAGATTCACCTAGCCTTGTGCATCTAGTTATCAGCTCTTGTAATCCTTTAATTTCCTTATTGTCACATAGCAACTTCATACATGTCTCTAAAAAGGTAGTTAGCATTAAAGGATCTATTTTCGGCGCGGGTTGATCCTTACTACTAGAAGTAGAGACCTTCGCGAGGCTCTTCTTAGCTTCCATAAACATCTTCTTCATGCTTTCCAAGTCGAACTCATGCTACCCTGGGCCTACCTGGGTTAATTTCTCCTTATCTTCCCCTGTACCCGTGCCACTTTTGAGCATCATGTTCACAGTGGGGTCTTCCTTGCGCAGTTTGGACCTCATCATTTGAACATTCTGTGTCACTGTAGGTTGTGATGCCCTTTTCTCACATATCTGCGCTATCAGTGTGGGGCAATCTATCATTTCATGATCGAACTACTCGCAGTAGGGGCACAATATTCTGGTTGGGTTGGTACAATCACGCACGTAGTTCCCGGTCCTCTGCATTTGTAACAGATTAGCTGCCCATGGCCCCTTCCTGGCTCCATTCCTCCCTGTCCTCATCCTCGCCCCTGGAACCCACCGCGCGCTATCACTGCGGATGGATCCTAACCTCACGCCTTAGTTTGCGTCCCGTAGGTAGGTGTTCGATCCATCAACAATTCATAACTCTGGAAGTCTCGTTCATCGTGGCCCACCGATTTGCAAAAATTGCAAAATAGCTGCTGGGGGGTCTGAGTAAACTTTTGCAGTAGGTGATAGTTTTCTATGTTGTGCTTTCCTCCCACCTGGCAAATTGCGCACCGGAACGAGGGAGCTGTGCTTGGCCCTGTCTGTGCCTCTGGTCGTAATGACATTGGTCCCCCCGTTTCCAAATAGTTCACAAATACTGGACACTGATGCTTATCATGGCCCTGGCTTCTACATTTTATGCACCACACTTCTTCTCGTGCTTCTGACCGGGGTGCCTTCTCCTGTTTCAAACTCTGCATTTCTAAGCATAGATTTTGTAGTTGCGCGTGGATCTATTGAACTCCCAACCCAGGATCCTGTATTGGAGTCTCATGCAACCTCATCGCTATCTCTAATGCTTCAGCTTGGGTCAATATCTTCTGCTGTGATAGTGCCGTCCACAGATGTGGCACCAAAGACGCCACAAACCACGCACGGTGCTACCCATTCGTTAGTGTCATGTTAGCCTCTTGGATCATACTTTTCAATCTTTGATCTAGATCCCAAGGGGTTTCTCCTGGCAGCATCACAATCTCCTTGAACCCGATGATCGACTACGTCTCTAATTTCAGCCGACTGAACTCTTTGTTCAATGCATCCCGGATCTCCGCTATCCCAGCATTTGGATGATCACTAGAATGCTTGATATACCAAGTTAGCGCGTGGTCCTATAGCGCACTCACCAAGGTAGCCTTTTTAATATTATCGTCCATAACTCTGTGTGCTTCCCACATTTCCCTTACTACAAACCAAAACTATTCTGGATCTTTGCTTCCTACTCCTTTGAATACAAGCAACTTGATCGTGCTTACCATGTTAAACTTCTGGTTTGCGCACAGGTGTGCTAAGGCCAACTACGAACTCATACTGCTTCTGATCCAATCAATCTTCAATCTCTTTCTTCGTAGGGTTTCAAAATTCCGACATCAGACATCCCTTAGGCAGATCTCGGTCCCGGCAATGGAACCATTTGTTGGCTTATTGGGGCTTGACCCAGGTTTGGAAGAGTTATTAGCCAAACAAATCCTGCACTACCGGTCCTTTCGACAACAACCTGTGGAGTGCGGACTGAAGTCTCACCTGAGGTAGTAGGGGAGGGTGCTGGAACTAGGTTTCTGTGCCCTTGGGATGTCTTTAATGTGTTCTACAGGGGCCGTGAACTGATCTACGACCTCGCGACACTCTGCGTCATGGTCAGGGTTTCGTGTAGATCCGCACTATTGCTTTATTATTAATGAGGTTGTTATAGATATGATTTCTTTCTTAGAGTCTTTAAGAAAAAATTTAACAGTAATAACCCATGCGCACCATCATAATTCTCAAAAACAGTAGTAAACTCATAAAATCGATGCATAAACCAGAATATAAACAGATCTACAATAGTCTAGAATCAACACAATATTTCAAAACCAACTTATCTTTATTAATATCTTTGTTCAGTACAATCCACTTCCTGTCCTGTGCACTCAGCTGCAGGGGTCCATGCACACAGCTACAGACTCTATCAGGCCTCCACGCACACAGCTGCGGAGCCTCTATCTAACCACTAACACCCACGACTCGGACTTACAGACTCAGATCGACTATTGCTTTTTCAAACCCATAATACCTTAGATCTTCTCAAAAATATACTTCTACCCTTAGAGCCTCGCTCTATTTATACATTCCTATGGTCCGTGGACCATGGGTAGGTCGACTTACTCTTATTATTTTACATTATTTTTGGGTGGACAACCCTTTGACTCGACCTAGTACACTTCGCGCTCTGCGCACTTCGCAGAACTTTTTACAATATCATTTCCCTAACTTATGGTCTTTAAGCCCCAAAACCGTTATGCAGGGCCTCCACTACCCAACATTGTTTTGTCATAAATATCATTATAGCAATGTACATTATATTTATCTAGTCATGAAGTTTACATAAGAGTACAAGATAAAATAGTTAAATTGTTGAATTAAAATAGTTAGGAGGATGTTAGATGTATTTATCCAAAGCCATAGGCAAGGGCTTGCCAAAAATCCTGTAGTACTCGGAGAGATATTTTCAACGAGGTATCATATGTGCCAAATGAGGATCATATGACCAATTTATGACCTCAGGAAGATGGCTACCCAAGTAATCCCAACGGGGCCCACAAACTCTTTGCGTTCCATCTCCTAGGGTTAGTGTTTTGGTTGCTTAGGGTTTTCCTTTGTTTCTCAATAATAAAAATTCCCTTGAGCCTCATTATGTTTATGTTTATATTTGTATTATGTTGTGTTCCTTCCTAAGTCCAGATCAGTGGTATCAAAGGATTTTCTCTTTCTCTTTTTTCCTTTGCATGTCCTTGACTATTGGTGAGAAAAATTCCCTAAGGAAAGGGTTGAAAGCCTTAAAAAAGCAGAAAAAAAATAATCAACAAAAAGCATTCAAACAAACATTCCAAACATATGAATTACCAAAAATGGATTTGGAAACATACCTAAAGGTCCTACTTTGATGATGTTCTCGTAGGGTCCAAACCCTCTACATTCTCTAGAACAAGTAGGACTACAAGTCAATTCACATAAGAATATATATAATAGATAATTCAATGTGGATAATTTTGACGGCGTTCGGCCCACCAACATTTAGGAGATCTCCCCAATATGAAGTCTGAACTAATCCTCACACTATTTGGAGTAGGAGTCCCAACAGTGGGTGGTAATGTTATACCTTGACTACGAAAACGCACAGAGTAAAGTATGGTAACTTTGGTGAGAGAAAGTGTGTGACCCTGCAGAAGGGAAAAGGAAGTGCATCCCTTTGAAGCCTGTAATAGTACGTAGCTTGAAAGGAACACATGAGCATAATGAAATCACAAGATAATATGTGGAATAGTCCACAAGTTAACAATGACGAATTAATACAACGACACACATTCAACAAGACTCGGAAAAATGCAAATGAAATAGTTCATAAGCATAAGTGTAATTTAAATAACATTCATTACAAATACAAAAATAATAGTCCTACTATATTCACAACATATGCATGAAAGCATGCCGACTTTGAGTTTTATTATAAGTGAAAGTTCCATTCATACATACAACATTGACAGACCACCAGCCCCAATAGTAGAACATTAAAGTCAAGAACACCTGCTCCTCCAATGAATTATACTCACTCTAAGCTATGGATAATCCAAGGCTCTCACAATCCTCCCAAGCTCCTTCTAATCCTAAACCTAGCCAAAATCTTGGCTCCCAAAATCCCCTTACATTAGTTATGAGGTTTTATTTATAACAAGGGGGTGGATGACCCTTAAACCCCCCTTTGTGACATTTGGACTACCCTCATGACTCTTCAAATTCTTTCTAATGAATCATTACATTACATCATGACTCTTCATATTCCAATATTAAGACTTGGAATTTCACTTACAAAATAATCACAAAAAATATTACAATTTACACTTGTACCCATATAAGACAAAACAAGGTAGAGACAACTTGATAGCCTAACAAGACAAAACACTATGATGCTCGAATTTGGGAGAACTCTATCTCACCGAATTCCACTTCATGCTTCGTGGTAACATATTGGTACCAAGCTTGGTATTGTGCGATGACATCCCCAAACTGCGTGATGGTGTCCGGGTGGAAGCGAACTCTAGCTTCCATGGCATCTGGGTGTAATGACTTGGAACTAGTTTCAACTTCCTTCTAAATCATGATCAACATTGTTATAATTTGGATAGGACCATTGATGTAGTTCTTCATTTTCTGTTTGTTCAGCTCCATATATTCCCTGGTGGAAATTTGTCTTAGCTACTCCAAGTACTCTTTAATCTCCTGCTAGAACTGGTTCTTGGGTTTGGATTTGGTGAGCAAGTCAACTTATGGGATCTTGTGTGCTTTCACCAAGACATCCAAAATACTGAATAAATGTACATACAAGGCCTGCATGTTACCAATAAATGAGGTGAATTTCTTATTGTTCTGAATCAATATTCAAACTCTCTCTCTCTCCAACTCTCCATGTGGCTTCATTTTCTTCCTCAAGTCAAGCGGTTCCCCTTTGTATCACATTGTCCATTCTTGCACATAGGTAATGGTAGCTTGTACATTCCTAAGAGTTTTAACAAAATCTTTTCTTTACTGTTGTAGGCCATGTATACGGAAAACTACTTTATGTACAATCAAAAAATCCTCATAGAGGTTCCACATGGTTTCTCCAAGTGTTGATACTTCAACAAGTATCACTTCTCTCATATCCTCCAAGTAGACCGATGCAGAAACTACATTATATGCTGTTGCAAGTAGTTATTTTTGCCTCTCGCCTAGCAGTGTGTTAGTTATGTGCCAATTTCTCATTCTCGACTGTCAAACACTGAATGTTTGATCTTGTTGCACCTACAAAGGCCAAGTTGGCTCTGAAAATGGCATTTGGATTCTTCCTAATGTCCACCACTATCACCCTTTCTCTAAAAAATGCAAGTGATGTGTGATCATCTGGAAAATGATTTCTTCGTGCTTGTACAACCTTCTTTTGGAACTCGTCATATGACAGATTGTACAAGTCCATTACCATATCGCCATCAAGAGGAACAACATCCCCTTCCTCGCTCGGGGATAGCTCTGCTGCTGGAGGTGGTGGATACTGAATGGTGACTAGTGGTGCACTTGGCATTAGGTCGACATATTCATTTTGTGGATCCATTTCCAACTCCATGTGCACAACCTCAATTAAGTCTTCAATCTACTGAGCAAGCTCCCAATCTTGCATATGTTCACCCTCCTCTATGTTGTTGGTTTGTTCTTTTCCTATTCTTCAACTTGTGTAGGCTTTGTCTCTCCTGCTATTTCATCTTTCCTTTCTTCTTTTTCCTGCTTCTGCTTCTCTTTTTGTTCTTTCCTCCTCTGGTCCTGTTCTTCCTTCTATTTTTGTTCTGCTTCCTGCAAGCTCTCTTTTTTCTCTTCCTCCGCTCTACTCTCTGTATCCTATGCTTCCTCTTTTCTTCTGCTGCTAAATTTTCTTTCATAAGAATTAGATCTGCTTTCATCTTGTAGCTTTTTTCTCCCTCTGGACTATCAAAAATCTTTCTCTTTCCCTTATCATGCACAATATTACTACCTTTTGCTGCTTTTTCTTCTGAAGTTTCTACCTTCTGCGGAGTGAATTTCATGCTATACTAATTAGATCGAGGGGTTTGAAAGGATTATAGTAATTCCTTCGTGGGTCCTCCTCTGACCAATGAAATGTCCCGTTGATCCACTGAAAATAAATTCTCGCATAATGGACTTTTCAAATACCGCAGGGGATCATACATATTAAAGTCTTGAGTATCGAATGCAAACTTCTCTATCACCTTTCCTTTGGTAACCACAACTTTCCAGTTCTTTATCTTGTATAATCTAATTTGCATAGGAAGAGTTGGCCAAAGTGATTTCTTCTTCCTGTGCAAAGCTACTGACAACCCTGTAGTGAGATGATATGACACTTCTTACATGACAAGCTTGTTAGTGGCATACCTTGGCAACACATGCAGTGAATTCTCTTCACCAAAGACTCTAAGGAAGGTGCCACCTGGTGAGGCAAACAAATCTACGATCTTTGTTATTTCCTCAATTGCTCCTCATGACATGCAAGGCGGTTCTTCTTCAAAGATGACTTTGTAAATCGGAATGATGAAGTGGTCAGTTAGCTACTCCATTAATCCTCGATGACTGCAATCCGACAGTGTTTTGCAATAGATATGTACGACATTTTATCATGGTGTTGATGTCTAGTTCATGCCAGGAAATGAATTTTTTGCACATATTACATCCATTAAATACATATAAAACCTCACTTGATCACCCTCCAGAGGATTCCAGGCATGCGCTACATGGGCTCTCAATTGTTGATCCAATAAATATAACTAGTTGAATGAGTTTCCCTCGTTCATAAAAAAAACCCTGGTCTGAAGGTTCCTTGATTTCCTATGGAATGCTAGAGCTCCAAGATTGAATGTGCAAATGAGATCTAAAGGCATCGATTAAATAGATTTGAGCAAATTATGGTTTATGACATGCATGCCTAAAATCAAGGATTAAGTGACACTTGGCTGAAACTTCTAAAAATAGCAATGTGCCAACTTTGAGAAGTTAATAATGGATCTCTATTTTCTAGGGATTCTTTTTCACTTTTTATCTTTTTTCTTTTTTCAAGAAACTTTCCATGCACACTATCGGGAAAGATTGCTCAATTCTAGGTAACTAGGAAAATTTCAGGCTTAGTGCATTGCACATTTTCTAAGTTCAGTGAGGGATTATGCAGTTTCTGGGACCAGTACTGGGTTGCCTTCCATGACTGCGGAGTTTCAGAGCTCAAGCCTGACGTCTAGTCTAGACTACACAAATCCAATCATCAAGGCTAATTGCCCTCAAGGATTGCATAGTTTCTTGAGGCAAGCCCAGAACTAATGTGTGACCAAGTCAAGAGGTTATCTTATGACTTAGAAAGATCAGATAAGTGTAAAAATGAGAAAATGAAAGCACAAATGAAAAAGATAAGTCTTAGTCAAATCACGGTTACTTGACAATAGTACAAGATAAGCTCATGTGGATATGAAGGAAGGCTCCAAAATCAAAGCATAGGCAAAATTTTGGAGGGTGGTTGTAGCCACTACAACACATACATACAATATATGTTAGATAATCATATATAAGCATATAAACTACTGTTCATGAGACAATAACAATAAGGAACAAGACATGAGCTTCTTTATTGATTAACAATAATAGGTACAAGAAAGGTAGAACCTGATCTAGGCCAAAGGCACCAACAAAGCCTTCCTTTGGATTTGTCTAGCTCGAGCCATGAAGACAACCCATCTAACAACTACAAGGAGATGCTATAAGGAATATGAGCATCTCTATAAAGGAAAGCAGGGTTTCCTAGAGACAGGGAGTGTAGGAGGCGCAGGAAAAATAGACTTGATTTGGGAGAAAAATGGGTATAATGTCGATAGCCCTTCTTTTGTATCAATTATGCCTACCCAAGGGTTGCATATATACCACTTGAAATTGGTTAATTTAGTTGTGCCATGGGCTCCTGTAGGTGGACTCTCGGTAAAACCCATAAACCTGCCCGAAAAATATCATTTTATTTTATTTTTTCATATTTTAAAAGGTATACATGGGTGTAGTGTTATAGGACCCGCATATGTACGTGATTTAGTGTGGGCAGAGTCATGTATGGAATTTGAAATATTATTTTTTAATATAATATCAAGTTTGTATCAGAAAATGGATTGCACAGGATCATAAAAGAGCATTAAGTCTACAAAAGTGCTAAATGATGTTATAACAGATGCCCCCTAATACATGAGGTTAGAACGGGTACATGATGTCCGAAATATATTAAGTATAGGGAGAGGAGTCATCCAAAAACTAGAGAGGAGATCATCAGATTCCAGCCCCTCAAATATCTATGAATAAGTCAGAAAGAAAACTCATGTTTGAGGCGGGCATACCCATGTTTAGAAGTATAAAGCATGTTTGTTGATCAAGTATAAAGCAGATCCAAATGTATACATAAGTGAACAGAAGCAACTGTAGAATACATAATGGATCATCAAATCATAACCATGAAGGAACACAATGAAGCTATGTCTCAATATCACATATAGAAGAATATCCGATCAATGATGCTAGAAGATTGTTTGATCAATGATGTTGCATAACTGATCCTCATAAAAGTACCAAGTCATATAGGTGGAATAGTGGTACTGCATAACCTCGGGTGCCAACATATAAGGTGTTGCTATGAAGGACTACAACATACAAAGTTAAGAGGTATCATTGGTAGAAAACTGAAGGAGTTGTCAAGTGAATCAAGATGCTGACACAACCCGAGGTCTTCACCAACTATATATGGTACATTTATACACTATGGGAATAAATCAGTTGAAGTTGACCATGTGATAAATCATTTTATTACCATTCATTGATGTATACCATTAAAAAACATGAGACAATTCACCAATAATGATAATGAGTGTCAAGGTACCTCAGTGAAATCGAATAAGTGTGAATAAATGTGTTGAAATCGAACACTTGAAAGAATCTATCAATCATGAGATATTGATGTATTCTCACTGTCGATAGAAAAGGAGTCTACCACTGATGAATGCAAACCCTAAGGTACTAAAAAGAGGACTCTATACCTTGTTCCCATACCAATGATTTGGAATCAATGGGAATACATCCACTGGAAGGAAGGCATTAAGGCATCCCACATCAATCAGCGCGAGTGTAACTTGGAGGCCAATAATTTGGAAGAAATCAAATGAAAAGGGATGAAGTAACCATTTTGAAGTACATTTCCAACGTACACAAGATGTGGCTAGCACATGATAGAAATCCTCAGAACTAGTCAATAATGAAATCTGACACATAGGTGAGGAATCCACCAATAGGGTCAAATGGAAACCAAGGCATCGCACAAATCCAAATGTGTGATAATGTAAGCTGACACCGAACATAAGGGAAATGACTTAGTCAAAGACTCATAATATTGATCGATTTTGAACATAAGGTCACCTATCAATGATGTAAATAGGGTTAGGGTGAAACTCTAGGTCTACTCTTAGAGCAATTTGTCAGAGTTGGTAAGAGCAGACCTACTAGTTAGAATTCAATGGGGACCTTCTTAACCAACACAAGTGAAGGACCATGTCGCTGATGTGATATTGAGAATAACTTAACATACTGGGTATGGTCGACAAAAATGAGTCAAGATACATCGCAAAATGGCTAATAACTGGTTTACTTCCCTTGAAAAAAAGCACGGCTTGATGTGACTTTATGGCATGATAAGATAACTTTGTATAAGTTTGCAATTCATGAATAATTAACAAACACTCCATATGATTGAACAAGATAGCCAACCGAAGGAGGACTAACTCAAGAACAAGGTTATGGCTTCCCTAAGGTCAAACTATGTCCCATCCTGATGGAGGAAAGAATAATTTTAAGTGATTTTTTCAAGGGAAACATGAATGACTCTTGTTGCCATCAAATAATGGAGAAAATGTCTCGTTCCTGCTCTTTTTTTAAATATTTGATTTTTTTGTCTTTTTCATATTTAAATCCTGAAAAAGAATAAATCAATTCCTATAGTATAGTGGAGAGGATGAGTGTCAAGGTAAAGTGCACTATTTCCTGGGAATGGAACAATCCTATGCTCAATGCAAGGTGGTGGATGCTAATCATTGACACTCAAGGGATGTTCTCTCCACGGAAAAATGGGTGTCAAGTTGCAAAGGCTAATGAATGCATGGTTTGAACTTGCAAAAATTCATGGTCAAAAGTGGCTTATACACGAGTCCAAATGAAGCCGGCTTAAGGCCAAAAGAGGTACAAGTGGTCAAAATGCAATGCAATAGTACAACTTAACACATGGGAGCCTCTAGGGTATAAGGCCAGAAAATAGCAAAGAAGAAGAAGAATGAGGCTTCAATGCAAAGTCATGGTAGAACTAAAGAGGACTCTTGATCCTACACAATACTTGCAGCATGGGCAACATATGCTAGCGAGGATCTAACTAGGAAGCCCATGGAAGGAAAGGCTCTACCACTATGTTACAATTTTACAAGTCAGCGAGTGAGAGGGGTTAAAAAATCACAACATAATGGGGTCGACCCTATGGATAAATATCGCAGTATGAGGTCAAGATGCATAATGCAATGAAAAAGTGATATATATTAACCTATATGCCAGTTTAGAAAATGATACCTACCATGATTGTGGAGTCAAAGTGGCGGAAAATAGAACTAAGTCATGAAAAATCTTCATCACCCTAAAAGATCCTTTCCCAACACTTCAAGCAAAAGGTCAAAAGTTCATAAAATAAAATAATAAAGTTTTAAAAATGAAATTTAGGAAAGTGGGTTTTAAATTTTGGCTATAAAAAGAGTTTTTGAACTCACCCCATTTCATTTTTACCATCCAAGTGTTGAGAAGAGGCCTCTTGGAGAAAATTTGGGCAAACCGATCCGGTCAAATCCACCAACAAATCCAGCAAACACGAACTCTAGGTAATTCATAACCTTAATCTTGTCCATTTGATCAAAAATTTTGATAGATTAACTTGAATTATGGAGAAATTTTTTGATTTCCAAAATCACTCTACGTGTACATGGGTTGGTGGGTATAGAAACCACTATACGTGATTTTACTAAGGGAAAGTTGTGTATGTACGCGACTGTCTCTTATAAAAATCGTGTACGCGTAGAGTAAAGTTGAAAAAAAAATTATAATGGATGAAAGCCTCTCATTTTCCAGGATATTGATCATTTATAGAGAGAGAGAGAGAACACTGAGGTTGATAATTGGTGAGCCCCAGTATTGTAGCAATAATGCTACAACTCCTGGAACTCCCTTCTTTAATTTTATCAACCCGGTAGTTCGTAACAAACTTGGAAGCGACGGTGCTGTATGCACAAGTACTAGCTCTTGCCGCAGCTGTCACTTGGTCAGCTGGCACAAGTCCGCTAGGGGCTCAAGCCAACTTCTATGAGCTCTTAGAAGAAGCTTTTTAACTGATGGATGAAAGCTAACTCAAAGGAAGCTAATCTACTTGCGGAAAGAAACTGAAAGCCAAAAAGAAACACAAACCCTAGCAAACCCTAATTCTAGCAGCTAGTCCTACCGATGCAAAGGAGAGCATGAAAACTACCGAAAGAGATTCCATTACTTCTAAGAAGGTAAAATGCATGTGTCTAAGTTATCACTATCTAAAGAAAACATCTTTTTGTATTTTTGTTTAAGTTATTAGAATTATCATGCATGTGCTTTTAACTAGTTTTCCACTGTGCAAGGATGGATCAAGGGATGAAATGCTTTGGGAAAGGTTGGGATGGTACAAAGAGGGTCTAAGGGATCCCTAACATTCTTTCTGAGAGTTTCACAAAGTCTGGATGCCATGCAACCGTGTTTATGAACTTCTACAGGAAGTCTGCAGGGGTTTCTACAGGATGTTCTGTAATTCTTCTACAGGATGTTTCAAAATGGGATTTTTGAGGATGGGTGATTGATGGAAGATGCATGGATGGTTATGGAGGTAGGATGGGGGTCTGAAGTGACCCAGGAACTGATGGATAGAGTGGTGAGATGATATGTGGACGGCTGATTTGGCTTTAAGGTAGTTGAGACAACAATGGAGAAGAAGGTAGGGTTACGTGGGCAAGAGGATGGGTGTGAAGCGAGAAGCCTAGATATGGGATGAATCAGACGGCTCTGATGAAGCTTGACCATGTGAGTGAGTGATAGAGATGCCCTGCACAATGCACATTCAACCGAATCAATGAATTCTTGCAAACAAACTAAGTCCTAGCTAACTTAATCTAACTGTCAATGAAATGAATAAACAGCAGCCTCGTTTGGAAAGAGAACCATGTACATCACGTGAGAAAGAACATTCCGAAAGATCTAAATGCATGAAAAACTCCTACCAATCGATTCCCAAACATAAAAAGCTACTTTAACCAACAAAAACAACCAAAATAACAAAGCAAGATCTAAAGAGCAGATTTTATTTTAACAACGCATCGAACACACATAAGGATAAACAGGGGAGGTACTGGGTGCTTGAGATGGGCCCAACCCCAAGAGCTACAGCCTCCCAAGAGAGATTTAGAGCTGGTGCAAAGCTGAATTCATCTTTATTAATCAAGAATGAAGAGTTACATCAAAACTGTCCACAAGGAGAGCTTGAGAATGAGCTGAAAGCAAAGCTAATCTATTGCATACAAATCGAATTACAAAATGACTACAACAAGGCTATGAAATGACTAACTACTAGCTACTATCTCCTGGCTAACTAGCTAACATCCACTGGCTACACTGGCTAACCAAAATGAGGCCCTAAGCCTTCTTATCTATACAATTTGAGGACCCAACAGCCCTCCTAAAATTTAGGGACTTGGCTGCCCAAGACTTGTAGTTAACAGCAATCCTACTTGACTTGCTTGGCTGCCCTTGTGCTCATTGATTTGGTGGCCTTTGAACTCCGAGCTGATGGTGGAGAATTCGAGGTAAGGGCCCATAAATGAGGGGGACACCTTCCTACAAATCCTCTAGCTTGTTCTCCCACGAATTTGGCTGCCAAGTGCTCATTAAGACCTTCAATTTTGTCTCCAAGTGGACCAAAAAGGCTACACAAAGCACCCATTAGACTTGTTGGCATAATGACTAACCAAATTCACTCTATTAACATAAAAATAATAAAAAACATGCAATAAACCAATGAGAATGGTGGATTAAGTCAACTTAGGAGGTTGAATGAGCCCAAATAATTGTCCATTTTTGGGGCTCATCATCACCCCCTACTGAAAGTGTTGCTCATCCTCTGAGCAACCAATCTCTCTCCTCATCTTTGATGGCCCTGGTGGCTTCTTTGGGTAACATCTTGGCTGATTTCTCCTTTGGCTTCCCTCTTTTCAAACTTCCTGTAGAAACAGTTCTCTGTCTTCCTGTAGAAACAGTCTGCTAACAATTCTCTGTCTTCCTATAGAAACAGTCAGCACTGTCTTAGCCTGCTTGGCTGAGGGTGCTTTTCCTTTCAGTTTGGCTGTGGCAGCCTTCGTCTTCTCGCCCTTCTGCTCTTCTTCCTCACTGTCTGCTGCTTTTCTTAGTGAATCCTCAGCCTTGTTATGAGTGCACAAGTATATGCAATCATATGGAAGAAATGGTGCCCTTGGCATTTGTGTTATTTTACCACCCCCTGCTTTGGCCTCAACAGCTTGTCCTTTTCCCTCATTCCTCTGCTTGTTCCTTCTGTGGTGGTATTTCTTGTGTTTGTTACATCATCATTGAGACCCTCACTGTTGCTTCTTTATCATATCCATGAAGTCTACCTGAAGGTTAGATCTCCATGTGTGTCTAAACTGTGATTGCAACCGTGGAATTTTATTTCAAATACCCATTGAGAGATATCTAATTACAGTTCACACTGAGGTATGCAGGCTAATATAAATTGAATGCTAAGATCCTTGATCCTAGGACAGATCCTTCAACTTCATCTCTTTGATGAAAACACTTGCAGGTTGACAAGATGATGTTCATACATATTCCTAAGTTTATACATCCATAGATATTTCCTTTAATCATAGGTATGCTGAGTATCACATGTATTTGTTGTGATATGTCTAGACAGATCTAAATATAGAGCCGAGATGCAACCCTTGTTATTTCTGCAATATATATATACACAGTCTTCTCTGTCCCTCAACTGCAAGTTTCACAGTAACAATCCTTCCATCAATGGTTTTGTTTGGTTCCTCACGGGCTCACTTAGTAGCCTCCACAGTCTCGAGAGTCACAAATACAAATCCCTTGTTGGTGAAAAATACATACAACATTAACCAAGACAAATACAGCCAAACAATCTAGGCCTCGGAAAAACATGCATAAATCTCTAAGAATAGAGACATTTTAAACTGCCCATCATAAAGAAATCCGATGTATCTTAGATTTGTAACCTAGATTTGCTGGTATTCTTATCATATGCAACTGAACCTTCTTCCATCTCTCCATATTTGGAAGAAAACTTCTAGAATATTATCATTGGCCATGTCATATGAAATACGACCAAGGTAAAGTTTCCTTTGAGCTTGATTTGCACTTTAACCAGGACCTGTTCCCACCACTGACTAATTTCTTACAGTAATCCCGCTCTTTCTTCAAGCTTCGAACTGGATGAAGAAAAACTTGGGCTTCTCTGCTCTGGAAGACTCTGTTGTGTAAAACGTCTTCCTGTAGAAACGCCTGTAGATTGTGATAGGTGGGAGATTTTTTTAAAAACGACAGAAATCTAAGAAATCAGGAAGAAAACTTGTAGAGGACCATTGGTTAACTGATCTGGAAGTGGTGGATGCGTGCTCCAGTTGTAACTGCAGTTGAACAGAGGGTGTGAGAGTCAGCCGAGCGTCATTTAATTTTGGCGTGATTCATGGTGAGGGAGTGCAGTGGCCAAGCGTACGTGGCCACATGCAGACGACAGTGCTGTGATGAGCTGCATGGCCTCTTTCCGTTAATCAGTTGCACTGGAGTTACCACTGTCTGTTTTTTTTATTTTATTTTTTAAAATTTTTTTAATTCCCCGTGACTGACTACACACATGCGTTGATGATCCCTGGATGAGTGCAATCAGACTTGCTAGCTTTCTAACTGAATCTCACCATCTCATTCATTCATGCAATGCTTTAGATTAGATCTATGCAAACAGAGGAACAAGTTTAGTCACATACCTGCAAGTCGTGCGTGGTTGCTTTGCTGCATGCATGTGTTGATCTTCATTTGTTGCATGCATGTGTTGATGTAGTTGCATGGTGGCTTGATTGATGATTCATGGTTGTTTTTTTCTTGTGCAGGTGTCCTCTGGACGAATCCAAGCTGCAGGAGTTCATTTCCACGTTAAGACCTGCACGTTCAAGCTACTGCTGCTGCATTGTCACAGAACCAGAACTTATTTTCGCCATTTCTCCCAAACGGTAAAGCGGATTGACGTGAAACTTGCTGAGCATGTTTCTATCATCACGATGCATCTCCCATAGCAAAATCATGATCAATGGATGCACGGATTTCGAGAAAAATGGAAAATGGCTGAAGATTTCAGAGCTCGATTTCTCGGAGACCGTGCATCGGAATCGGCTGAAACTGCTTGGGTAGGTTACCATCACTCACATGCATATCCCCATGAAACAGGTTTTGAAACGGATGCACGGATATGGAGAAAATGCAAAAATGGCTGATGGTGATGGAGGTTAATTTCTTGGAAACCGTGCACCGGAACGGCATGAAACTGCTCAAGCATGTTTTCATCACCCTTGTACAATTCCCCATAAAACGGTTTGTCAAATGGATGCATGGTTTTCAAGTTATGGTAAAAACAAATTTTGCTCTATGGATTTTTGCCTCAAGGCTTTTTGCAAATGTTTGCATGGAAGGAAAAACTGAGCTTGGGCTGTGATGCAGGTATGGAGATGATGGAGGAGGAGTTGGAAGATTACATGAGGACTTCTGAACCCTTGAGGAAGCTACCATGTTCGCCAAACCACTTTTTGAAATCCATGTCTAGTTTCCCACAATTTCTACAGGAAGTTCCTGTAGAAGCACAATGAGAAGCACAAGGAGGTGGAAAAAATGATGGATAAAGGCAAGGGATGGACACACAAGTGCTTGTAGGCCTAATCAACAGATTACCACCATTAGATTCACTTTTGAAATTGGATTTGGCTCGTCCAAAGGTTCTACAGGATGTTTCCTGTAGAAATACAGAGCTTCCTGTAGAAGGCAAAAAAATTCCTTTGACCTTGATTTGAGTGCTCCTCCTGTCATGAAACGTCCTTCTTGCAACCTGCAATTAGCCAATGGAATTAGTTTTATTTTTCTTTTTCTTTTTCTCTTTTTTTTTTTGAAAAATAACTAGGGCGCCTCATGGAGGTTTTCACCCTAATTGCCTGCCTTGGGCGCCTCCAAGGGAGGTTTTCACCCAAAGATCTTATTCTCTTTTCTCTTTTTTTTTCAACCCATTGACCGCCTCATGGAGGTTTTCAATCAATGAGCCAATCTAAGGCGCCTCCGAGGAGGTTTTCACCTTAGATTTCTATTTTCCTCTTTTTTTCATTTTTTTCTTTTTCTTTTTTCTACCCTACCCTACTTGAAAAACAAAATCGTTCTCAACTATAAGAATACTTCCAATGGAGCCATGTGCACATCGAGATTAGAGACAAGATGATGTGGAGGCTCGAAATGCATGCTTGGATAGGTATCCAGATCTCAGAGACCAAATGTTTTGGCTTTGAAGGGATCAAACATAGCTTAGGAACAAAGTACTGCTGCGACTTAGTGACCTTCTGAAACCATATCTCAATATAGCTTTGATATCCTTGGTCATCTTGCTGATTTGGATCATTCTTCATGTCACCTTCTATCATGACCTTCTGATCTTCCTCTTTTTGTTGATCTTTCTCTTGAGTACATGGAGGATTTGATGATAACCATGAGGGAACTCTCTCGATCTCTGATTTAGATCTCTTCTCTTCATCAAGTGCAGCCCATGGTTCTTTGATCTCCTCTTTTGAATCTTGTTTTTCCGGATGTGGTCCTTCAATGCTTTCAAGATAATCTCTTTTTTGCAAGGCTCTTCCTGAGCTTTGGTGAACATCATTGAGCTCAAAAGGAGTCATTTGCACATGTTGTGCCTCAGCTTTGCAATTTGGTTGAGCTGCTCCATTGCATGGTTTTGGAAATGGTGCTACGGGTAGCTGAGTGGAGGGGTGTAATTGAGATGGAGGTGGATGGAATTGTGGTTGGGTAGGCATTTGGGGTTGCCTTGGTGGAGGAGGAGGCGATGGTTGTGGATGAGAAGGTGGTGGAGGAAACGAAGTGGGAGGAGTGTTGTACTGGGGCCTCCACCCCTGATGAGGTGCATTCCACTGAGGCTGTGGCTGAGCATAAGAGTGAAACGAATGAGCAGCTAGTTGGGCATAATATGGATCTGTGAAGGAACAAGGAGGAGGTGTGAACCAAGAAGGATGAGCAGGGGGACCCCAAGAAGACATGAAAGTGGCTTGATAGGGGTCATAATAGGTCTCTGGTGTCCCTTGCAGTTCCTGCTGGTAAGATCTAGGTCCATGCGGCCAACTTTGGTTCATGTAATAGAGTGATTCAATGGCTCCTTTGGCTCTCTGATATGCAGCTTTGAATCTGGGTAAGGAAGGGCACTGATCTGTAGGATGGTATTCTTCACAGACAAAACATACTTCTATGGAGTACAATGGACATTCGTTCCTAGGATGCTTTCTAGTGCAACTAGGACAAAAAATGACCAAAGCCCTCTTGGCTTCTTCTTGCTTCTTTTGGATCCGCAAGGTATCCAGTTGCATGGCAAGAAACTGCCTCATATCACTCTTGAAATCTTCGATCTGATTTGCAAATTCATGTTGGGACAAGGTACTGCTCCCAACATTCCTGCTTGTAGCCATTTGCTCCAGAGGAATGGTTTCTTCTTCTTCTTCCCTAGAGGTTCTTTAAATATGCCTTGATGTCCACCTAGGGCTTCTTCTTAATCACAGCCATCGAAGAAGAGAGAACGTTGGCTGTGTGAAGAAGTGGGGGTGTTGTGCAATCATTTTTCTAACTTATCTCTACTCCTACAAGGCATGAAATGAAATCTTTTTGGTTGATTTTTGTTTTTTTTCTACTTCTACCTGCAACAACGAAATAGATTGAACTGCAACTAACTATCTTGCTAAAATGAAAATGCGGAATTGAAATGAAAGCAGGAAAGGACTAATCTATTTTGCTCAAATGAAATTGCAGGAATGAAATGCTAGTCTACGCTTGCGGAATTGAAATGCTAATCTACGCTTGCAGAAGTGAAATTGCGGAATTGAAAAGCTAATCTATGAAAGTGGGAAATGTTAATCTACTTTTGCATAAACGAAATTGCATAATGGAAATGAAATAAACTACTTAGCAGAAGATTGTAGTGGAAAATAGAAGAAAAGCGACAATCACCAATACTCTGACGCTTCCCCGGCAACGGCGCCAAAAAGATGGTGAGCCCCAGTATTGTAGCAATAATGCTACAACTCCTGGAACTCCCTTCTTTAATTTTATCAACCTGGTAGTTCGTAACAAACTTGGAAGCGACGGTGCTGTATGCACAAGTACTAGCTCTTGCCGCAGCTGTCACTTGGTCAGCTGGCACAAGTCCGCTAGGGGCTCAAGCCAACTTCTATGAGCTCTTAGAAGAAGCTTTTTAACTGATGGACGAAAGCTAACTCAAAGGAAGCTAATCTACTTGCGGAAAGAAACTGAAAGCCAAAAAGAAACACAAACCCTAGCAAACCCTAATTCTACTAGCTAGTCCTACCGATGCAAAGGAGAGCATGCAAACTACCGAAAGAGATGCCATTACTTCTAAGAAGGTAAAATGCATGTGTCTAAGTTATCACTATCTGAAGAAAATATCTTTTTGTATTTTTGTTTAAGTTATTAGAATTATCATGCATGTGCTTTTAACTAGTTTTCCACTGTGCAGGGATGCATCAAGGGATGAAATGCTTTGGGAAAGGTTGGGATGGTACAAAGAGGGTCTAAGGGATCCCTAACATTCTTTCTGAGAGTTTCACAAAGTCTGGATGCCATGCAACCGTGTTTATGAACTTCTACAGGAAGTCTGCAGGGGTTTCTACAGGATGTTCTGTAATTCTTCTACAGGATGTTTCGAAATGGGATTTTTGAGGATGGGTGATTGATGGAAGATGCATGGATGGTTATGGAGGTAGGATGGGGGTCTGAAGTGACCCAGGAACTGATGGATGGAGTGGTGAGATGATATGTGGACGGCTGATTTGGCTTTAAGATAGTTGAGACAACAATGGAGAAGAAGGTAGGGTTACGTGGGCAAGAGGATGGGTGTGAAGCGAGAAGCCTAGATATGGGATGAATCAGATGGCTTTGATGAAGCTTGACCATGTGAGTGAGTGATAGAGATTCCCTGCACAATGCACATTCAACCGAATCAATGAATTCTTGCAAACAAACTAAGTCCTAGCTAACTTAATCTAACTGTCAATGAAATGAATAAACAACAGCCTCGTTTGGAAAGAGAACCATGTACATCACGTGAGAAAGAACATTCCGAAAGGTCTAAATGCATGACAAACTCCTACCAATCGATTCCCAAACATAAAAAGCTACTTTAACCAACAAAAACAACCAAAATAACAAAGCAAGATCTAAAGAGCAGATTTTATTTTAAGAATGCAGCGAACACACATAAGGATAAACAGGGGAGGTACTGGGCGCTTGAGATGGGCCCAACCCCAAGAGCTACAGCCTCCCAAGAGAGATTTAGAGCTGGTGCAAAGCTGAATTCATCTTTATTAATCAAGAATGAAGAGTTACATCAAAACTGTCCACAAGGAGAGCTTGAGAATGAGCTGAAAGCAAAGCTAATCTATTGCATACAAATCGAATTACAAAATGACTACAACAAGGCTATGAAATGACTAATTACTAGCTACTATCTACTGGATAACTAGCTAACATCCACTGGCTACACTGGCTAACGAAAATGAGGCCCTAAGCCTTCTTATTTATACAATTTGAGGACCCAACAACCCTCCTAAAATTTAGGGACTTGGCTGCCCAAGACTTGTAGTTAACAGCAGTCCTACTTGACTTGCTTGGCTGCCCTTGTGCTCATTGATTTGGTGGCCTTTGAACTCCGAGCTGATGGTGGAGAATTCGAGGTAAGGGCCCATAAATGAGGGGGACACCTTCCTACAAATCCTCTAGCTTGTTCTCCCACGAATTTGGCTGCCAAGTGCTCATTAAGACCTTCAATTTTGTCTCCAAGTGGACCAAAAAGGCTACACAAAGCACCCATTAGACTTGTTGGCATAATGACTAACCAAATTCACTCTATTAACATAAAAATAATAAAAAACATGCAATAAACCAATGAGAATGGTGGATTAAGTCAACTTAGGAGGTTGAATGAGCCCAAATAATTGTCCATTTTTGGGGCTCATCAATAATCAGGTATTAGATGATCAAGAGTCGTTGGATGGATTGAAAAATTGCAGATTGCTCAAATTCTTCATGATGCCCAACATGAGAATTCAGACTCGATTGTTGGAAATTTTGATTCATTACTTAGACCCAGAGAAGGAACAATTCATCATAGATGACATGCCTTTATAGATTGAAGTAGAGGATATCTACTTCATAACAAGACTTTCCCGGAGGGGAGAAGCAATAGATCTGAAAGGGAAGGCTTGTGTAGGCCTAAATATTGTTGATTACATTTTTGTGTACTGCACACCAGATACTAACAATTTCGGATTAGAAGTATCGATCAAAAAACTTACAAGCATGCCCATCAAGATAATATTATTTACTATTTCCAAGATAATAGGTTCAACTTCATTACATTAGGCTTCTCGACCATATATGTTTTCGGTAATGGAATTCCTTAAACCATTAGTATATAAATGGTGTAAAGCGTTCTTAACCAATATGAAAAATTAATTAACATCAGTAGATGAAGAATTTTGGCTATCGCACCATCCTCTACTAATTTTTCTTTGAGCGAGTTTCAACGCTATGACACAGAGTAGCTACTACCATCAGTAATCATAGAGATAATAGGATGGCTAGATGGGCAGGTCTGATTAAGTGACTTGGGATAGGGGAAGTTACTGAAGCGACCTTTAACGACGAGTTATTCCACTAATGGGAGCAACAAGTCATCGCCATAAATGATTATCCTTATGCAAGATTAGACTTCTAGGCAGACCCAGAGCTAGTACTTCTAGAAGGAGCTGCATGGGGAAAAATTGGTAAGTTTTGATTTTTTAACATATTTGATTTTTTGGATTTTTGAATATAATCTCAAGAAATTCAAAATATTTTTTTTGTGAAACAAAAGTCTTACAATATTAAATGATCCCGATCGAGATATTTGACCATTGAGACCTAAGGGTCTACCGAGGCATATTCATCATGGCAGAGATGTGGAGAGAGAAACAACGGAGTCTAAGAAAGTGCTCCATATTGTTCAAAGGAACTTGGAGATTTTGACTCGCCAAGTTCCAATGGCAGTAGTAGAGGATCTCCCTGAAGTTATAAAAAGACGAGTGGTTGGAATGCCATGAGAGTGGGTGTGACTCTTTCGACGAATGGAAAATGCCATGGTCTTCTATCAGGATGCTCATCTAGGGCATGACCTACAGACTTAGTTTTTAGATGACTGATATTTTTGATATATGGACATGATCGTGCTTAAGCCCTAATTTTGTAGGACATTTTTCCACATTTTGTAATATTTTTACGTACTATATCTATGTATGTACAAATATTTCGTGATGATTTGATCATATATACAAATTATTTTTTATATTTTTATTTAATTTTATGAATGATTAATATGTCAATCCAATGCTTGGTTAGCTATGGAATCACAAATGCATTTCTGATCATGGACTGTGAATGAAAGTAATAAAAGTGAATGATCTTTGCAATAATATCACTCTCAAAGATTGACGATGTAATAAAGGATATCTTACATGACAAACATTATTTAATTGAGACACAACCAGTTGTGAATCCAAATAAACCGCTAACAATTCAATACAATAAGATATTTCTTCAGAGAGTAAATTAATAACGACATTGCACTTTGTCATGTTATTAGAAGCATGACTGATACATATGCCCCTTGAAACTAACAACTGGACATATGGATAATGTATTACCCAAGCAACGGAAGCTAAATTCCAAGTAAGTCTACTAGCGCCATATACAAATCCTAAATACACTGAATCATCCATCAAATCCTGCCAAAGAAGATTGAAAATATCATCATCACCATGACACCTATAGACAAAAACTAAAACTATGTACACTATTTACAAAATAAAGCAAATTCTAGGCAAGAGCCTAGGCATAATACTTCTTGAGATAGAACCCATTTCTAGGCTCCGAAAACACATTTCCTTCAAAATCAACCAATTCATAAGCACCCTTCTTCAAGACCCTTTTAACGATGAAAGGACCGTACCACATAGGTTTGAATTTTCTTGCCCCCAAGGTGTCTTTATCTTGGTCATAGTCCAAGACAAGGTCACCTTTAGAGAAAACCCTAGGTTGTACAAAATTATCATAATGAGCTTTGGCTCTTATCTTATGGGCCTCATTCATTGTGACGACATCTGGACCTTTCTCATTAAGATGTTCCAAATGAATAAGGCACTATTCAAGACTTGAGGTGTCTGGAAGAAGCTCGACTACTAACTTAAGAGATGGAATCTCACATTCTATAGGAAATATCGATTCCAAACCATAAACCAACTAAAAAGGAGTGAAACTCATAGCAATCTTAACAGAAATTCATTATGACCATAGTGTGGGATATAGCATGATGTGTCAGTTGGACTTGGCTTGGTTGATTATCCTTTCCATGATAGCCTTAAGAGATTTATTGACAGCTTCAACTTGTCCATTATCTTGAGGATAATGAGGATACAAATGCTCCCACTGAAATCCCAACTTCAAAGCCAACTCAGACATCATATTATTCAGATAGTGACTACCATGATCAATAACAATCTCTTTAGGAATACCAAAGCATGAAATGATTTGATTGAACTGAAAAATTATTGTTGTCTTTGTTGAGTCCCTATAATACTAGTGATTACCCCATTACTATTGTAGTTATACCCCTTATTAATATTGTTGTGCCCCTATTGCCCTCATATTGTTATTACTGTGCCCCATAGAATCCCTCTATTGTTATTTTTGTGGCTTTATATTATTATTGTTAGGTCGGCTGGATTATATTGTGACTCCTTAGACTCCTATATATAGAAAGGAGGTTTTGTCATTTGAATCATCCTAGAATTGCTCATTTATGTAATGTAAAGGAGGTTTCCCCCTCGAAGAGGCTGAATTCTAAGGCGTTGATCTATCTTTTCTATCTTTTCTTGAGCTGGTTTCATAACATTTGGTATCAGAGGTTTGGATTCTAGGGTTTCGCTGCTCCAAACGGGTCATCGTGGAATTTTCGGTATAACTTTTTTTCTGTGACGTTTCAGAAGTTTCAAAAGAAACCCATTTGAGAAGAAATCGCACTGAACCTTGGGTCCGAATTTCAGAGCTTTTCACGCTATATTTTGCGGAGATATGATCTGAGGAAGTTGGTCTTTTTGCAGACTCCTGAATTACATTCCAAATAGGTGACCTGGGGAAAATCGTCATAACTTTCTCTCTGGGGATCAGTTTGAAATTTCGTAGAAGGTACAGAAAGAGGATGGACTGTAGTTTCTTGTATGAATTTTTCAGATCGAAAGGTTGAAACAGTGACTCGTGGCACGTCATACAAGTTCACTCTATTGAACTAGTCTATAATAAAGTCATTGTGGGAGATTTCACATAACTCTTCCTTGGAGAAACCAATTTGGGTCAGACTTGTGGCATTGGAAAGAGGACAAAAAGTGCTACTGCAAGTCACAAATTTAGAACTAGATGATCGGAAAGTACAGAGATACATCAGAGGAAATATCGAGCTCCTACAAAGTGAAAAAAGGTGTGTAGATTTTCTTAAATTTTTCCTTAAGCTTGGTTTGAAAATTTGTTTTGAAGGAATTCAAAGGGCATAATAGAGCATTATTATTGGTAACTGATGTCCCGAGGAAAGAAAATGCAAACACCTAGTAAAGGAACCTGGAACCTCTAGCATGACTCATGAAGAAGAAGAAGAAATGCTATATGATATATCAAAATTACAAGAACAAGTGCAACAAGTGTCACTTGCACAAAAAGCAACAGAATCTAAGATGGATGGTTTAAGGAAAGATGTAGAAGCTAATATGGATGGTTTAAAGAAAGGCATAGAAGCTAAAATTGATGGCATGGATGATAAGATGGAAGAATTGAAGATAAATATGAATAAATTGCTACAAGAAATGGTAAATAAGGGTGAAAGGGTACTAAAGGAAACTCATGATGAGAACAAAAGAAATGTTAATCATGATTCCATAGACTCTAATGTTGGATCGAAGACTCACCATATTCCAAAAATCGATATGAGGAAGTTTGATGGCAAGGATCCCGCCACGTGGATATTACAAATGGAGCAGTTCTTCGATCTCAATAATGTGCAAAACACACAAAAGGTACGTATGGAAACTTTATATTTGGAACCAAATCAATTTGTATGGTATCAATGGCTTTGCTATTGTAAACAATTTATCACTTGGGCAATTTTTACGGAAGAATTGATAGCACATTATGAGGATACAAAAAGCAACACTTTTTTTAGCCAATTGATAAGTCTCAAACAAAAGGGTTCAATAATGGAGCACATTTAGGAGTTCCAAAAATTGAACATAAGGGTAAAAGATATTCCAGAGGAGCATAGGATTGATGTGTTCATAGGGTCTTTAAAGGATAATATCCAACATGATGTTCGACTTTGGGAACCTAATTCATTAGAGAAGGCATTCAGGTTAGCAAGAAAAATGGAAAGCAAAATTATGGCAACCAGGAAGCATGCCACTCACAACTATAAAGACGGAAGTGTTGTTGCCCCTAGTCTTCCACAACCTATAAGGTTGACACCACAACAATTGGAAGAAAAAAGAGCAAAAGGGCTTTGTTACAGTTGTGATAGCAAATACACTAAAGGTCATAAGTGTGCTGAGAATAAATTATTCTACATAGATTGTGAAGAGGAAGAAGAAAAGGAGCAAGAAAGGTCAAAAGAAGAGGATATACTCTAGGAACAAAGCCTAGATGAAGAACAAATAAATCTGACCATATCTTGTAATGCATTGGCGGGAATTACCACTCCTCAAACCATCAAGATAGAAGGACAAATCAAGAAGAAAAAGGTAATAGTGTTGATTGATTCAGGAAGCACCCACAATTTTATTCATTGTAGGGTAGCAAAAGAATTGAATTGCTTCCTATATCCAGCACCAGAGCGTCAAGTGATGATTGCAAATGGAGGAACAATAAATTGCTCTGGAAAGTGCCATAATATCAAGCTATCCATGGGAGAATATGTATTGACTAGCCCAATGCTTTCCATTCCAATGGGAGGTGCTGATGTTGTACTAGGAGTCCAATGGCTACAATCCTTGGGTACAATAGCTTTTAATTTTCAAGAACTTTTCATCAAATTTTCTACAGAAGGAAAGGAAGTTGAATTAAGGGGTATTGCAGGGAAACCAGGAAAGATAATCAGCTCTAGTGGTATGACAAAGCTTCTAAAAAAGGAGCAAAGAGGTGTAATTGCACAATTAAGTTCGCTAGATGTTTCCACATCGGAATCATATATTTCTCCAGATCTCCAAAACGTCCTGGACAATCATTCCAAGGTATTTGAGACTCCCAAAGGTCTCCCACCTATGCATGATCATGATCATTCTATTCATCTGATTCCAGGAAGTGTTCCTCCAAACATCAGGCCGTACAGATATCCCTATGTCCAAAAAAGTGAAATTGAACGTATGGTTGCAGAAATGCTAGAGGATCGTATAATTCAACCGAGTCAAAGTTCTTTCTCTACTCCAGTAGTATTGGTGCACAAGAAGGATGGATCATGGCGCATGTGTCCGAATTATAGGGAGCTCAAAAAGCTTACTATTAAAGATAAGTTCCCCATTCCTGTCATTGATGAATTACTGGATGAATTGCATGGAAATTTACTTCACCAAGTTGGATCTTCGTTTAGGATATCATCAAATCAGAATGAAGATTGAAGACATTCTGAAAACATCATTTAGAACTCATGAGGGTCATTATGAATTTTTGGTCATGCCTTTTGGCCTTACCAATGCACCTTCAACATTTCAAGGTTTGATGAATTCAATTTTCAAACCATTCCTTAGAAAATTTGTGTTAGTATTTTTTGATGATATACTAATCTACAACAAGTCTTGGAAGGATCATGTTGAACATGTTGACAGGGTGCTACAACTGTTGGAGGAGAAACAATTATATGCAAAAAGATTCAAATGTTTCTTTGGAGTCCAGGAGGTGGAATATTTGGGTCATATTGTATCTCATGAAGGAGTTAAGGTAGACCCTAGCAAAATTAAAGCCATTAAGGAATGGAAAATCCCCACATCCATAAAGCATCTGCGAGGATTTCTTGGGTTGACAGGGTATTATCGCAAGTTTGTTAAGAATTATGGGAGAATAGCAGCACCTCTAACAACATTATTGAAGAAAGATGCATTTTCATGGACTTCGGAAGCAACAAAGGCCTTTGAACATCTTAAACAGGAAATGTGCCAAGCACCGGTCTTAGCTACACCAGACTTCACAAAAACCTTTATTGTGGAATGTGATGCTTTAGGAAATGGAATTGGTGCTGTTCTAATGCAAGATGAAAGACCCATTGCTTTTGAAAGTCTCCCAATCAAGGGAGAGTTTTTAAGCAAAGCTATTTATGAGAAGGAAATCTTGGCAATACTCCATGCACTTAAGAAATGACGACCCTACCTAATGGGAAGACACTTCAAGGTAAAAACGGATCATGATAGCCTTAAATGCTTTTTAGAACAAAGATTATCCTATGAAGAGCAACAAAAGTGGGTCACAAAGATGTTGGGTTATGAATTTGAAATCATCTAAAAAAAGGGAAGAAAAATGTGGTGGCAGATGCACTCTCAAGAAAGGATGAGGATGTGGAAGCATTTTTGTGCGCCATTTCTATTATCCAACCAGATTGGATAAACAAAGCAAGGGAGGAATGGAAGAATGACGAAGAAGTGTGGGCACTGATTCGAAAGCTACAACAAGATTCCAGTACGTCTGATACATTTAGCTGGCAAAATGATTCGTTATGGTACAAAGATCGCTTATACCTCTGTAAGAATTCCCAGCTAAAAAAAAGATTCTTATGGAATTGCACACTTCTCCCTTAGGAGGGCACTCAAGATTTCTAAAAACTTACCACAGGGTTAAGAAGGAATTTTTTTGGGATGGCCTTAAATCAGATATTCAAAAGTTTGTGGCGGAATGTTTGGTTTTCCAACAAAATAAATTTGAAAAAATTAAGACATCGAGTCTATTACAACCTTTATCCATTCCAAGCCAACATTGGGAGGAGGTTTCAATGGATTTTATCACAGGTTTACCCAAGTCTGAGGGAAAGAGTGTCATCATGGTGGTAGTTGACAGACTTACCAAGTATGCACACTTTTGTGCATTATCACATCCATTTAAAGCCAGTACAGTTTCTACTGCATTTATGGAAACAATTCAAAAGCTAAATGGAAACCCAAAGATTATTGTAAGTGACAGAGATCCCATTTTCACTAGAAATTTTTGGACAGAATTATTTTCTTGTCTTGGTACTCAGTTAGCTCATAGATCATCTTATCATCCTCAATCTGATGGGAAAACTGAGATAGTAAACAAATGTTTGGAAGGATATTTTCATTGCTTTGTATCTAATAAACAGACACAATGGGTCAAATGGTTGCCTCTGGCTGAATGGTGGTATAACACTTCCTTCCATACAGCAACAAAAATGACCCCATTTATGGCACTTTATGGGTATCAACCACCATCCATCACATCATATTTAAGAGAAAATTATAAGGTTCAGGCAGTGGAACATCACATCGAACATCAACAACAAGTCCTACAACTCTTAAAGAATAACCTCGTGTTGGCACAAAATAGAATGAAACAACACGCAGATCAACATCGCAGTGAAAGAAGTTTTGATGTAGGTGATTGGGTATTCCTACGACTACAACCATATAAGAAAATTTCCCTCAAGCAAGCTAAGAAGGATAATAAATTATCACCAAAGTATTATAGTCTGTACAAGGTGTTGCAAAAGATTGGTACTATGGCATACAAATTGGAGCTTCTTGCAGCTTCTCGATTGCACCCAATTTTCCATGTTTCATGTTTAAAGAAGGTTATAGGCGACAAGCTCCCAATTCAAACAATATTGCCAGAACTTGACGAGGAAGGAAAAATTATATTGGAACCAGAAGCAGTCATAGAAACAAGAACTCGACAGCTACAAAATCGATCAATTTCAGAGTATCTTATCAAGTGGAAGAACTTATCCATTAAAGATTCCACATGGGAGGATGAGAATTTTATGCAGAAGTATCCAGAACTACTCAAGCGTTGAGGACAACACTTTTTTAAAGGTGAGGGGCATGTTGGGTCCCTATAATACTAGTGATTACCCCATTACTATTGTATTTATACCCCTTATTAATATTGTTGTGCCCCTATTGCCCCCATATTGTTATTACTGTGCCCCATAGAATCCCTCTATTGTTATTTTTGTGGCTTTATATTATTATTGGTAGGTCGGTTGGATTATATTGTGACTCCTTAGACTCCTATATATAGAAAGGAGGTTTTGTCATTTGAATCATCCAAGAATTGTTCATTTATGTAATGTAAAGGAGGTTGCCCCCTCAAAGAGGCTGAATTCTAAGGCTTTGATCTATCTTTTTTATCTTTTCTTGAGCTGGTTTCATAACAGTCTCACAATTGTTATTAAAAGTAGGCATAGCTTCAACCCACTTATTGAAGTAGTGTACTACTACAATAATGTACTTGTGGCCTTTAGCCGAAACCGGGTTACAAGTAGTAAAATACATACCCCACTTAGTCAATAGACCGATAGTGATAACAGGGAAAAGTGCAACTGGATTAGCACACTGTTTTTTAGTATAAACTTGACAAGGATGGCATTTTTTGACCGCTTCTATACAATCTTTAAAAATTGAAGGTCAAAAATACCTTGCATGCAAGAGTTTTTGGGTTGTATCAAGCCCATATAGATAACCTTCACAAGCTCCACAATAGCAATAATTTAGAATTGACTCAACTTATTTTAAGGTCAGAAAACGTCTAAGGATTGAATCAATCCCGCGGTGGTATAAGGAGTCAACAATGATCAGAGAATTCTTAGCCAAGTGACGTAATTTTTGATGTTCATCCTCAGAAAAAGATTGAGGAAACTTTGAAGTTTGAATATATATAATGATGTATCCATACCAAGGATCTTGTGAAGAGATAAGAAAAAGATGTTCATCTAGAAATGATTCTTCGTAATATCTTCTTCACAAGGAAACTCAAAAATCAATTCAATGAATACCAATGATTTCTTTGGCTTACCTGACATAAAATCAATATCAAACTCTTGAAAAATGACAATCCATTTCTTGTATTTTCCCCGAATAATTCGCCTATTGAGAACAAATTTAAATGGATTAACATCAGCCAATACAAAGGATTTTGTGAGAAAAATATAATGACGGAGTCATTGAACAACATGAACTACCGCTAAAGCCAATTTATCAATATGATAATACAAAAGTTTAAGACCAACTAAGCCACAAATTAGATAATAAATCACATGCTCCCTAAGGGCATTATCTTCCAGAACCCTAACCATACTAATAATTTATTTTTCTGCTACGAGGTACAAAAGTAAATCTCTGTTATAATCAGGTGGACTCAGAAGAGGAGTAGAGGTCAATTCCTTTTTCAAAGCATCGAACAAATGTTGAATGAAGTCATCCCAAACGAATGGAACTCCTTTCTTAAGTAAACACATAAATCCTTTCATGGTATCAACATAGTTTATGATATATATCCATAAAAAATTAGTTTTTTCTTGGATACTTTGAAGTTGACGAATGTTCGACAGGGGAGGAAATTGAAGTATTGTCTCAACCTTGAAAGGATAAACTCGAATCCCTTTATTAGAGATCATGAATCCCAACAACCGACCAGATGTAACCACAAAAACACACTTATTAGGTTTCAATCAAATTTTATAATAATGACATCTTTCAAAGACTAAATGAAGATGTTTTGAATTTTCCATTCTCTTGCGAGAGCGAGCAGGTAAATCATCCAAATAAGCTTCAATTAAATGCTTGATGTCATGGAAAGAGTATGACATAGCCCATTGAAAGGTAACCCCACCATTTTTAAGGCCAAAAGGAATTTTCCGACATGAAAATGTACCCTAGGGGAAAATAAATGTTGTCTTGTATTGATCTTTAGGAAGAATTATTATTTGATTATATCCAGAAAATCCATCCATGAAGGAAAATATTTCATTTCCCGCACACTCGTCAATAATATGATCTATAAATGGAGTGGGAAAATTGTCTTTAGGACAAGATTTATTCAAATCCCTGAAATTGATGCATACCCTGATTGTTCCTTGCTTTTTGTCAACAAGGACTAGATTTGAAACCCATTTAGTTAAAGGAACAAGGTAGATGAAACCTGCCTTAAGCAGTTTCTCTACTTTAGCCTTGATAGCCATGAATTTCCTAGGGTTAACCAGTCAAAGCTTTTGCCGAACAGGATTTACATTTTCATAAGTCTTGATCTCATGTTGAACTATACTAGGATCAATCTCAGGAATTTCCTCATAAGACCAAGCAAATACATCCCGAAACTCTTTAAAGAGATCAGTGTAAATTTTGATTTCTTCAGGGGAACACTCAACTCCGATGAAGATATTCTCAATAACGTTGGGATTCTTGGAAATGTTCACCGGAATGGTTTCCAAAATATTAGCCATGTTACCTTCAACAAAAATATGTGATGGAGCCAAAGGGTTTAAAATTTTATGAACACTTCCACTAGAGAGAGGACTAGAAAAATTTGATTCAACTTCCCACAAGTCAGGGAGAAAATAGGACCAATGATGCAAATCATCCCACAATATTTCTACACCAGTCATTGCTTCTAGAATTTCCTCTTCAGATGGTAAAACAATATCAAGGCAATCCATAGCCGAAGTGGAATCAACTGTCTAAACCAGTGCCACATCATCATCCACATCCTCTGATGGGAGAGGGATGGGATCAGAATTGTAGAATTAACGATAGATTGGTACTCAATTTCCGTTGTATATATTGGATAAATCATTCCACCCACATTCCCTTCTTCTAATGTGGTAGTAGGAGGGGGCAGGGGCCAAGGATATGAAAAATAATTGGTTCTAAAAGAACATTGTCGAGGAACGATCCTGGAGGATGAAAGTGCATTGACATGAGCATCAGGAGATGGAAGATCAAAAGTCCCATCAAGGAAGAATACTAAATTCTCAACAGGTTGCTTGGTATTCTTCACAAAGGGGACAATGGATTCAGTAGATGCATCAGGATCATTGGAAGAGTAGCCTAATTAATCAATTGTAACAATTCTCCCTTCACGAGGAAAGCATAAGATACAGAATAAATATGAGACAATGGATCCATTGCATAAAACCAATTGTGACCCAACAACATATTATAATTGATATTAGCATAAAAATATCTACTTCCACGTTAACCACCTTCCTCCCTACAAAAATAGGGAAGGTAGGTAGAATCCCATGAGGCCTATGAGAATGACCATTGAATGCGGTTAAGAGAGTAGGATAGCGAACAACTTCAAGGGATCTGATATCTTTCCAACATGACATAGAAATGATGCATGTGGAAGCCCCTTCATCAAATATAGTTCGAAAGATAGAATTCTTATGATATGTACATTTAATTTGAAAAGTCATATGATGAGTGAGTCTTGTTTTAACATTTGACATATCAAATGTAATTAGCATAGAGTTTTTCGGGTCAACTTCTTTGATCGTAGTGAGAAAAGCACTCCTTTATGTACGACACGATTGGAATACCACTAACACCGACATAGCACATGGGCTCTAAGCTAAATCTTAAACAACGGAATAGTTCTAGGCAACCCTAGCATTGGGATTATAAGTCGATTGTTTTGAGGAGCCTTTCACATCAGAGGTATAGGCTCAACTGCGGGCCTATATATATGAAGAGGTTCTGGAATATCAGAAGCAGTTTTAGCCTTAAAAGGTTTTGGCTCTCCATAATGAAGAGCTCAAGTTGAAATATCAACATGAGACTTAACCATATATTTATTCGTTGTATATTCCCCATCCCGTTTGCCCCCTCTGGGGATTCCAGTACTAACATTCACGTCAGCAAGTAATTGTTTCCCTTGGGGAAAAGGGTTAGTAGGCACAACCTGGGAACTAGAATATTTTTGAGCTAATAAGCGTTGAGCATACTGAACCTTGGGGAAAATATGGGTAAGGTGACCCCCGCTGCATAACTTGCATCGTAACTTAACCTTCTTTTTAGATTCCTTTTTTCCCTCACTAGTGTCATCATTAGGTTTATTACCATTTCCCTACCCTCCCTTATCTTTCTTACTCCCATGTCCTTTCTTCTTCCCATTGGATTGTTGATTTCCTTTGGGATTTGAGGACTGAACAAATTAACCGCTACAGGTTGAGAAGTAGAAGTCATTGATGACATAGTTTGTGTTACAGAAGCACAATGTAATTATAATAATTGTATTTGATTCAAAAAAATAGTTGTATTACTATCGATCTATCCTATAACTCTGCCAGCATGGGGGACCGATTTCGGCTTGGTGAGATCAATTTTCGATCTAGGAGCATCAAAAAATATTATAGAGAACTCCAGACCGGGAATAAATGAGTTCTAATTGTTGGGCTCTAAAGATAGCATGTTCTTCAACGAACACCCCAGAAAGTGACACATCCTTAGAAATCTCTAACTGTAATGATTTGAAAAACCATTCCATAAGAAATTCATTAGTGATATAAGCCTTGATCAATCTCTTTCTTCTGTGCCACTCTTGAATGTGGTTAGAAATATGAGTAGCCTCATCCTTCTCAAAATTGGTCAGGAGTTTAGTTCCGATGTCAGAACAGACATGCAACTAAAAATGGTTCAGAAACATTGTAGCTGAGTTACCAAACGTAGAAAACGTCCCCCCTCTAAACTCAATATACCATTTAGTTGCATTTCTAGTTAAGGTGCGTTGGAATAGTATCAACCTAATTGAATCATCAATCAAGAAGTTTGATGAGCACCATAAGCATGGAAAATTTTAGGGGCTAATATTTGCAAGTGGGCTAATTTTCTATGCTTTTTCCAAAAAAGATATTAGATAATTTTGATTTTTTTCTAAAAGTGATTCACCCAAATTTTATGGTATAAAATTATTTTACCTTAAGAATCACCAAAATTTTAATAGAGACTATATAAAATTATTAGAAATTTTGATATTTTTAAAAAAATATTGTCAAACATTTTATAGATTGCATATTAAAGACTATAGAGATTCGCCAAGGTTTCTAAAATTTAAGTTAAATTTCCATCCTTAAAATTTTCCCTGACCATAAGTGGAAAGTGGTTATATGATCTATCATATCCTCACCACTCTTCCCTTCAAATTTCAGAATATCGGTTTGAAGTTTTGTACGTACCTGAGGCCAAGTTGGGTTATAACAGATCAGATCATTAGTCAATTTCAAAATATCTGGCAAGTTAAGTGTTGCCAAGAATGATAAGCGCAAAGGAACATGAGAATTCCATGCTCCAAGAGTGGAATTTCAAACATTCGAAAAAGAGTATCTTGGATTTTGAGAGGCACCAAACTACTAAGGGTTACTCGTAGAATCACCTGAACCATAAGGAAAATCTTGCAATATAGGGGTATACAAAGGGTATCCACCTCGTACTGCAAGATTACTAGTCATAGGAAAACTTACTCTGGGTGGAACATTATATGAAGGGGACAGCCCCTGGTAAGGATTCCAAGCACTAGCCAGAGGAGGAAAAATTTGTGAAGTACTGATAGTAGGTAAGGGCATATTCTCCTGCTGACCAAATAAATGGAAATATTCCCTGACCCAAAAACCACTAACGTACGAATATGTCAAGCCCTGGTTCGCTTGAAAAGGATTAATGTTTTGAGCATGACTAGACAAAGGCATTGATCCTAAATTTAATGATGGATTGGAAGGAGGAACATGTCCACTTCCAAATTGAAAAGCTTGTAAAGGTACTGAACCAGTAGCCATCGAAGTCATAGATGAAAAAGTAGTAGAGGGTAAAGATGAAGAAATTGAGGGAATCCCAATAGATGGCATTTTGAAAGGATATGCTCTAGTGAAAGGAGCATAAGGTTGGGTTCCCCCACTCAAAATCAGGATGGAGGTAGAGTCAGCAATTATCATACTAGGTGTAATAGTGGGGGGAATAGTACCTCCTCCTACAATTGGAGAAAAAGTATGTACATCGGACGTATTGGCAGCCCCGCTAAGATTGGTCATTGAGAAGAAATAAGGAGAGTGAATAGGGCTAGCTAGCCTATGAGTCAGAGTACCCACGTATGATACAACGTAAGGAAGTTGAGAAGGAAGAGGTTCTGTAGGAGTCACAAGAGGCTCTGAAATGTCTTTAATTTATACTCCGACTTCTGATTGGAAGAGTACTCTATAAACCATTGGAGTGTTTCCGTCTGTATTATGGACTAGACTAGTTTCACCCTATGAAGTAAGAGCCCAACAACCAGCTCACAAAATAGAAGAAAAGAGAGATCAACAACTTCAAAATTAACGTCTTCGAGGGGGAAACCTCCTTTACATTACACAAATGAACAATTCTTGGATGATTCAAATGAAAAAACTCCTTTCTATATATAGGAGTCTAAGGCATCACAATATAATCATAGTCGACATAACAATAATAATGTAAGGTCACAACAATAACAATAGTGGGATTCTATGGGGCACAATAATAATAACATGGGGACAACATGGGCATAACAATAACAACAAGGGGCTACAATGACAATAATAATAAGGGAATACACTAGTATTATAGGGACCTAACATGCCTCTCTCCTTCAAAAAAGTGTTGACCTCAACGCTTGAGTAGTTCTGGATGGTTCTATATAAAATTCTCATCCTCCCATGTGGAATCTTCAGCATGTAAGTTCTTCCACTTGATGAGATACTTTGAAATTGATCGATTTCATAGCTATCAATTTCTTGTTTCTGTGACTACTTCAGGTTCCAATATGATTTTACCTTCCTCATCAAGTTCTGGCAATATTGTTTGAATTGGGAGCTTGTCACCTATAGCCTTCTTTAAGCATGAAACATGGAAAACTGGGTGCACTTGGGAAGATGCAGGAAGCTCCAATTTTTATGCCATAGTACCCATCTTTTGTAACACCTTGTACGAACCATAATACTTTGGTGATAATTTATTATCCTTCTTAGCTTGCTTGAGGAACACTTGTTTGTATGGTTGTAGTCGTAGAAATACCTAGTCACCTACATCAAAACTTCTTTCACTACAATGTTGATCTGCCTGTTGTTTCATTCTATTCTATGCCAAAGTGAGGTTATCCTTTAAGAGTTGGAGAACTTTTTGTTGATGCTCGATGTGATCTTCCACTACTTGAACCTTAGAATTTTCTTTTAAAGATGATGTGATGGACAGTGGATGATATCCATAAAGTGCCATAAATGGGGTAATTTTTGTTGCAGTATGGAAGGACGTGTTATACCACCATTCACCTAGAGGTAACCACTTGACCCATTGTGTCTATTTATCAAATACAAAGCAACGAAGATATCCTTCGAAACATTTGTTAACTATCTTAGTTTTCCCATCAGATTGAGGATGATAACATGAGCTATGAGCTAACTGAGTACCCAGACAAGAAAATATTTTTGTCCAAAATTTTCCAGTGAAAATGGGATCTCTGTCACTTACAATAATCTTTGGGTTTCCATGTAGCTTTTGAATTGTTTCCATAAATGCAATAGAAACTGTACTGGATTTAAATGGATGAGATAATGCACAAAAGTGTGCATACTTGGTAAGTCTATCAACTACCACCATGATGACACTCTTTCCTTCAGGCTTGGGTAAACCTGTGATAAAATCCATTGAAACATCCTCCCAATGTTGACTTGGAATGGATAAAGTTTGTAACAAATCCATGGTCTTGATTGTCTCAAATTTATTTTGTTGGCAAACCAAAAATTCCGCCACAAATTTTTGAATATCATATTTAAGGCCATCCCCCAAAAAATACTTCTTATACCTATGGTAAGTTTTTAAAAATCCTGAGTTCCCTCCTAAGGGAGAGGTGTGCAATTCCAGAATAATCATTTTTTTTGATTTGGAAATTCTTACAGAGGTATAAGTGATCTTTATACCATAACGAATCATTTTTCTAGATAAATGTATCAGATGTACTGGGATCTTGCTATAACTTTTGAATGAGTGCCCACACTTCTTCATCATTCATCCATTCATCCCTTGCTTCGTTTATCCAATCTGGTTGGATAATAGAAATTGGACAAAGTGATGCTTCCACATCCTCATCCTTTCTTGGGAGTGCATCTGCAACAACATTTTTCTTCCCTTTTTTGTAGATGATTTCAAAGTCATAACCAACATCTTTGTGACCCATTTTTGTTGCTCTTCTAAAGACAATGTTTGTTCTAAAAAGTATTTAAGACTATCATGATCCTTTTTTACCTTGAAGTGTCTTCGCATTAGGTAAGGTCGCCATATCTTAAGTGCATGTAGTATTGCCAATATTTCCGTCTCATAAATAGCTTTGCGTAAATAATTTCCTTTGACTAGATGGCTTTCAAAAGCAATGGATCCTTTTTATTGCATTAAAAAAATGCCAATTCCATTCCTGAGGCATCACATTCCACAATGAAGGTTTTTGTGAAGTTTGGCATAGCTAAGACCGATGCTTGGCAGATTGCCTCTTTAAGATGTTCAAAGGCCTTAGTTGCTTGTGGAGTCCAAGAAAATGCCTTTCTTTAATAATGTTATTAGAGGTGCTTCTCTTCTCCCATAATTCTTAACAAACTTGTGATAATACCCTGTCAACCTGAGAAATCCTCGCAGATGCTTTATGGATGTGAGGATTTTCCATTCCTTAATGGCTTTAGTTTTGCTAGGGTCTACCTTAACACCTTCATGAGATACAATATGACCCAGATATTCCACCTCTTGTACTCCAAAGAAACAATTGGAGGTTTTTGCATATAATTGTTTCTCCTCCAACAGTTTGAGCACCCTGTCAACCTGTTGAACATGATCCTTCCAAGACTTGTTGTAGACTAGTATATCATAAAAAATACTAACACAAATTTTCTAAGGAAGGGTTTGAAAAAGGAATTCATCAAATTTTGAAATGTAGAAGGTGCATTGGTAAGGCCAAAAGGCATGACCAAAAATTCATAATGATCCTCATGAGTTATAAATGCTGTTTTTGGAAAGTCTTCAGTCTTCATTCTGATTTGATGATATCTTGAATGAAGATCCAACTTGGTGAAGTAAATTGCTCGATGTAATTCGTCCAATAATTCATCAATGAAAGGAATGGGAAATTTATCTTTAATAGTGAGCTTGTTGAGCTCCCTATAATCTAGACACATGCACCATGATCCATCCTTCTTGTGCACCAATACTACTGGAGTACAGAAAGAACTTTGACTAGGTTGAATAATACCAACCTCTAGCATTTCTGCAACCATAAGTTCAATTTAACTAGTTTGGGAATATGGAAATCTGTAAGGCCGGATGTTTGGAGGAACACTTCCTGGAATCAAATGAATAGCATGATCATGATCACGAATAGGTGGGAGGTCTTTGGGAGTCTCAAATACCTTGGAATGATTGTCCAAAACATTTTGGAGATCTGGAGAATTAGTTGATTTCGATGTGGGAAACTCTAGTGAACATAATTGGGCAATTACACCCTGTTGTTATTTCTTTAGAATATTTGTCATGCTCTTAGAGTTGATTATCTTTCCTGGTTTCCATGCAATACCCTTTGATTCAACTTCCTTCCCTTCCCAAAAAAATTCAAGAAAATTTATTTAAAATTAAAAGCTATCGTACCCAAAGATTGTAGCCATTGGACTCCTAGCACAACATCAGCACCACCCATTGGAATGGAAAGCATTGAACTATTAAATACATATTATCCCATGGATAACTTGATATTATGGCACTTTCTAGAGAAATTTATGGTTTGTCCATTTGCAACCATTACTTGACACTCTGGTGCTGGATATAGGAAGCAATTCAATTCCTTGGCTATCTTACAATGAATAAAATTATGGGTACTACCTGAATCAATCAACACTATTACCTTTTTCTTCTTGATATGTCCTTCTATATTGAGAGTTTGAGGAGTAGTAATTCCTACAAATGTATTACAAGATATGGCCAGGTTCATTTTTTCTTTCTCTATGGTTGGTTCCTAGTGTATATCCTCTTATTTTTATGTTTCTTGTTCCTTTACTTCCTCCTCTTCACAATCTATGTAAAATAATTTCTTCTCAGCACACCTATGACCTTTAGTGTATTTTATTTCACAAATGTAAAAAAGCCCTTTTGCTCTTTTTTCTTCCAATTGTTGAGGTGTCTAACTTTTTAGGTTGTGGAAGGATAGGGGCAACAACACTTACATCTTTATAGTTGTGAGTGGTAGGCTTCCTTGTTGCCATAATTTTGCTTTCACTTTTTCTTTCCAACCTAAATGCCTTCTCCAATGAATTGGGTTCCCAAAGGCAAACCTCATCTTGGATGTTATCCTTTAAATTCCCTATAAACACATCAATCTAATGCTCCTCTGGAATATCTTTTAACCTTATATTCAATTTCTGGAAGTCCTCAATGTGCTCCACCATTGTACCCTTTTGTTTGAGATTTATCAATTGGCTAAAGAAGGTGTTGCTTTTTGTATCATCATAATGTGCTATCATTTCCTCCATAAAAATTGACCAAGTGAAAATTTGTTTACGGGAGAAAAGCCATTGATACCATACAAACTGATTGGGTTCCAAATATAAAGTTGCAATGCATACCTTTTGTGTATTTTGCACATTATGGAGATTGAAACATTGCTCGATCTATAGTATCCATCTTACGGGATCCTTGCCATCAAAATTCCTCATATCAATCTTTGGAACATGGTGGATCTTCAATCCAACGTTAGATTCTATGAAATTATTAACATTTATTTTGTTCTCATCATGAGTTTCCTCTACCACCTTTTGGCCATTAGGAAGCATTTCTTGTAGCAACTTTTCCAAACCTCCTTTCAAACCTTTCGTGTCTTTCTTCAAATCTTCAATGTTTACGTCTAAACCATCCGTCTTAGCTTCCACACAATTCATCTTAGCTTCCATGCCTTTATTTAAACCATCCATCTTAGCTTTTGTTACCTTTAGTGAGAGTGAAATTTGTTGCACTTGGTCTCATAATTTTGATATATCATGTTGCATTTCTTCCTCTTCTTCATGAGTCATGCTAGAGCTTTCAGGTTGCTTACTAGGTGTTTCTATTTTCTTTGTTTGGGGCATCAATTAATGATATTTATGCTTCACTGTGCCCTTTGAATCACTTCAAACTAATTTTTCAAACCAAACTTATGCAAATTTTTAAAAAGACTACACACCTTTTTTCGCTTTGTAGGAGCTTGATATTGAATCTATTTTATCCTTGTAATTTCAGGTCTCCAAGGTCTGAAATTTTGTCCTATGATAGCCCACTACGTCCTCTTTCAAACCACACAAGTCTGATCAAGATTGGATTCTCCAAGAAAGAGTTATGTCAAATCTCCCACGATGGCCTGATTATAGACTGGTTCAATAGAGAAAACTTGTATGAAGTGCCACATGTCACTGCTTTGACCTTCAGACCTGAAAATAATGCAAAAAAAAATACATTATGTCCTCTTTCTGTAACTTTTTATGACATTTTAATCCGATCCTTAGAGAACGTTATGATGATTTTCCCAAGGTCACTTGTTTGACATGTAATTCGGGAGCTTGTAAAATCCCTATCTTCCTTGGATCATATCTCTGAAAATATAGGGAGACAAGATCTGAAATTCAGACCCAAGGTTCATCAAGATTTTAGATCAAATGGGTTTTAATTTGAGCTTCTGAAACTTCATAGAAAAATAGTTATAACGAAAATTCCATGGTGACCTGTTTGAAGCAGAGAAACCCTAGAATCCAAAGCTCTAATACCAAATGTTATGCAACTAGATCATAAAATAGAAGAAAAGAGAGATGAACGATTTCAAAATCAACCTCTTTGAGGGGAAAAACTCCTTTACATTTCACAAATAAAAAATTATTGGATGATTCAAATGACAAAACCTCCTTTCTATATATAGGAGTCTAAGGGGTCACAATATAATCACAACCGACATAACAATAATAATATAAGGGCACAACAATCACAATAGTGGGATTCTATGGGGCACAATAATAAAAATATGGGGACAACATGTGCACAAAAATAACAATAAGAGGCTACAATGACAATAGTAATAAGGGAATACACTAGTATTATAGGGACCTAACAATGACATTCTAAAAGGATAAGCTCTAGTGAAAGGAGAAGAAGGCCGGGTTCCCCCACTCAAAATCAAGATGGAGGTAGAGATAATAGCTATAATACTAGGTGTAATAGTATATATGGGAATAGTACCTCCTCCTACAACTAAAGAAGGAGTATTTACATTAGTTGTATTGGTAGTGCCACTAAGATTGGCCATTGATAAGAATGAAGGAAAGTGAACAGGGCTAGCCCTCCTATGAGTCGGAGTACCCACGTATGATACAACGTAAGGAAGTTGAGAAGGAAGAGGCTCCGTAAGAGTCGCAAGAGGCTCCAAAACATATTCAATTTCTACTTCGTCTTCTAATTGGAATAGCACTATAGAAACCACCAAAGTGTTTCTGTCTGTATTATGGACTAGACTAGGTTCACCCTATGAAATAAGAGCCCTTGAAGAATGATCTGTCTATGTTGTGTTAGCTAAAACTAGTTCAAAAGAACCAGAAAAATTACTCCTATTTATTCTAAGTGAAGGCTCGACACTCGCAGGTGAAAGTCCATGAAGCTTTCTAGACTAATAAACTCGTAGGTTAGAAAATTTTATCTATAAATAAAAATTAAAGAATCAAATCATCTATGTCAAGCTAGGAGCATATAACAATCACTAAAAATATCCTAAAACTACAACCAAGAAAACAAATTCTAGGTATTTAGAAAAAAATAAAAGAAAGTGAAGATAAGGATCTCCCGAAGGTAGTTTGCGATGATGAGGGCCCAAGCCTACTAGCTAAGATATCAAAAGAAGTTACGCTGACCTCCAGACAATAGCATTTGCTGGTGCAAGTACCCAAGATTTACAAGGGTACCCTCCATAAGTACTATGTAAGTGATGCAAAATATACCTCAGGTACCACAACCATTCCCCCCCACAGTCACCTATATGGTCCCTATGAAAGGAAGCTAAGGTCACCAGCTTGTGGTAAGAAGTTGAGTGAAACAGTTGTGGGTGCATGATCCAACAAGTATGAGAGGGGCGTATCTCTCTTTCCTTATCTTCACACATCCTTGTGGTTAACTCCTATGTTAGAGGATCTTTCCCAGACAGCTTAATGATATTGGATTTCCACTCTTTAATAAACTTCTATAGTTTCAATTTGAGTGGCCTTTGAGATTTTACTCTCCACACACCTATTCCAAAGCCCTAAATTCTGTAGACTAGTTGATGTTTCTATGACAAAAATAAAAATTCTAGTTCATTTTAATTTTAAGCAATTATTTTAATTGGTTTTTATTTAAGACAAGGGAAGCATAAGTGCATTTGATGATGTTCTGACGCAAAATAAATCAATAGAAAACCTAGGATAAATGTAAATGAAACACATCTTTATCTTCAATGAAAGTGATTTCTACACAGGTTCTATGAGAAAGAAAAAACTCTTTTTCTTTTTCTTTTAAGCACTCATACATTCAACACCTAAGAAAAAAGACTAAATGATGTCTAAAATGCATCTACCCTAATACAAACTAGAATGCAAATGCAAGATTCAAAGAAAATCTCAAAATCAAACAAATATGAACCCCAAATTAAAAGCCAATTTATCAAGAAAAGAGAAGAAAATATCCAAAGAAAAACACTCAAAGAAAAAATATTCTTAGCCTTGAAACAAGAATTCACACATTCCCCAAAAAACTCAAAAGACATAAAGCAAATGTTTCCTTTTTTCTTTTAAATGTTTTAAAAGAACAAAAAGTTGAGAAAGGGAAAACAAGTATCTATTTGAAGACCAACAGCATGAAAAAGACCCAAATCCCACTAGTCACCAATGATCTCAAGGATAAAAGACCAAAGAAAAATAAGAGACTTAATCACCTTAAATAATTTTATCAACAAGATACAAAAGATTCTAGAAATCAGAAAGACTTCATAGAACTAGAATCTCCCATTCATCCAAGAATTACAAACACCTTTCACAAACAAGCAAGGAAAAGAAAAAATAAGACAACTTCAATATTGCAAAAGAAGCAATTTCAAAGACTGGGTTATAAAGAAGTTCAAGAACAGCCAGACTTGTTCCAAAAGCATAGAATAACTAGAGATTTCATAAAGAATATCTGGTACCCAACTTCAAACAAAAAAAACTTCAAAAACTACAAACCCTAGGTAGACATAGGCTTTTCACAAAGAAGATGAAGAACATTGATAACAATTGACAGCAAGATAATTCCAAGCTTCATTAATATCATAAAACCATAAACAAACTTGGTCATACCCCCAACAAAAGCTAGAAATGAAAATTTTCATTTTTTTAGATTTGTACGTGGTTATTTAACTACAAAATTACATATATACATGTATCTGAATAAACACATGTATACACAGGCTTGTTTGGAAGAAACCACACATATACACTATTGTCTACAATAAAAATTGCATATAAATTGAAAAATTGGAAAAATAAAAAAGACAACTTGGATCCAAGAGATTGGGCCAAATGACCAAATTTATTAAGAGTCAAGAAGGTTGGAAAAAGACAAGAAACAACAAACCAAACCGAGATCAAAGAACAACAACCTTTATAGGAAATACATTACGGTATTCCCCAACAGAATCTCCAATTTTGTTGGTGGGAAAAATTCCCCAAGGCAAGGGTTGAAAGCCTCAATAGAGCAGAACAAAATAATCAACAAAGAGTAGCCAAACAAGCATTCCAAACATATGAATTACCAAACATGGATTTGGAAACATACCTATAGGTCCTACGTTTGATGATGTTCCTATAGGGTCCAAACCCTCTACTTCTTCCAGAATGAGTAGGCATACAAGTCAATTCACAGAAGCATATACATAATAGATAATTCAATGTGCATATATGAAAGATATGTCAGATCATCATATATAAGAATACAAACTACTATTCATGAGAAAATAACTTATCAAGAACAAGACATGGGCTTCTTTATTGATTAACAACAATAGGTACAGGAAAGGTACAACCTAATCCAGGTCAAAGGCATCGACGAAGCCTTCCTCCAGATCTGGCCATTCTGAGCCATGAAGACAACCTCTCTAACAAGCGTAAGGAGTCTTTATAAGGATTATGAGCATCTCTGCAAAGGAAACAAAGGTTTCCTAGATACTGGGAGTGTAGGAGACACGGGAAAACTAGACTTGATCTAGGGGAAAAATGGGTATAAGGTTGATATCCTTTCTCTTGTATCAATTAGTACTACCTAAGGGGTGTACATATACCAGCTGAAATTAGTTAATTCAGTTGTTCCATGGGCTCCTATAGGTGGGATCACAATAAAACCCATAAACCCTTCCCGAAAAATAACATTTTATTTTATATTTTCATATTTTAAAAAGGTATACACGGGTGAAGTGTTATAAGGCCCACGTATGTATGCGATTTAGTGTGGGCAGATTCGTGTACAGAATTTAAAATACTATTTTTTAATATAAGATCAATTCTGTATCAGAAAAGGGATTATCGAAGGCCATAAAAGAGAATTAGTCTACAGGAGTTCCAAATGATGCTATAACATCGACGAGGTAAGGGTATAAGGAGTTAGGACTCGAACTAGTTGAATCTTTGCAAGACTAGCCTTGAAAACCCCAATGACCTCCAATGGTGGAAGAAGAGAAAGATGAGGGAGGATGAGATCCTTTCAAAATATTGCTTGAGGAAGCCCTCGAGCGGCAGACAAATGAAATGATGGATAAATTTGATTAAATCTTTCGGCGGCTACCTGTAGGTGACACATATTAATCCAGCAACCACTCTAGAGGTGCCACTCCCTTTAAGGTACAAGTCAAATTTGACATTCCCATATTTGAAGGCCATATATATGCAGGTGTCACAGATAGATGGTTAAATCTGTTGGAAGGATATTTTTTAGTTCATGAATTTTCCAATTAGGAAAATATTACTTTTTCACTCCTCAAATCTACCTTCCATGTCAAGGATTTGTGGGAAACCTACTGTGAACAGAAGGATGAGAGGGAACCCTCACTGTTTTCAACTGCACCTGCTTGGAATTATTTCCGAGATGCCATCAAGGAAAAATATTACCTGTCCGAAGCTATGAAGATAAATATGTAAATTTGACCACATTGCAGCAAGGAAGGGACCAAGACATACCAAAGTTCATGAATATTTTTTATACCCTTGCACGAAATTGGGTATATAAGGTTTTAAGTGAAATTTGGTACTCAACTACTGTGCTTGTTTACACAAGTACATCTAGGATGAGATGGAGTTCCTGGACATCTCCTCACTTGGTGCCCCCTATCGATATCTTGTCAAGATCGAGCATAAATTTAAGAAGAAGAAGCGAGACTTTGGATTTGTGAATATGAAGTATGGGAAAGGCACCCCCAAAATGTAGAACAAAGGAAAAAGCCAAGGCAGGGCAACCCAGGACAACTCGTTGAAGCCGAAGTCAAAGAAAAACACCATGAAGACAAATAAGGACACAGGGAAATGGTGTGAGTTCCATAAGAACCTCACTCACAACACAAGGGAGTGCCAGGCCAAGTAGTCACTAGTGGTTGAGTTGAAGACTTCCAAATTAGATGCATGTTCTGACTCCGAGTCAGAACCAGACAAGGGGAATGAAAAAGGAAAATAGATTATTGATGTGGATCCCAGTGCCACCACTTCCACCACCAAGATCTATAAGATTGAACCCAAATATCTAGAGGATGGGGAGTGAATCTTCCATTCACAGATGTGGGTGAAGGGTTCTCCGTTGCAGTTCATTTTCGATAGCAACATCCAAAAGAACCTCATTTCATTAGAGGTCATGAAGTACTTGGGCCTACCAACCACATCACACCTACAACCATACACCATCGGGTGGCTTCACCAATGACGAGATCTCTGCGTCATCCAATAATGTTGCCTTCCCTACAACATCAAGCCCTTCACATATGAGGTATTTTGTGATGTTTCTCCTCTTGAATTTTGTGATGTATTATTAGGCCAACCATACTTGTGGAAGCGTCATGTTGTGTATGAGTCTAAGCCTTACACTGTTATTATTTCTTTTGGAAATAAGCTATACAAGATATCAGAGGTAGCGTTGCATACCACCATCTCTTTGATCTTTGTGAAGTAATGCAGTAAGATCATTTCCCAGACTGGAAAATTTTTCTTCCTTATGATTTTCCCTCAGGGCAAGAAAAATATTATGGCTCCTCTAGCATGGCAACAATATATGGACAAGGTCATGGAGGATTACAAGGACATCTTCACCTCACCCACAAGGGTACCCATGCACTGTTAGGTCAAGCACTCCATCGATCTAACCTCGGGTGCATTGATACCCAACGGACTGATATACCAATGCTTTGTTCTAGAGAACGATGAAATAAAGAGGCAGATTTAGGAGTTGTTGTAGAATGGGCACATTAGGCCAAGTTCATCACCCTGTGGGACCCCAATCATGTTGGTACAAAATAAAGACAACACTTCGAGACTTTGTATTGACTATCGAGCGCTGGATAAGATCACTGTCCAGAATATGTATCAAATGCCACTAATTAATGACCTTCTAGACCATCTCAAGGGGGGCAAATATTTTAGCAAGATTGAATTGAAGTTCAATTACCACGAGGTGCCAATCGAACCCTCTGATGCGTGGAAGATTTCCTTCAAATCCAAGGAGGGCCTTTTCGAATGGATGATCATGCCTTTTAGGATGACAAATGCCCCCACAAACTTCATGAAGCTAATGGATGACATCTTATGGACTTTCACGAACTCATTTGTGGCAGTGTATTTGGACAACATCCTAATCTTCAACAAGAGTTGGGAAGATCACCTACACCATATTTGGCAGGTCCTCCAATCCATGTGAAAACACAAGTTGTGTGCCAATTTGGAGAAATGCACTTTTGGTATGATTTGGGTTCAATATATGGGGTACATCATGGATGATCGGGTTGTGCAAGTCAACCTAGCCAAGATACAATTTATTTGAGATTAGCTAGCCCCAACCACTCTAACAGAGCTACACATATTTTCGGGTCTTGGAAATTTCTACCATAGGTTCGTGTTGGGGTTCTCTTATATCACTTGACCTTTAAGTCAAGTCAGCAAGGGAGGAGTGAAAGAAAATTTCTTCTGGTCTAAATCCCAATAGAATGCATTTTTCAAGTTGAAGGATTGCCTCTACTTTGTGCCAGTGCTCACATTACCAAACCTGTAGCAACCATTTGAGATTGAGATAGATGCCTCCAACTATGCTATCAGGGTAGTTGTTACATAACAGGAGCATCTGTTGGCATATCTCCAAGTATCCCACCTATGAAAAAGAGATTTATTCCATTGTGTAGGTTTGCCGAAAATGGAATCATTACATTTTGGGGAAGGAAATGCTCATCCACACATACCACCAACCCCTGCAGTTCATACAAACACAAGGAAAGTTGCAAAATGATCACCACCATAAATGGTACACACATTTGCAACAGTTCCATTTGAATGTCAAGTAGAAGAAGGGAAACACCAATAATGTTGCAAAATGTCTCAGCTAACCACCAGTTATGGCGCTAACCACTGTGTTCGAATCACAGTGACACAAGACTTCGAGGTGGTCGCATATTCACAAAAGCGAGCCTGAATTCAACAATACGTACCATATTCTCCTGGATGACAAGTAAGTTCCATATTTGCACCTCCATGGCACATTATTATGCCACCTGGGACACCTTTGTGTTCCTTCAAGCAAGTGTTCCAAGATGATTTGGAAGGAGCACTACAGTCAGGTTGCTGGACATTTACAAGTAGAGAAAATAGTGGCAGTGCTATATAAATATTTTTATTGGTTTAACCTTCGACAGGATATTGGGAAGTACATCAAGTCCTGCACTTCCTATGCCATTTCCAAACCAAAGAAGGAAGGTCTGTATACTTTTTTGCTCACTCCTATTTAGCCTTGGGAATCCATCTCCATGAATTACATGTCGGCCCTTCCTTCTACTAAGCATGGAAATGACTGTGTTTTCATGGTCGTCGATAGATTGTCTAAGATGTCCATTCTGACAGCATACAAGAAGAGTATCATAGTAATAACCACTATTAAGCTCTTCTTTGAATGAGTGTGGGTACACTTTGGGATCCCATAGTCCATTATCTCATATTGGGACAACATGTTCCTTAGTACATTTTGATCAAGCATTTGGTCGATGTTGGATAACAAGCTCACTAAGTCCACAACCTTCCACCCCCAAAATGATGGTCAAATAGAGGTCGTCAACAAGATGATCGTGCACATTCTACACATGTACAACTCGAAGCATCCACACACATGGGGTGAAATCCCCCTCAATGTCTAGCACAACTACAACAGAGATCTCCATATCTCAACTGGCCATAACCCCTTTCAGTTGGGATTAGGTTTCTAGCCACTATGTCCAATTAATGTGGCCATACCATTTGCAGCTACACAAGTAGATTCAACTCATGTCTAGTCCAAAGCTGACATGGATAAAAACTTCATTAAGCACATATAGAACATCTTCCAACAAGTCCATGACATATGGATAGAGCTAATGCTAAGTACAAACAACATCATGATCAACATCAGGTTCCACACAAGTTCTAGGTGGGCGACAATGTTTGGTTACATTTGCAAAAGGATCACCTCATTGGACCTCACTACAAGCTTCGCCCTCTCCAATATGGGTCTTACACCATCACCAAGACTATAGGGGACCATTTTTTTAATCTCAACATTCCAATGTTCCTTGGCTTGCGCCTAGTATTTAATGTGGACCAAATGGACCTGTTGTAGCCAGCAACACCCCCCCTTATTCAATTAAGTATCAACCATGATACTGAATGAATGGGGACCCTTAGTTAATTTTTAGGAAAAGCAAGAGTTTCTTTTTGAAGTCACAATCATACGCTTAGAAAAAGCCTCTTGGATATTTTAAAGCCTAAGTCTATGATAAAATAGAAAACCTTTAAGGTCGCGTTGCAAAAGGATAGGAAACACCTTCATTTCCCTTTTTATGCTCAACATCCTCGTGTTAATAATGACATCACATCGCAAATTGGTAACGCTCATAAAGAAAAACTTAAAGATTCGCCGATCTGCAATAACGCCGATCGCTAGATCGCATATCGCAGAAATGAGCCAGGCAAGATTTGGTGAACATCAAATTCCTGTGATCTGCGATATTGCGATCGCTGCGATGCCACATCCATGCGATTTGCGATCATGCGATTTGAGACGGTGCGATTTACGATTGGACGACATGCGAGGGTACGTCAGCAAATCATAAACCACCTTAGTACGAATCCTTCGGGCGCGATATTCAAAGAAAAGCCACTTACTATAATCTGACCCGAAATCATGTGCTTTTAATGATAGTAAATGAATTAGCTGTCAGTTATTAAATGGATTAAAGACGCGTGCCTTGGTAGAGATTTACTTCACGTAAGGTGGCATATTTGTTTTATCTCTTGCATTTAAAACTCTCCCATCACCTTTCTGGATCAGTCATTTCCATTTCACTCGTAATCTGCAGGAACAAAACGCTAAGACATCTCAGACAGAAACGCAAAGAGAAATGGGAAAGAAAAATAGAGCTCAAAGCTCCGAAGTGAGGGAGAAGACCAAGGAGATGGCGCCCCTGTACACAGACACAGCCTGCAACAAAGACACAGGGATATCAACATGGGAAGGCATGTAAAGGCTGCTAGAGGAAGAAAAGCCTAGAATAATGAAGGTGATTGCTGTCGCGGGCGCACCACGCTCTTCTGAGGCATCCTTGGAGGACCTAGCATGTTCATTCCTTCACAGAATAGCGGCAAGACCCAAAATTCTACCATACACTGATATGATCAAGTGGATATTGGATGATGCAGAATTGAAGGGCAGGCAATTCAAAGTTCATGGACATGGGCTCGTGGGATCATTTGCTGCCTAAGATCTAAAGCTTATGTATCATCTTCCTGAACCGCAAGCGACCTATAATGCACAATTTGTTAAGAAGTTCGCGGTAGAGAATCCAGATCTATCAGACACCACTAAAGAATGGTCTAGAAGAGACGAGCCGTTAAAAAAGGATAAAAACGGTATGTACAGCACTGGTTCCCTTACCTCTCCATATTGTTTTGTTGCAGCCATGCTCTGTAGGTTATTTGGTATGCCCGATATCAACAAGTTTTCATCTGAATGGCTGCCATTAATTGATGCTGCCACTAACGCCGACATCCTAGATTGGGCCAAAATCCTTTCAGATACTCTATACATGGTTGTTCTCAATTACCGGTCTAAGAGATCCTTCTCTCAAAGGGTCTATCCTCCTTTTTATCTGTCTGCCTATATTATGGATTCTGTTTATCTTGTATCTAATTTTCCTGCTATGCGTTGGAAATGGACTACCCAAGACCCATTGCCCATCCATGTTTATCATAAGATCTTATGGGATTCCCAGCTTGCCCCTCATTTTTACCAGATTTGCCATGGGGTTATTTTGCCCCTATATAGAATGATATACGATAAGGACCCCCCAAGGTGCTCCCCCGAGGCCCAAATTGACATCATCCCCGTCGCAAGATGGTTTGGGGAAGAATGGTTTACTTACATTAGAGTTTTTGGAAGCACTGTACCTCCGCATGTCCTACCCCTATATATCCCTGATAAACTTTTGGCCCGGGAAATCGCTTATCAAACCTGTTCTGAAGGCGGCTTGACCAAGGACCTAAAGGACAAGAAGAAGGCCATTTGGCCTCAATTTCCCGTCACTTGTGGGGCCTTCTCTTTGTTCGATGTAGGACACGCTTTTGGCGAGGTGGAGAATGTGACGTGTCTTCAATTATTTAAGTTCCCAGCGAGGCCATTCGACCCAAATGATGTGGCCCAAGAATTCACAACGAACGTTAAGATAAGAGTGTTCTCTGGAAAGAAAGATCTGTTTGATGATCTCTTTCAGAGTAAGAGCTCGCTCAAAGAAATTTTGCGGGAAGCTCAGTCGAGGTTGTCTTCACGTGACCTCCAGAAATTCACGTTATACAGAGAAAGAAGGCTGGCTAGCATTCCACTAGAGAGGCTGCGAATACCTACTAAAGAATCGACTCCGAGCATCAGCCTCAGTGAAAACTCCAGCACTTCCAGATCTAAGTCCAACGCCGCCCAAGAAGTATCTGAGCATCCTGAAGAGTCTGGTCACGAACAAGGAAAAAATGAAGAAACAACCAAAGACACAGCTCAGTCGAGTACAATGTCTCAGCAGCAAGTTATTGCCTCACCACCAAGAGATGTCCCCCCTCCTGTCATCGAAGCACCACTTGTCACGACAGAGCTAGATAAAGAGTGGGAAACCTTCACTGAATTGATCAATCTTGAAGGGCAAGTCCCGAAAACACCTATGAATAATACACAGGTGGTGCAAGAAGTCGTTTCGACCATGGTCAGTAGCGCCACAAAAGTTGAACACCTTCCTATCGCTCCAACCTCAGAACTTCTACTTAACGTAGAAGAAATTCCCCCACTGGATGTATTCTATAGTCCTCAACACAAAGCAGTTGTAAGGAGACAGAGAAAGAAGAGAAATCTTGAGAATACACTGTCTCAAAATGCTGAACATTTGGACGTCTTGTGGAAAGACCCAAATAATAATCCGACCGAAAATCTCACGAAGCTGTCTCAGATTGCAGGAGCATATGCTTCTGCAACTATTGACAAGGCCTCTGAAGTTCAACAACTTTTAAAGGAACAAGAAAATCATATACAACTGCTACAACAACAGTTGCAACAAGCCAACGCGAACACTGAAGCTTCCAGACAGCTCGAAAAGCTACAGGAAGACTTTCAACAGATGCAGATAGGCTATCAAAAAAGTCTTGAAGAAAAACAAAAACAACTGTAGACGGTGCAAGAAATGCATAAAGATGAGCCTAAGCTGGCAGAGTTTATTTCAGAGTCCATCGACTTGAACAAGCAACTACTGCAGCAACAGGAAGAGTTGGGACGTAAAATATCACAGTGGAGGCACTTTTGTGAGCTGAGCGACAAAATCACCAGTCAGGTGGTGGAATTGCGGAGCGACTATGATCAGAACGACAAGAGGGTGACAGAATATCTGACTTGGCAAGATGACGAGGAAGGGAAAAGAGAAGGGGCACCCAGGATTAATGAAAATCATAAGGAGCTGCTCTTTAATAAATGGGACAAACAAATCACGCAGGCGGAGCAAGCAGCAGAGACAGCGGCGACACAGGCAAGCATTCTTATCGACTGTGTAAATGAGAATTTACACAGGGCCAATTTAATTACAGAGACCACCCCGGGTTACCTACCAAACAAGTTGCAGTTGGAGACAGAATGGAGGCAGAAAGCGCAGGCAAAAGGGAAAGCAATCCAAGCATTGGCTAGGCTGAATTGGGAAGGTTACTGGACGTACTTGGTTAAACCGCACAGCCAATGGATGACGGTGAAGTGCATTACGAACGCAGCCGAGAAGGTAGCGCCAGCTCTCATAAATGTCGTTTTCACAGCCCAACTCAGCGCAGAAATCAGCCAGCCGACTCTTCTCAAGCCTATGCTGGACACTTGCAACTTCAAAGACCAAGTTCACACGTGATTTCATTTAGAATGTTGTTTTTTCCTTTCAACTAAATTAGAAAAAGGACGGTCATTTGAAAACCGTATCCTAAAATTTTGTAATGATACTATTATTATAATTAGGAAGTAGTATTTTAACCCTTCTCATTGCATTGGAGAAGGGTCCAGAAATTTGTCAAAAACTTGTCCTCGGAACATGCACTTCTGCACCCTCAGAGGAGGCTTTGATGAATGGAAGGATCGAGATTTATTTATGTTTGCTTTTTAATGTCTGCTACTGATGTTGCACTTCTGTACTCTTGGTAGATTTTAGAAGTAAGTAGAGATGAATCGTTATTGCTTGAAGTTTGTGAGTGAAAATCAGTCATAAATGGTACTTTTATCTCTTGACGAATTTCTTCTTATATTCTTAAAGTGATATGCAGTTTTAGTTGTTTATATGTTAATGTATGGATGTTTGGGTTACCATTTGGCTCTTCTGTACGGTGGAATCATTTGTTTGTGCTTGACATATGAATGACTTATTATGCGATATGCTGTTCACAACTGTTTTGCCTAACCTTTTATGCAGAATGGTTCATCTTAATTGATTTATATTCTTATGATAGCTGAATGATCTTTATTACCAGTTATTGTTCGAAATCTTTTTAGATCGCATGATAGAAGAGTTATATCCCGGGTTAGCGTAGATTAGACGTGTTGTTTTCATTAGATTATAATAACATAGATTTAGTTTATAAGTTAGATTTGAGTTAGCTCTAAAGTACTTCCAGAATCAACATACTCAAACTCTACACACACACACCCTTTATATTGGGAAGCTGGTCCCATTATCCCCAGTCGGACCCGCTACACCAAATGGGCAAGGAGCCGCCAACCTGGTTCCGGACCGGGTGGGTATCCCCCTTGTTGTTGACCCGATTTCGGGGCCCTCAACATATTTGGCGCTAGAAGGAGGGCTGAGCATAGTGTCTGTTGGAATGTTTTCCAAATTATAAATCTTGAAACAGGATGGGTGCTCATAGAATTCCTATTTGGAGTTGCATCCATGTTCCTACCTCTTCCAACACTCCACCAGATGTGGTAAGGCTCTTGTCTCAGGTAAAATTCAACGGTAAGAATAATTCTTCTGCATTTAATCATGCCCTTCAGTTCATTCAAAAAGTTTCGAGTTCTGATATTCAGAGAATTGATGAAGGCGTTTTTGTGCAGGATTTTTACTCTTACATTCACAGCGGAAGCTAGAAAATGGTGCAGAACCCTCCCAGTTGCATCAATTCACAGCTGGGACCAATTCGTTAGGACTTTCATCTTGGAATTTGATTGTTATGACTACGACCAGGTATATGATGAAATTGATTATCTATGGAAACAAGATGAACCCGTAAGGGATTTCAATATGCGATTTCATCTTAAATGTCTACAGTGTGATCTCGAGGATGAGCTCACAGATGAAGAATCTTCAGATTATGATGAGTATTTCCTACCTCCTATATCTGACCAAGCAGAAATTAGCTCGACCTTTGTTTCGTTTTCTTCTAATATAGATGAGCATTTCAAGTCAAATAAAAAAATCATCCATAATGAAGAAAATCTGCAAAGCCTAGGAGTCATGCATGCTCTAATACCAGAAAATAAAGACGAAAATGCTGAAAGGGAAACTACCTTGGAACCAGAAGATGACTCTGACATAAAGTCAGACAATATCATTTCAAATCAACGAATGTTGATGCCAAGGTTAGATCAACCAACTGTTTCTATTTCAGAAAGTATCAGCGCACAAAGGTATGATCTAAAGCCCGATGTTTATGATGAATCTGATGAACAAATTTTTTTTCATGATGTTTTTAAATGCATTATTCCAGATTCACATTTTTCTCTTTATCCCGATGTTTTTAGTAATGACAATTTTTCCCCTCTCAATATCAAGCATATCTCAAAAAACACTGAGGGTTATTCAAACGACTCATCATTAGGTTTTCAAGATAAAGAGACCGCTTTATCACAACCTTTGATCAATGTCAAACAAGATCTTCCTGACCTCCCTTGTCTGAAAATATATAATGAAAAAGAGGAACCTAGGGAAATCTGTAGAGTCTTTTGCGATAGTTACTTTGACAATGATGATGTTGTTGAGTTATCTCAAGTAACTCAACTAGGGTCAGATAATAAGGAACATCTTAAATCAGAAATCATATCAGCCGACCCTCATATCAAAGTAAAAGCTCATTCGAATAATTTTACTATCCAAGACAATACCCCGATCTATGATTCATATCATGAGGAAAGCTCCATCCCTGTTCGCAATCATAACTTAGTTCCTGATTCACAAAACCTGGCCAGTTCTTGTGAGGAGCAAGATGTTACAAGTAAATCCCAATTGTGTTGTAACTCTATTTGTATAAATACCCAATCATTTCTTTCTCACTTGCACTCATTTTGTACAAAATCGGATTTCTTTTTAAATTTTCAAACTTTTGATAGATTATGTTTTAGCGATTTATATATGAGAACTTTCATTTCAAACGAAATTGCTAAAAACTCAGTGTTAACAAACAACAGGTTACAAGCCATTGAAACTAAAAAACCATTTTCACAATTTGACTTTTTATCCTTCCTATTGAGAGATCATCAATTCATAACAGAAATTCATCCTAATTTTTATGATCCAATAGGTATCCAGTTGGAAAAAAGCTCTCATGAGAAAGGAAAATCAGACAGAATTCCAATTGTGGTTGTATGTTCTTATTCCACAGCCAATATTTATGATCCAAGGAAAGTTTGGTTCTTTTTACTCATGCTTGGAAGATTCATACGGCTGTGAATAATAATGAATAGATGGTTCCATTGGAAATATCATTTCACATAATTATTTCCTGTATATAGTTAGAATAGGAGTAGGAGTAATTTAGCTAGGTTATTAGGTTTGGTTTTAATAAATCGATAGGCAAAGTTATTCATATTCTCTACATAACCCTAGGGAATGTTTGCCTCTCATAATAATGTTTGTTTTGGTTAAACGACATTTGACATTTACTAAAGACACCTTGTCTATGTTAAAGATTTTGAACTTCTGCTTCTATAAACAACAAATCTTTTGGGAATTTGATCTTTATTATCAATAGAACTTTAACCCAGATATGATGATAGTTTCAACTGCCGAAAAATTTAAAGAAATCTATCTCAGTGAAGGATTTGTTTTAGGTCAGCACAATGAAAGGTATCAATATTAAAATAAAAATTCTCTGTGAAAGCAGCCATTACCAAAAACAGCCCTATCATTGTCGTCCAGAACTTTCTTAAGGAAAGAAAATTTGACTTCCTCCCTGCTAAAGGAAAACGCAGCATTCAGAGGAATAATCTAAAAAGACACTATATCTCAAAGAATGAGAGGTCTCATCACGAGCTGGCTTATCATGATCGCAGATATTATAACTTGCTGACTTTGCCAAAATTGTCTACCAAAACAGGGCAATGACTCAAGATTGTTGCAATCAAAAGGCAAGGGGTCTCATCACGAGCCAGCTTGTTCAGCAAAAGTGTAAATCAAGTGAATCACTGTGTCATAATTTGGCCACCAAACCAAGACATTGTTCTTTAGAGAATAAAAAGGAAAAAGTGTCAAAAAAGGATTTTCTCTGAAAAAGTTGTAAATAACCTTAAGCAAAATAAAGGATCATTGCAGGGTAACAGGTAACCCTGTCGAGGCTATGGACGCCTGCTTGCAGCAGAGGCTCTACCTGCGACAAAGGAGCATATTTAAAAAGAGCTGATACATAGAGAAGACTTTATTTTATGTTTTACAATACCAAGTAATGACTGATTTAAATGCAAAGCACAAGCTGAAGATGCAAGTAATTGAAATAGAAAGAGGTTGAAACGAAACATCATTGACAGTTTGAAGTATCATTTGCTTTATCTTTTTATAATAAAGTTCAAGTTTTTCTTTAAGAAAATTTTTTCAGGAGTTTCAAAGCGTCAATATAAAAGCAGAGATAACTGGTTCTCCCAAGTGAATCACCAATTGTTGTAGCCAGCAACACCCCCCCTTATTCAATTAAGTATCAACCATGATACTGAATGAATGGGGACCCTTAGTTAATTTTTAGGAAAAGCAAGAGTTTCTTTTTGAAGTCACAATCATACGCTTAGAAAAAGCCTCTTGGATATTTTAAAGCTTAAGTCTATGATAAAAGAGAAAAACTTTAAGGTCGCGTTGCAAAAGGATAGGAAACACCTTCATTTCCATTTTTATGCGCAACATCCTCGTGTTAATAATGACATCGCATCACAAATTGGTAACGCTAATAAAGAAAAACTTAAAGATTCGCCGATCTGCGATAACACCGATCGCTAGATCGCATATCGCAGAAATGAGCCAGGCAAGATTTGGTGAACATCAAATTCCTGCGATCTGCGATATTGCGATCGCTGCGATGCCACATCCATGGGATTTGCGACGGTGCGATTTGTGATTGCACGACATGCGAGGGTCCGTCAGCAAATCATAAACCACCTTAGTACGAATCCTTCGGGCGCGCCATTCAAAGAAAAGCCACTTACTATAATCTGACCCGAAATCATGCGCTTTTAATGATAGTAAATGAATTAGTTGTCAGTTATTAAATGGATTAAAGACGCGTGCCTTGGTAGAGATTTACTTCACGTAAGGTGGCATATTTTTTTTATCTCTTGCATTTAAAACTCTCCCATCACCTTTCTGGATCAGTCATTTCCATTTCACTCGTAATCTGCAGGAACAAAACGCTAAGACGTCTCAGACAGAAACGCAAAGAGAAATGGGAAATAAAAATAGAGCTCAAAGCTCCGAAGTGAGGGAGAAGACCAAGGAGATGGCACCCCTGTACACAGACACAGCCTGCAACAAAGACGAAGGGATATCAACATGGGAAGGCATGTAAAGGCTGCTAGAGGAAGAAAAGCCTAGAATAATGAAGGTGACTGCTGTCGCGGGCGCACCACACTCTTCTGAGGCGTCCTTGGAGGACCTAGCATGTTCATTCCTTCACAGAATAGCGGCAAGACCCAAAATTCTACCATTCACAGATATGATCAAGTGGATATTGGATGATGCAGAATTGAAGGGCAGGAAATTCAAAGTTCATGGACATGGGCTCTTGGGATCGTTTGCTGCCCAAGATCTGAAGCTTATGTATCATCTTCCTGAACCGCAAGCGACCTATAATGCACAATTTGTTAAGAAGTTCGCGGTAGAGAATCCAGATCTATCAGACACCACTAAAGAATGGTCTAGAAGAGACGAGCCGTTAAAAAAGGATAAAAACGGTATGTACAGCACTGGTTCCCTTACCTCTCCATATTGTTTTGCTGCAGCCATGCTCTGTAGGTTATTTGGTATGCCCGATATCAACAAGTTTTCATCTGAATGGCTGCCATTAATTGATGCTGCCACTAACGCCGACATCCTAGATTGGGCCAAAATCCTTTCAGATACTCTATACACGGCTGTTCTCAATTACCGGTCTAAGAGATCCTTCTCTCAAAGGGTCTATCCTCCTTTTTATCTGTCTGCCTATATTATGGATTCTGTTTGTCTTGTATCTAATTTTCCTGCTATGGGTTGGAAATGGACTACCCAAGACCCATTGCCCATCCATGTTTATCATAAGATCTTATGGGATTCCTAGTTTGCCCCTCATTTTTACCAGATTTGCCATGGGGTTATTTTGCCCCTATATAGAATGATATACGATAAGGACCCCCCAAGGTGCTCCCCCGAGGCCCAAATTGACATCATCCCCGTCGCAAGATGGTTTGGGGAAGAATGGTTTACTTACATTAGAGTTTTTGGAAGCACTGTACCTCCGCATGTCCTACCCCTATATATCCCTGATAAACTTTTGGCCCGGGAAATCGCTTATCAAACCTGTTCTGAAGGCGGCTTGACCAAGGACCTAAAGGACAAGAAGAAGGCCATTTGGCCTCAATTTCCCATCACTTGTGGGGCCTTCTCTTTGTTCGATGTAGGACACGCTTTTGGCGAGTTGGAGAATGTGACGTGTCTTCAATTATTTAAGTTCCCAGCGAGGCCATTCGACCCAAATGATGTGGCCCAAGAATTCACAACGAACGTCAAGATAAGAGTGTTCTTTGGAAAGAAAGATCTGTTTGATGATCTCTTTCAGAGTAAGAGCTCGCTCAAAGAAATTTTGCGGGAAGCTCAATCGAGGTTGTTTTCAGGTGACCTCCATAAATTCGCGTTATACAGAGAAAGAAGGCTGGCTAGTATTTCACTAGAGAGGCTGCGAATACCTGCTAGAGAACCGACTCCGAGCATCAGCCTCAGTGAAAACTCCAGCACTTCCAGATCTAAGTCCAACGCCGCCCAATAAGTATCTGAGCATCCTGAAGAGTCTGGTCACGAACAAGGAAAAAACGAAGAAACAACCAAAGACACAGCTCAGTCGAGTACAATGTCTCAGCAGCAAGTTATTGCCTCACCACCAAGAGATGTCCCCCCTCCTGTCATCGAAGCACCACTTGTCACGACAGAGCTAGATAAAGAGTGGGAAACCTTCAATGAATTGATCAATCTTGAAGGGCAAGTCCCGAAAACACCTTTGAATAATACACAGGTGGTGCAAGAAGTCGTTTCGACCATGGTCAGTAGCGCCACAGAAGCTGAACACCTTCCTATCGCTCCAACCTCAGAACTTCTACTTAACGTAGAAGAAATTCTCCCACTGGATGTACTCTATAGTCCCCAACACAAAGCAGTTGTAAGGAGACAGAGAAAGAAGAGAAAGCTTGAGAATACACTGTCTCAAAATGCTGAACATTTGGACGTCATGTGGAAAGACCCAAATAATAATCCGACCGAAAATCTCACGAAGCTGTCTCAGATTGCAGGAGCATATGCTTCTGCAACTATTGACAAGGCCTCTGAAGTTCAGCAACTTTTAAAGGAACAAGAAAATCATATACAACTGCTACAACAACAGTTGCAACAAGCCAACGCGAACACTGAAGCTTCCAGACAGCTCGAAAAGCTACAGGAAGACTTTCAACAGATGCAGATAGGCTATCAAAAAAGTATTGAAGAAAAAGAAAAACAACTGTAGACGGTGCAAGAAATGCATAAAGATGAGCCTAAGCTGGCAGAGTTTATTTCAAAGTCCATCGGCTTGAACGAGCAACTACTGCAGCAATAGGAAGAGTTGGGACGTAAAATATCACAGTGGAGGCACTTTTGTGAGCTGAGCGACAAAATCACCAGTTAGGTGGTGGAATTGCGGAGCGACTATGATCAGAACGACAAGAGGGTGACAGAATATCTGACTTGGCAAGATGATGAGGAAGGGAAAAGAGCAGGGGCACCCAGTATTAATGAAAATCATAAGGAGCTGCTCTTTAATAAATGGGACGAACAAATCACGCAGGCGGAGCAAGCAGCAGAGACAGCGGCGACACAAGCAAGCATCCTTAGCGACTGTGTAAATTAGAAGTTACACAGGGCCAATTTAATTACAGAGACCACCCCGGGGTACCTACCAAACAAGTTGCAACTGGAGACAGAATGGAGGCAGAAAGCGCAGGCAAAAGGGAAAGCAATCCAAGCATTGGCTAGGCTGAATTGGGAAGGTTACTGGACGTACTTGGTTAAACCGCACAGCCAATGGATGACGGTGAAGTGCATTACGAACGCAGCCGAGAAGGTAGCGCCAGCTCTCATAGATGCCGTTTTCACAGCCCAGCTCAGCGCAGAAATCAGCCAGCCGACTCTTCTCAAGCCTATGCTGGACACTTGCAACTTCAAAGACCAAGTTCACAAGTGATTTCATTTAGAATGTCGTTTTTTCCTTTCAACTAAATTAGAAAAAGGACGGTCATTTGAAAACCGTATCCTAAAATTTTGTAATGATACTATTATTATAATTAGGAAGTAGTATTTTAACCCTTCTCATTGCATTGGAGAAGGGTCCAGAAATTTGTCAAAAACTTGTCCTCGGAACATGCACTTCTGCACCCTCAGAGGAGGCTTTGATGAATGGAAGGATCGAGATTTATTTATGTTTGCTTTTTAATGTCTGCTACTGATGTTGCACTTCTGTACTCTTGGTAGATGTTAGAAGTAAGTAGAGATGAATCGTTATTGCTTGAAGTTTGTGAGTGAAAATCAGTCATAAATGGTACTTTTATCTCTTGATGAATTTCTACTTATATTCTTAAAGTGATATGCAGTTTTAGTTGTTTATATGTTAATGTATGGATGTTTGGGTTACCATTTGGCACTTCTGTACGGTGGAATCATTTGTTTGTGCTTGACATATGAATGACTTATTATGCGATATGTTGTTCACAACTGTTTTGCCTAACTTTTTATGCAGAATGGTTCATCTTAATTGATTTATATTCTTATGATAGCTGAATGATCTTTATTACCAGTTATTGTTCGAAATCTTTTTAGATCGCATGATAGAAGAGTTATATCCCGGGTTAGTGTAGATTATATGTGTTGTTTTCATTAGATTATAATAACATAGATTTAGTTTATAAGTTAGATTTGAGTTAGCTCTAAAGTACTTCCAGAATCAACATAATCAAACTCTACACACACACACCCTTTAGATTGGGAAGCTGGTCCCATTATCCCCAGTCGGACCCGCTACACCAAACGGGCAAGGAGCCGCCAACCAGGTTCCGGACCGGGTGGGTATCCCCCTTGTTGTTGACCCGATTTCGGGGCCCTCAACACGACCATACTTTCCCCCATTGTTGAACACATCTGACATTGTTGAGCAGCTAACACCAACAGATATCAACAAGTGTTGCATTGAACATGACAAAATTGATAGGATCATGGACACAAAAATAAATAACACTCGCCAACAAAGGATCCAGTTATATTGAGGTTTCAAAGCAAGCCAACTCCTTCACTAAGGCAAGTGGTTCACAAGGGACCAGGTTCAGCAAAAATTTCCTCATCTCATGTGGGATCTACACACAATGGATACCATTACTTGCTAAGGAGGGAGGATTGATCCATGTGGATATTGGTGGCTACCTACCTATTCCACCTGGACCTCTAGTCGGTTTCATCAGTTTCCTTGGTTATAGCAGCATTTACTATTTTTAGCAGTTTTTTAGGTCCTGAACTTCTAGATTTGTTTTGACCCCCTAAACTGTGTCTTTTAGGTTCGTAACAAGACCATATCCATAGAAAGGTGTCTACCACAAATCTTTTAGTAATCAGAGAGATCTTTCCAACAAGGTATTGTACGCACCAAATGAAGATCATATGACCAAATTACGACCCTGGAAGTTGGCTGCCCAACTAGCCTTAACAAGGCCCACAAACTCTTGGTTTTTCATCTCTTGGGGTTAGGGTTTTGGTTTTTACTTTATTTCTCAATAATGAAAAGGTCCCCGAGCCTCATTATAACATAGTTGAGAGGCATCTAGCTGCCACATATCTTCTCAGAGATAAGTTATCATCGTTCGAGTTAGTTTATTTCCATTTTTCTTGTAAGCATCTTTCAATTCTTGATATTAATAAATGAAGATTTATTTTTGCTACATCTATGTGTTTTTTGTTTATATCTATATTCTATTTTGTTCTTGCGTAAGTCTGGATCAGTCAATTTCAAAACATGAAGAAGGAAACATCTTGAAAATGTTTAGCTCAATGATACCCTTAATCGCTACATTTTGAATGGACTTGACAATATGAAGTAATAAGATTAAGTGATTGTGAAAAAATTGTAAATTGTGTTCCTACAAATGTCCCACTCCCTAATTATTGTAGATATCCCTCATATTTATTATATATAAAACATTGGTTTTATCAATATGAGCAGTATACATATCAAACATTCACTCAGGTGATTACAAGATTTATCAATGGCACAATATCACCACTTTAGAGACTTGTGGTTTTTCAAAACAAACACAAGTGAACTGGTGTTATAAGTTTCAAAAGTAAAGAAAATTCAATAAATCAAATTTATTAGTGAGATATTTAAACTATATTGTTTAGTGTTTGAAATTAAAAATGAATTTAAATAATTACAAGTTAATTGAACTCATATTATGCTAATAATCCATTTAGGAGTGAAATTGGAAACATACATCTTGGATATTGGGAAAAACACATTATTTATGATCTTATTCTTATTAATAAAAATACCATAGACAAACATGGTTAATATTTTTCTTAAAACATTGTGGCTAACCGGAGACAAGGACAAATTTGGGAGTGAATAGCAGCCAAGTGAGGGGGAGAGTTACGAATTTACTGTTTGCATGCAGTCGACTGGAGACAAGGACGAATTTGGGAGCGAATAGCAGCAAAGCGAGGGGGAGAGTTACGAATTTGCCGATAAGTAATATGGCAGCGAACCCAGAAAGGGGAGAAGGCAGGCGGACGCGAAGCCAGGGGGCGAATTTAGATAAGAAAGGGAAGAGTGCGGTTGAGGAAACATCGCAGAGGATTTACCTTGAAATACCGGAGGAATCGGAGGAAGAATTCGATATACGAGATTATATTGCAGAGGAGGAGCAACGTCCGACATCGGGGGGAAAAGTTGGTAAATGGAAGCAGTGCAGTACTGAAATGGGAGACAGGGGAGATACGGATGAGGGGTCGGAAGAAGACGAAGAGGAAGCGGATGGCAGACGCGGAAGGAGCAGAGGACTGAGGGGACGTGGTAACCAGAGGGGTAGAGGGAGACCTAAAGCATGTGGAGGTCGAGGGAGCAGAGCTCAAAGATCTGAATATGAGGAAGGATCAGCCAGTGAGGTTAGAGGCAGGAAAAGAGGGAAAAAAGATATGAGGAAAAAATTGCAGGAGGCAGAGGAAGCTTATCTTCATGAAACCAACCCGAACATCCGCAGAATTATTGACCATTTAGAGGAAGATGCTATGCAGGAAATCTCAGATCCTGAAATGGAAGATTGGGAGAGGTTTCTTCCTGACCCGGGGCACACAAGAGGAAGAATGTCCTTATACAAGCAGTCATTACATGTCTATTGGGGCATGAAGAGATTATTAGCCAAGGCCATGGAGCAAGTGGCCATGGAAATGGTGGAGCTGGCTCAAGGAATTCCCACCCTCAAAAGGGAGCTGAAGAATATCCAAGTAACTCTTCTTATGCAGGACAAAAAGATGGACAAGCTGCTGCAGATGTTTAAAGCGAGTGGAATGGAGGTCAAGGTAGAAAGTGAGGCCAAGCCAGATACAATGAATCAGTAGAATATGCAGTTGCTGCAAGGAGGTTTTTCTATACTTCTTTTTGTCTTTTGAAATATTAGATGGTAATGCTTCCAGTCAAGAACAGTTTGTTTGTAGTAAGAATAGAGGGGTTTTTTGCATGGTTAGATCGACTGGTCATATACTTTTTCTGGATGGCTGTTAAAAACTTTCGATGGTCACCCGGTTTCCCTTCTGGGCGGGTGGAGACCTGCCTATGTATGTAATCTCTCTTTTTTCAGTAATAGAATACCGCCTCAGTTTACAAAAAAAAAAAACTAACTTATCAAACAAAAAATTGAATAAAGAGATTATAAGCACCTATCAAAATCGACATACACTCAATGTGGCTAATTGTTTACTTAATAAATACATTTTCAAGTAAAGACAATTGAGTTTTTTTATTTGTTCTTATGTTCAAGTAAACTTTATAATATAATATATATGAAAGCATATTTCAATCTCTATCATTTTTAATTTATGCTGGTCCGTCTTCTTTTTTTTTTCAAAATTAATTTTCTCTATATAGTGATTAAGTACAACACTAACATGTTTAAATAAAAGTGAAAAAAAAAATTACTTATCCATTAAAAATGGTATACTATAATGCAATTTCATTAAACAAAATTATTTCTATTAAAGCTCATTCAAATGAAATGTAAAAAGATGGTTTGAATTTGGTTTGCATTAAAATGCAATATTTTAATGCATGAAATGCAACTCAAAAAGGAATCTCAAGATTTTAATGCATTACATGCAACTCAAAAAGTAACCTCAACCACCATAAGGGTTGTTTGGAAATTACTTTTTGAACAACTTACATATATACAATATTTAATGGAAGAACATAATGATGTCTAAGAAAAATGAAATTCTTTTTAATATAGTCTTTTACCATATTGTTTGGTTTACTTTCTAACTTTATTTTTATATAAATCATTATTAGTCTTTATCGTTTGGCATGGGATTATAGTAATAAAAATTGATTTTCAAGCATTAGTTTGTGTCGTAGTTAGGCTATAATTTTTAGCCATGCCTTGCATTAAGCATATTGCAGTTTGTTTCATCGTCTTATTTGGTCTCTTCCCGAGGCAGAGAGGCTATAAATATATATTATGTTAGATATGTTTCATTAGTATTTGGGAACTGTAAAATAATGCTAGTATTAGTTAACTGATATTAAATGTTATGCTGCTATTATAAGAAAGACTAAAATCATTTACCAACTACCTCCATTTAATATATCTTACTTGATAGAGTCTCGCCACGATCTCATGAGCACTTCACCATGATATTCTAAGTTATGGTACATGCGACTCTGATCTCTTGAGCCCTAGTATACACGGCTAAGTTTGTTATACTTCACACATTTCTCCACTCCTTCCCATAGAGACCTTAATACCCAAGTACCTCAAAGAACTCCATAAGTGCTTAATGGAAGGCTCTAGAGAAAGAGCATTACAAAAACTATATCGAAGCTTTCCAAGAGCCCGACCCGATTCATTCGATTTTTGCAGATTTCACAAAATTATCCAGGTTGGGAGTTCTGCACATTCGAAAAGCACGATATTGTACTTCTCCATGGAATGTAGGAGTAGAGGTGGATACATGCACAACTATAATAGGAGGTCTTCCTGGAAATGGTACTGATAGCAGTGAATTGTTTTGTTCTCATCGAACTAGGAAAATAGTAAGGAAGTTGTAAAAAATCCCCTTATATTATAAGAAGCAGGACAAGGTTCTCCTCAAATATTCTCTTCACATAATCTGGGTTAAACATATAATAAACGGTTATATGAGAGGCTCTAATTTCATAAATAAAATGTGAGAGAAGGTCATCTTTGGCCTTATTCTTGGAGCTTACTAAGGACGATAAAACATGTAAGGGTTCGGTGCCAGCAGATTTTTTGCAAGTTTATCTCCATAATGAATTTCCTTGAAGTACCATTTGAGTTATCTTTAATATTATGTTTTAATATATCTCACATAACTCACCTTATCTAGATAATCCAATGCAGTAGCCAGTGCAAAGCTATTATTAAACTCTTCTAGATGATAACACTTAGAATTGATGCACAAGCTTTTCCCATGAAAACATCTGGATTCTGAGACTCTTGAATATCATACATATCCACATTGTAATGGAGGATATAAATTTGACAATGTGTAAAGTTGTGAATAAAGACCTTTTATGAGGATGATATGTAGACTGACCTAAGGTGAAGGCCTAGAAAAATTCTAGTTGGGAAGGAATTTGACAAAGTGCTAATTGTTGTGATATGTTCCAGTTTTATGTCAAAGTGTTTGATTAGAGTCTATTGATGTGGAAGTGATTACTCTTCATTATTGGAGTAAGTGAGATCATAGGACAAACCTATAATTTATTAACATATGCATATTTACACTAGGCATATTAATATTGAATTTAGATTTGTATGCGAAATAAAATTTTTATTCAAATGGAGAACATATTTTCAACACTTGAAGGCCTAAAGAATTTAATTCTCGAACATTGAAGGCTAAAGCATTGTTACACAATATTTTTTCACGCCTCTTGAATTCCCTGTGTCATACCCTGAAGTTCCTGAAACTTGGCAATCATGCAGTGTATCCATCCTGATATGCAATTCATATCCTCCTTGAAACACTGATGGAAACATACCTTGATCCTTCCCTAAATAAGTAAGCTCTAAAACCCTAATTTTAGGACCAACAAGTCCCTGAAACTGAAAACTAGTGCTTATGGCGAGTTGCACTATACTAGTCTCGCGCTGCCAACATGCTTTTTACTTGGATACTCGCATTGATCCCTAAAAAGAAAGTTTTCACAAAGAGGACAAGAAACTTTGTGATCTAGAGGCTTCCAGAATGATGAGCTGGATGTTATTTAGTTTGGATGTGGTCGAATTATTCCAATATTTCCCTTTGAGCTTATCCTTATGAGCTACCTCCTTGAAATGAGGACCTTCCCCTATATTTGAAGAGATCATAACTCCCTCTCCCTGCCTATATATTCATCCTCTCCCATTCCCAAATAGTTGGTCTCTGATTATTTACATCCTTATGCTAAGATAGTGCCTAGAAGCTACTCATTTGGCTTGGATAAGGAGTTCTTGGAGAGCTTGAGCTTGGACTTGGACATTCACACAAGGAGAGCTTATTGACATCAAGGCTTGGTTGTATGCTTCCTCCTTTATTTCATTAATATATACAACCATTGGTTCACTTTCCATAAATGTTTATGTTAATGCATCATTTATCTTAATGCTCCTTGATTTGTTAAGTGGATTACTTTTGATTATGCTTGTTTTACTTGTATTATTTGTTATGTCTTTGATCTCTTGTGCAGGTATCCAAATGTTGTGAGTAGTAGAGCTAAACCTGAGGAGCAAGCGATTTGAGATATTCAACAAAGGAGTGTGTTATAGCATCAAAACGACGTAGGCCATCTTCCTCTTCTCTCATTTCTATTGTAATTTAGGAAAGTGTCTTGTAGATTGTCATGTAGGTTCCTAGTCCCACTCATTGGGCTAGAGGGATCATCTCTGTCCACAGAGAGGATTTGCCTAGACAAAAAAATGATGACTTTGATGGGGAAGTTATAACCCTTTCAATCCATTCCTTTGATAAGATTCTCTGATGAGTTTGACCAAGCATCTATTTCTTTGCTTCTGTGCATTACTGTAGCTATTTTTAGTCACTGGTTATTGCCTGAGAATGTTTAGCCTACTTCAATCTTGAATATTTTTTATCTTTCCTTAGTTTTCTCACCCAAAGCATTTTTTACTTTTACAAAAGCACTGGCAGATCTGATTTTCAAATTATAGTCATGCTGATCTACCTTCCATTGCCATTTTTCCTTCAACAAGTGCGCTAATCCTAGAGGATAGAAGAAAAATAGGGTTTCTTCTTGTTTTCAATGTTTTTTTTACCTCTGTTAGTGATTTTCCAGTGTGACTACATTGTGTTTGTCTTGATTATCATCCTTGTGTGATTGCAATTTGTATCTTGGCTTTGCTAAAGTGTTTTTGAAGTTTGAGTGCTTTCTAGGGTTTCTAGGGTTTTTAGGTCACCCTTTGCTCATTGCTTGGTATGCCTCTCTGAGATTGATTTCTTCCATTCAGGAGTCTTACTGCAATCACAACAACATTCTCAAGTTGCTTTCAGTTTGTGATTGTGAAGTTATCTTTATTAGTATTGAGTCATGTTAGTACTTTGAAAATTGCTTTTGTTCCATTGTCAAACATAGATTATAGTTGTTTGCTTTGGTAGGACTGAAAGTGAATGCTTGTTTTGATTTCTTTGTTTCAAAAAGAAAAGTGAAAGATTTCCTCATTTAGCTATTTTTGAAACAATTTGAATTCAAAACCATAAGTGAATGAAATTCTCATTTTAGTTGTTTTAGATTGCATTTTTTCCTTTGCTCATTGCATTAGTTTGCATTGTTGAATCAAAGTGAAAGGAAAATAACAAAATATTAGTGCAGCTTAGTGAAATAAAAGTGATTTTTGTTTCTCGTAGGATTGCATATTAGCATTGCATTTGTTGGTGAAAGTGAAAGATTAGATCTTATTTTTTCATTTTGCATTGGAAAGCTAAAGAGTCGTGTTTTGATGCATTTTTCTTGATTGATGCATTATATAGTTGTCTCTCTTCCTTTATTAGTTTAGCCTCCATCGAATGAAAAGATTTCATTTTTATCATTTAGTTGCATCATAGGAATTCATGTGAAATCATTAAGCCATCAAACTGAAACTTAATTGAAGATAAACTTCAAATTTACCTAAATCAACCTAAAGAGCATTTGTAACATAACACAAATATTTGGAGGTATAGGCTAGAGACGTGTTCCAACATCTTTAAACATAGAAGTTTTCATTAACTGCCTGCATTGTTTCCCAGGGGTGAAATCTCGTCCTAGTATGGAAGTGTATCGAAGGTTCTCCAGTACTTTCAGGTATATAGGGATGCCCTCATCAAACAGTTATGCATTAGACAGTGCTAACACAAACTTGTGCTCCCCATACTGCTGAGTATATATGAGGATACCCTACTAGGTTTCTATCTTTTAGCCACAGGTAACCGATTCAGCCACCTTGTAAACATGATACACTAAACAAAACATTCGGGGAGATAACGGTTCACGAATACTCAGTAAACCTTCTTTCCTAGAATTACCCATTTTGATTTATTTGTTGTTTCATGTAATAAAATTAACTGCCAATTATAACATGTCAAACAAATGTAGTTGCTTCTTGGCCTCACAATGAGTAAATTCCTTGTAAATATTAATTTTAATCAACCCTCAACGAATCATATCTTCTCCTTCTACTCTTGAGAGAAAGTCACTGTGGATGAACCATTGAGTTCACCTCACAGTTCCCCTTCGTTATCTAATACTGAAGTGCCTTCACAAGGATTTCATCTTGAACTTTCACAGTCACTTGAATCTCAAGGATTTGAACTTGGAATTGGCCCAAGCATCCAACCCCTTGCTTCTCGTCCTCCACCTCGAGATTCATCGTCATATAAGGAGTCTAATCCAGAAACCCATGAGAGTCCATAGAGGTTTGTTTTATACCCTTAGAATCTGTTATTTGATCCATTTGTGATATCTCCTCAACATCCTTATAGTCCTGTTGAAGGCCCGAAAATCGGGTCGACAACAAGGGGGATACCCACCCGGTTCGGACCTTGGTTGGAAGCTCCTTATCCGTTTGGTATAGCAGGTCCGACTGGGGATAATGGGACCAGTTTCCCAATTTAAGGGTGTGTGTGTGTGTAGAGTTGGATGATGCTGATCTAAGAGTACTTAAAGCTAATTTAATTCAAAATTCTAAACTAACTCTATGCTATTGTAATCTAATGAGAAACAACACATCTAATCTACGCTAACCCGAGATGCATTTCTTCTATTATGCAATCTAAAGAGATTTCAAACAATAACTGGTAATAAAGATCATTCAGCTATCATAAGAATAGAAATCAACTAAGATAAACCACTTTGCATAAAAAGTTAAGCAAAACAGTTGTGAACAGCATATCGCATAATAAGTTATTCATATATCAAACATAAATGAATGAATCCACCGTACAAAAGTGCCAAATGGTAACTCACACATTCATACAGTAACATATAAACAACTGAAAACTGTATATCACTTTAAGAATATGAGCAGAAATGGTCAAGAGATAAAAGTACCATTTATGACTGGTTCCACTCATAAGCTTCAAGCAACAATGATTTATCTCTCCTTGCTCTAACATATACTAAGAGTACAGAAGTGCAACATCAGTAGCAGACATCAAATGCAAACATTAATAAATCTCGATCCAACTATTCATCAAAAACCCCCTCTGAGGGTGAAAAAGTGCATGTTCTGAGGACAAGTTTTTTGACAAATTTTTGGACCCTTCTCCAAATGCTTGAGAAGGGTTTAAATACTGCTAACTAATTAACTTAATTACATAAATTTAGGATACGGTTTTAAATGACCGCCCTTCTGCTAAAGCAAAATTATTTCTAAAAATTGAATCTAATTCCTAACCGTTTCTGTATTTGCTCCTTAGTGCTGCAAGCATGCAACATTCGCCTGGGAAGAGTCGGCTGGTCGTCTTATCCTTTCGTTTGAGCTACGAAAATAGAAATAACAAGCGCTGGCACTACTTTCTGGTAAACTAGAAGATATTTTCGAGAATCTTCCTCTGGCTGGGTGTATTCACTGCATGTATACTTGATAATAACCCAAATTCCTATCAAACTGATTCTGCTTTTGCTATTTCGGTTTCCGACCTTGCGAATGACTGAATAAGTTAGGGACTTTGCTCTCTGAACAATTTTCTGTATTGAAAACTGCCTCCATTCTTTGTTCCGGGCTTTTCTAGTGCGTTTTCCTTCTTTAGCGCCTTTTTCTTTTTGCTTTACCGGGCATAAGCTTCAGGATCTTTTGCAAACATGCTTCTTTTGTGCGCCTTTGATTCTGAGTTATGAATGGCCTATTGACATCAGCATCTGTTGAGTGATACTCTGGAATCTGTGGTCCTATTGCATGCGGCATCCGTTTGTGAAGGCATCTCTTCTCTGTTCTCCGAGCATTGACGCTTTCCCCTTTTCCTTAGATGTTTCCTGCACATTGCTTTATGTTATTTCCTGTCTTACAGTTTACGTAAGGAAAAGAGTAATGATGATAAAGATTGACATGGAAGCTTTAAGCTCTAATGAATGCTTAATCATGACACACATAACGAACTGACTCTTCGAAAAACACAACACTATCCTTCTTGAATACTTTGGCGTACAATCATTAATTTCTTTTAAGGCGCGCGCCCAATTTTGGTCTACAGACAGCTTTCCTTGAATACTGCACCGAGGAAATTTTGCGATGGGTGATTTCTGTGACTCGCATCGCGGCATCGAGGATCGCGTCGTCAAGATGTGTCATCGCAGAAATTGATGATTGCATTTATCACAAATCGCATTCATCGCAGATCGCAACATCGCAGATCGCAAATCGCAGATCGCGCTTAGTCATCCAATCATTGTGTGCTGCTTACGCGATGTTGCGATATGCAACGTCGCATATCGGTCGTCGGAGATTCCTTAAGTTTTTTCATTTAAGAGTGCTTCATAATGTATGCGATGCGATGAATTTCGCGTCGCTTCTTCGCACCTTATTATGTGCATAGGAAAACGTTTCACTCTCTTCTCATGATGCGATACAGTTTTAGGGAGTTGAAATACAAAAATTTTGATAAAATGTTTTTTTGGATTTTTTATTAAGGGTCCCCATTTTCTTGGTGTTATCACTAATACCAAACAAAGAGGGGGGTTGTTGGTGGCCACAACAAGTCCATACAATCAATTAGGTGTTCCTTTGGAGTTATCTCCTCGTCCGTCTTGGATTTCGCCTCACCGGTTGTTTCCACCTATGGCTTCAGAAGGTGAGACTTCAACCTCTCCTCAAGGTCCTTCAGAAGTCTTCACTACTTACACTCCTAATGTTCATAATTATTCTAAATATGAATTTCCTCTAGAAGGCTTTTCTTATGGAGGAAGAGTTCCATCTCAACCACCTCCTGAAAATAGTGGGCCTATGCTTCCACATGGTTATACAACCTTGGCTCAATTAGTTTCAGGAACTCCGAGTTCTTCTTCTTTTTACCAAAATCCAATTCAGTCATCATATGATATGCCTACTTCTAGTTTGTTTATTACTAATGTGACCTCTCAAATCCCTGTGCAAATTGTCATTACTTCAGTTCCAATTCAACCACCGAATCACAACCTTTACTATTGTTTCAACCTTCCATTTCGGTACAACTGACAGTTTTGGTTTATACGTTTGTAAGTTCCTCAATCCCTCCATCAAGTGAACAGAATGTACCACCTCCTCATTCACAACCTGGGGGGGGAAATCCCAACTTCCCTCTTGTGTCTGGTGGAACCCATGTGAGTGGATCACAACCTCACATGTTTGGAGTGAGTCAACCTAATCCTTGTGGTATTCCTAATCCTGTTGATCCATTTGGGGCAGGTAATATCTAGTATCAAAAACCTTACACGGCCCAAATAACTCTCCAACAATCTTATGTTCCATATGGTTCATAAGCACTGCAAATCCCACCTTACATTCCATAAGATGGTCCTCATGTGCAACTGGGTCAAAATCCTATTCTGGGTGCATATGGTCAAATCCCAATTGGAACCAATCAGTACCAATAGGGAATCCCTTAAGGAACTGCTCAACAAACTTTATAGCAACAAGGGAAACCTTTGCAATAGTTTCAACAGCCTTTGCAACAACAAACACAGTTTTTCCAACAACCCAACCAACCCTTGTATCTGCAAGGTCAACCATTGTAGCAGCAAGGTCAACGCTTGTAGTAACAAGCTCAACCTATATATCAACAAGGTCAAACCTTGCAGACACAAGGCCAACCCTTGCAACAGCAGGGCCAACAACTTTATTACCAAGGTGAGCAGGTGTAGAAAGCTTACAATCCATATGTCACACATAATGTTTATCCTCCTTATGGTTATAAACGGCCTATGGTAGGTAAGTATCAAACGTGCCCTGGACATAATCCACCTTATGGTCAAGGTAACCCTAAGTGGGGGAAAATAAAGTCCCTTATGGTCAATATCCTCCACTTTGGAGGAAAAATGCATAGCAACAATGTTGGAACCCACAGACTGGGCCTTATGAAAGGCCTTATATGCCTTTTAACCCACAATTGTGATTTTTAGCAACATTGGAATTTCTTAATCTCTCGAGGCTTACTAGTAATTCAATTCTTCATTCGCCTTATTGGCCTCCAATTCCCACTAAAATTCCAAGGGATTGCCCCAAATTTGAAGGAAATCTAAAGAGGACCCTCAAGCCCATGTGATGAAATATCACTTATGGTGTTCTTCTAATTCCTACATTGACGATTCCGTTCATCTCCGCCTCTTCAGCGAACCTTTACAAGTGCTGCCACAAAGTGGTACATTGAGTTACCTCGAGGTACCTATGCAGACTTCAACTCTTTGGCTATGGCATTCCTCACCCACTTCCAATTATTGGTTCATTATGAAACGAGTACTCACTTGCTTACATCCCTAAAGCAAGATACTACGACCCATATCTCCGAACACATCAATGAATGGAGACGTCGACGTCGCCTCATAAAATTTAAAATCCCTTATCAGGTTTTGACCGAATGGTTTACCAAGTCATTCATAAAAAAATCGCTATATATATAGCAATGGGTGGTTGTGTTATCGAGGATCAGCTATTGCCTTTGCCTAGTATTTGGATTTGGTTTATTCACAATCTGGCACGCTGTATGAAATGTTTCCTGATGCTCCAAGGCCATCTTTCGACCCATCATCTTTGAAGTCTCCTGATGTGCCACCTGTTGATGGTGTAATTGAATCAATATCTCAAACTTCCACTAAAGATTCTTCGAAGAAAAAATTAGTTTCGAATACCGGTTCTAGTCATCCTTTGAAAAACCCATCGAATCCTGGTAGGTCAACGTCGTCCAGTCTACCGCAGTGGATAAAGCCTCAAAAGGTAAGAACAAGGGTAAGGGGAAAGAAAAATCTGATACCCCGAAACAAGATCCTCCTAAGTCATCTATTGATGATGTCTCCAAGCGGAAGTCAAAATATCCTTGCCTCATTTGTGAGGGAGATCATTATAGCAAGGAATGTCCCCGACATGCAGAAGTTAGTTGTTTATTGAAAGGGACCCTGGCTATATTTAAAGAGCCATTCCCATCTTAGCAAACTCAGTTGGTAGACCAACCACAATCATCTGCCTCATCTGGTTCTCAAGTTTACATGATGATGGGTTCATTCCCTATCTCTGTATCCACTCGATTGAAATATTATCAAATATCTCAAAAGCAGATGGTGGAAAAAGAAGCCACAGATATACCTTCTACTTTCGCTCCACCTAGTTCTGATCCTCTCCATATCAAGAGACCTAATAATGAATTCATTATCCGATCGTCTCCCAAAGGTGTTCTTTAGAAGTCATCCTATAACCTAAATGCTAGAGCTTCTTAGGATTATAGTATTGTCAAAGATTTAGCCCAAACGCCTTCAACAATGTCTACTTTGGAAGTTCTCAAAACTTGTCCAATCTGTTGGCATTATGTTTCAAGTGTTGTCCTTGATGGCAACTCACTCAGAGGTTGGTACAGGTGCTCAGAGGTTGGTACAGGTGATGGCAATTTGATCAGAGGACAGATCTCAGTACAGCAGGACAAGAAAGAGATATACGCAGGTTCAGCAAGGCGAATCCGCGTGTACACGCAGGTTGGCTTCAGTAAAAGCGCGTACATGTGAAAAGTACCTTTGGTCCGTGGTAGTTAGACCTTGGAAGTTGTGCCTATGGTTTTTGGACCATAATGTCTCGACGGACGTGTTGATCCCTAGTTTCGAGGCTGATGGTATTGTGTTTCTATGGTTTTGGCTCTTGGTATTGAACAAGGCCTAAGGCTATATAAGGAGAAGATCACTAGGCAAAGATATGGATTGTGAGTGGCTGACGCAGTGAGAGGATCTGGTATTGCTGGTTATCTGTTCGGGACGCTTGGTAAGGGTCGGATCTGACAGCAAAGGCAGAAGTAATCATTTCTAGATCTGCACGCGGGTTGCCTTTGGAGAAAGCGCGTATACACGTGGTTTTGGTACAGTGAAGTAGCGTATGCATGATAAGGGTTGATATTTCAGGTTGTTGCTGATTCTGGTGGTTGTTGCAGAGTTCTAGATTCTGGTTTGGGTTCTGTGTTCTTGATGACAGGGTTTCAGTGATTCGGTATTGGGTTGTTTAATGAATTATGATGCAAGTATAAGTTGATGATTGTATTGCGGTAATGTTTGCTTTGTACTCTTGGATCCAGTCTGAAAATTGATGAAACGTGGTCCCTGAAGGTTGTAGGGTCAGCACCTACGTACTAGTAAATGGATCAGCTAGTACAAGAGCTGAGGGGGTTGTAGCTCCCTTCCAGAAGTAGTTGGAAAACGAAAGAGAGGGTTGTAGCCCTCTGCAGGTTGTAGCCTGCATACTGGTAAAGGACTGCACCAGTATATTGTAAAAGAAGTTTCTCATTAAAGAAGAAAGAGACGAATTGCAGCAGGTGGTTTTCACCCACATTGGGTTTCCACCTTATATCATGGTGTTCATGTGTGTGGCTCTTGTGTGATGTTCTGTTCTGTTATACTGCACCTGTTTACTGCTAAATTGCTTAATAATGTTCTGATGCATTTACTGAAGATAAGATTAACTGAATCATAAGATATCTGCATATACGCTAGTTGCTTTAGACACAGTCGCGTGTACACGCGGGTTCACTTAACTGAAGTCGCGTATATGTTTCTGAGTATGAAATTGAAAAGGTTTTATTGATCTGATAATACTGATTCACCCCCCCTCTCAGTATTATTTCCAACAATTGGTATCAGAGCAGGTCCTTCAGAGGAAGCTTGATCGCTTGAAGGAAAAGATCCATCAAAATGGCTAATCCAGAAAGAGAGGCACACATCAGGCCACCAGTCTTTGACGGGAACAATTTTACTCACTGGAAGATAAGAACCACTGCATATCTACAGTCTCTTGGAGCAGAAGTTTGGGGACTCATAGAAGGAGGATACAAATTCCCATCAGCAACTCCTACAGATCCAGCAGAGAAAAAGCAATATGAGCTCAATGCCAAAGTAGTTAATGTCCTATTGAGTACTTTGACTCAATCAGAATTTATGAAGATCATGCATCTCAAATCAGCTAAGGAAATATGGGACAAAATCGTTACAAGCTACGAAGGAGATGATCAGGTAAAAATAGCGAAGCTTCAAACTCTCAGAATCCGGTATGAAACTCTTAAGATGCGAAGTAATGAAAGCGTAGCTAATTATTTCCTGCGTATGGATGAGATTGTGAATTGTATGAGGGATCTGGGTGAAGAATTTGAGGAAGTTGTCTTAGTTCAAAAGGTTTTGAGATCTCTGTCTACTAAATTTGATTCTAAAGTATCTGCCATAGAAGAAAAGGAGAATGTGCGAAAAATTACCATGTCACAGCTTCACGGGATCTTAACTGCTTTTGAAATGCGACTAGAGGTACCACCAGAGGCCGCATTCGAAGTGTCAGAGGAAGAAGATGAGGTAAATTTTGTCAAGAATCTTGAACGGGGAACTGGACGGTTCAAAGATAAGCTGCCTTTCAAATGTTTTCTATGTGGTAGAGTTGGTCACTATGCTGCTAGATGTCCTCATAACAAAGAAAGGATATATGAAGAAGATGGTAGAAGCTATTATTCCCATATTAAAAGTTCATTTAATGATAGTGAAGATATTAGAAGTCTCATGGCACACAAGAAGAAGAATGCTTCATCCAATGATAGCGAGGATATTAAAAGTCTCATGGCACATGAAGAGAAGAATGCAGAAACTGAAGAAGCTGCCAAATTAAAAGAACTATTGGAAACAGAAACCAGGGTAAGGGAGAAATTGCAGGATATAGCAAAAGATCAGAGCACAACTATTCAGAGACTTGAATCAAAGATCCTCTCTCTAAAAGAAGATCTTGAAGATCAAGAACATGAAGTGATCAAACTAAAGCGACAAGTAGAAGAAGGGAGAAAAGTTGAAGAAGACCTAAGGAAGCAGTATCTGAAAAAGGAAGAACAAAATCAAGTTGAGGTAAATATCTTGAAAGGTAAACTAGAAGAAAAGGATAAGCGTTTACGATTTCAAGATAGTTCTAAAGTCTTGGATGATATTCTTAATAGTCAAAGATCTCCTGCTATCAAGACTGGTCTTGGTTTTCATGAATATGTTGAAGGTGAATCTAGTTCACAAGGTGAGACAAGAAACTCTAATGAGAAATCTGAAATGCTCAAGGAACAACCAAGAAAAGAAATTCCTCAAGGAAGATCCTTTACTCCTAACTATGGACGTGATAGACGATTATTTCCTCCGCTGAATAAAGTTGAATGTTATGTATGTCATAATCTTGGACATGTTGCAGCCAGATGCAGAAGTAGAATGGTTCAAGAAAGATCATCTCATCCCAGGTATTTCAGAGGGTATTGCTTTGCCTGTAATGCATATGGACACAAAGCAATTGATTGTGATAGAAGGAACATGAAAAATATAAGGTGTTATACATGCAACAACTATGGGCATAAAGCAAGGGAATGCAGAAGCAGATTTCAAAATTCAAGACAAAGGGACCATACATCATCACAGTTGCAGGAATTGAAGAAGACAGAGACAGAAAGGTGTGGGATAGCTCAGTCAGCTGACATAACAGACACAGGGGAATCTGAAAGTGAAATTCAGTATTCCATCCTGCATACGCTTATATAATGAAGACAAGTCGCGTATATACGCGAGTTACAGGCTGCAAAGTCGCGTATATGAAGAAAGGGCAGCAGAACAGACCCAGGTTCAGTCATGGTTGGCTCAGGCTCAGGGGGAGCAGAACAGACTCAGGAAATGGTTCAGACATGGTTGGCTCACACTCAGGGGGAGAATATTCTTCAAATAATTCATTGTTGGCACTATGGTTAGAAGTTGATGATACATCTTGTTGTTTGATCAAAGGAATGATATTGCAGGCTGATGCTTATGATACAGATCTGAATGGCTGGTCTTAGAACTTGCATCTGCTCAAGGGGAGCGTGGATAGATTGGTACACTTTGGCATATACAAAGGGGGAGCCAAATCAGAAACTTCAGCATGTACTCAGGGGGAGTATGGACAGCAGTATGGACAGTAGAAGGTATACCAAAGAAGAGCATATCTTGGTACGCCCTTTGCCCTTGATGTCAAAGGGGGAGAGTGACTTGGTGTGGTGGTTGCCATCAAGTCCAAAGGGGGAGATTGTTGGCATTATGTTTCAAGTGTTGTCCTTGATGGCAACTCACTCAGAGGTTGGTACAGGTGCTCAGAGGTTGGTACAGGTGATGGCAATTTGATCAGAGGACAGATCTCAGTACATCAGGACAAGAAAGAGATATACGCAGGTTCAGCAAGGCGAATCCGCGTGTACACGCAGGTTGGCTTCAGTAAAAGCGCGTACATGTGAAAAGTACCTTTGGTCCGTGGTAGTTAGACCTTGGAAGTTGTGCCTATGGTTTTTGGACCATAATGTCTCGACGGACGTGTTGATCCCTAGTTTCGAGGCTGATGGTATTGTGTTTCTATGGTTTTGGCTCTTGGTATTGAACAAGGCCTAAGGCTATATAAGGAGAAGATCACTAGGCAAAGATATGGATTGTGAGTGGCTGACGCAGTGAGAGGATCTGGTATTGCTGGTTATCTGTTCGGGACGCTTGGTAAGGGTCGGATCTGACAGCAAAGGCAGAAGTAATCATTTCTAGATCTGCACGCGGGTTGCCTTTGGAGAAAGCGCGTATACACGCGGTTTTGGTACAGTGAAGTAGCGTATGCATGATAAGGGTTGATATTTCAGGTTGTTGTTGATTCTGGTGGTTGTTGCAGAGTTCTAGATTCTGGTTTGGGTTCTGTGTTCTTGATGACAAGGTTTCAGTGATTCGGTATTGGGTTGTTTAATGAATTATGATGCAAGTATAAGTTGATGATTGTATTGCGGTAATGTTTGCTTTGTACTCTTGGATCCAGTCTGAAAATTGATGAAACGTGGTCCCTGAAGGTTGTAGGGTCAGCACCTACGTACTAGTAAATGGATCAGCTAGTACAAGAGCTGAGGGGGTTGTAGCTCCCTTCCAGAAGTAGTTGGAAAACGAAAGAGAGGGTTGTAGCCCTCTGCAGGTTGTAGCCTGCATACTGGTAAAGGACTGCACCAGTATATTGTAAAAGAAGTTTCTCATTAAAGAAGAAAGAGACGAATTGCAGCAGGTGGTTTTCACCCACATTGGGTTTCCACCTTATATCATGGTGTTCATGTGTGTGGCTCTTGTGTGATGTTCTGTTCTGTTATACTGCACCTGTTTACTGCTAAATTGCTTAATAATGTTCTGATGCATTTACTGAAGATAAGATTAACTGAATCATAAGATATCTGCATATACGCTAGTTGCTTTAGACACAGTCGCGTGTACACGCGGGTTCACTTAACTGAAGTCGCGTATATGTTTCTGAGTATGAAATTGAAAAGGTTTTATTGATCTGATAATACTGATTCACCCCCCCTCTCAGTATTATTTCCAACACAATCCAGCGGAAATCATTATTGTCTGCTATAAGAGGAATTGATCCTACTGATTCGAACTTGATTACTTTCAATCTTGAAAACCATGTTCCTTGTCTTCTTCATCAGATTGCCTTTTTTATTCTAGTTGTTATAAAAGGAAAGGTGATCCATTAGACTATCATTAATGAAGGTGCTTCCACCTGTATCATGTCTGTTTCATGTTGGAAATATATTGGCTCTCCACATTGCAACCAATCCCTGAACCCCTTGGAGCCCTTTGATGGCAGAGGCTCCCATCCTGATGGTATTCTCACAAGTTTTCCCATCACTTTGGAAGGGAAGATTATTGAGTTAGAAGTGGAAGTTGTAGATGCGAATTTGAATTACAGCCTTCTGCTTGGGTGAAGTTGGACCCATGCCATGTTTTGTGTGGTTTCCTCTTTGTTCCAAGTGCTTTGCTTTCCCCATGAAGGGAAAATTGTCACCATCAATCAACTGTCCTTTTTCTCTTCCAGTGCTTCAAATGGCGACGTCCCATATGTGGGAAATACCAATATTCCATATAAAAGCATGAGGGAAGGCCTTTTCAAAGATTCTGATTTATTGGGAACTTTTTCTCTCCCACCTCTGCATGTTACCTTGATCAACATGATTTCTATCTCTGTTGACCCGTGGATCATTCCTTCTCTGGAGCAGGTTGATTCGTTTGGTGACGCTATCATGCTAAGTCCTTTAGAACAAGTTTATCATGAAATTATCTCAACTTCAGCGGCTGCTTTGGAAAGTCATGTTGTTCTCATTACGTACTTGGATACCTATTCACAATCTCCTTGGCTTGGTTCTTGGGATTCTCTGGATCACTTGAACGATATATTCCGCAGCGACAAGAGTATTGTTGAGGTTATGTCTCTTGACGAAACTCCTTAGAATGATGCCCATCATCATTCCTCATTTCTTCCAAGTCTGAGTAATATTCCTTTGTGTCTTGAAGCTTTTGTTTCTCATAACCTAACCCACCCACTTCAAGCACCTATTTTGGTGCATGAAGTCTTATCCGAAGGTAATATGGAAAATATTACTGCAACCATGCCAATTGACATTTCCATTAAACCTAGAATTGTCGAGAACATTCACATTGGGGTTTTTTGTTCTCCTGATGAGATCAGGGTCTACACTGACCTTTTCAAATAATTTCACGATGTCTTCACTTGGTCGTATGAGGAAATTCCTGGCATTGATCTAGCTATTATGGTGCATGAAATACCCACATATCCTAATGCGAAGCTTGTTCATCAATGACTTCATCCCGTGTATCCCAAGAAGGAAATTTATATTAAGGGAGAAGTTGAAAAACTTCTAAAGGCTGGTTTTATTTACCCTATCCCATTGACAAATTGGGTCTCTAATATTGTACATGTTACTAAAAATCATGGAACAATCTGAGTTTGTGTTTATTACCATGACATCAACCACATGTGCCCTAAATATAACTATCGTACTCCCTTTATTGATCAAATCATTGATGAGTGTGCTAGGAGTGGGATCTTCTCTTTTATGGATGGATTTTATGGTTACAACCAGATTAACATATTACCCATTGATCAGCACAAGATGTCTTTCATCTGTCCATGGGGGACTTTTGCTTATAAGAAGCTCCCTTTCAGTCTTAAAAACGTTGGTGCTACCTTTCAAAGAGAAATGTCATATGCCTTTCATGATATTAAACACATTGTTCAACCTTATATAGATGACTTACCAGCTCATTCTACAAAGCATCGTGATCATCTAGACCACCTTCGAGCAATCGTTCCGCATTGTCAACACTATAATATCTTTCTCAATCCACATAAATGTGTCTTTTGCATAGAATCTGGTCGAACCTTTGGTTTTGTTGTGTCCAAAGAAGGTATCCGAATAGGTCCTCTAAAAGTTGAGGCTATTGTAAATCTACCCCCTCCTTCATCGTTGCACCAATTGTAGAGTTTTCAAGGAAAGGCTAATTTTCTTCATCACTTTGTCCCTAATGATGGTGGGCTTGCCAAGGGATTTACTCGCTTACTCAAAAAGGGGATCCCATTCATTTGGGATGAAATTTCCAAAAAATATTTCGATGCTCTAAAGAAAAAACTCATCAGTTCTCCTTTATTGCATCCCCCTGACTATCATTGTGATTATTTCTTATACTTGGTCGTGGCTAACGTTACCATTGCTATGGTGTTGGTCCAAGAAGATGACGAGGGAAATGAACATGTGGTTTATTATTTGAGTAAAAATCTCATTGACACTAAAACTCGATATGGTCATGTTGAGAAAATTTCCCTAACAACAATCCATGTTGTTCAACGATTTCACCATTACATTCTTATATGGAAGACCACAATTATTTCTGATTGTAATCCCATGACTTATATTCTGAATCATCAATTTCTTGGGGGGAATACTCTAAATGGATTGTTATCCAACAAGAGTTTTATTTGGAGTTCACTACCACCAAATCAAAGAAATCACTCATTTTTTCCGAATTGATCTATGCCCCTCCTTCCACAAACACCTCCACTGATTTTACTAAGAAGATTCCTGATGAAACTTTGTTTCTCATCAACATTCGTGACTTGTGGTATGGATATATCATTGTTTATATTCGGACCCAAACTTTGTGATCTGAGTTGTCTTGATCCGACCGATGCCGCATCTGGCATCACTCTCAACCTTATCGGATAATTGGTGATATGTTGTACCGAGTCGATGTTGATTCTATTCTTCGTAGATGTCTAACACTTTAAGAGGATGAATGAGTCTTGAATGACTACCACTCTAGGGCATGTGGTGGTCACATGTCAGGCTGTGTCACTGCTAAGAAGATCCTTTGCACTAGTTATTTATGGCCTTCTATCTTCAAAGATTGTATTACGACCGTTCAAAAGTGCCATGAATGTCAGATTTAAAACCGCAAACAGCGTGTTCCACCAGTGCCTTTACACCCAGTCATTATCATTGGCCCATTTGCTAAATTGGGTATAGATTTCATGAAATGTAACCCTCACTCGACCGAGGGGCATGGCTATATCATCGTTGTTGTTGACTATTTTACTAAATGGGCCAAGTCGATGCCCACACATAATGTTGGAGGTATCACTGCTGCTCATTTCCTCTTTAACCATGTCATAACCCATTTTGGCGTCCCTCAAACCATTTTCACTGATCATGGATCACATTTTTGTCAGTACATGATGGTAGAGTTGACTTCTCAGTTGGGTCTTCACCATGATAGCTCAACTCCTTACTACACACAGGCCAATCACCAAGTTGAAGAAATTAACGAAGTCTTGATTACTATGCTTCAACGAATCATTGGGAAGCATAAAAAGGATTGGCATCTCATGCTATTCTCGGCTCTTTTGGCGTATCGGACTTCGGCTAAGACACCCACTGGTTTCACTCCATTCCAGTTGGTTTATGGTTTAGAGGCAACTCTCCTGATCGACTGTGAAATTCCTTCGTTAAAATTAGTTATCAAGCTACTCCTGAATACATCACCTAAATAGGAGAGGCTACTTTATCTCGAGAGGCTTGATGAGACTCATCGTATTGCTGTGATGGTGATCGAAGCACATAAAAAACGAGTTAAAGCTCATTTTGATCAAACTGTTTCTCCATGCATTTTCACTAAAGGTGACTTGGTCTTGTTGTATGATCAAGCCAACGATAAATTGGGAGTTGGAAAGTTCGAACCTATGTGGCATGGGCAATATATCGTTAAACGTGTCTTGCAAAAAGTGCTTATGAGCTGGTTGACTATGAAGGTAATGCATTATCACAGCCCCGCAACAGGCTTTATCTGAAAAAGTATTATGCGTGAATTATGTGTAATTAATTTTGTACATTAGTGTGTAGTCTTGATTTTTTGGTGTGATTGTTTTCTTTGCAGGCATGTTCCTTCTTCTTACCTTATGTTCCACTCAATTTGAAGATGTCGTAAAAACATTATGTTGGTTCTATTGATGGTGCTTGTTGTAGCACACATAACTTATCTTCCATAGCTTGGGAACTCTTTTCCCCTGATGGTGAGTTGATCGATTTACAAGGTATTTTCTTGGGACAAACAACTAATAATATTGTCGAGTATAGTGCAGTTATTTAACTTTTATCAGAAGCAGTTGCTCTTGCCATTAGAAATTTAGTTGTTAAGTTAGATTCACAACTCGTTGTGTTACAATTGAATAGTCATTACTCAGTAAGAAATCCAAAAATTTTGCGTATGTATCTACATGTTCAATTACTAGAAATAAATTTTGATTATATCACATATCAACACATTCCATGAAATTTGAATACACTAACAGATGCATTAGCAAATTATGTTCTTGATACATTTGCATAACTTATAAAACTGATCACATCATCATGATACATGAACACATAAGTAGGAGATAGAAACATGCATATGTATATATATATATATCGCATCTGTCAAAGTTTGTTCATCAAAATTTCAAAAAATAAGTGTTCTAGGATACATGGCTTTCAAATCCTACAATAGTGAAAAAACATGACTAGAAAAGGCTATTCATCCACATGATGCTTGCAATAGCATGAGACCGCTAAAATCACTCGGCCCAATAGCTGATGCAGCTCCTACTATGTGCTTCTGGTATCGAAGTGGCACGTTGTCTATACTCTCATATTCTGGAATCCCTCAAGTAATCACTTCCAAATTTAGTACCATCTCTACCATAGGATTTGCTCCTTCCTCATATGGAGCATCTTCTATCTGACGTGCTACTCATCGTGCTATCAGTGACATGCTAGGAGGCCTTTCTGGTTCCATATCTGCACATTTATCACAAGTAAACTCTCAGATACACTTTAACAAAAAAAAACTCATAAATCTTGCAAATTCCAAAAACAAGTTTTACCTACATCAGTCCATTATTCACCCAGTGGTAGAGGTAGATCTGGATCCCCTCTGAAGTCCATTCCTACATAGGCATAGTCATCCACAATGATCAGTTGTCAGTGCAGCCAACTGAATATAGGCAACGGGAAATGCATCTGTTGACCCCGCCCTCCACGAGGCATGATCTTACTCCATCTAAGCAGCCTCAGAGCTTTTGGAGTAGGATTCACCACCTCTGTTCACTAGTACTGAAATAGGGGCATGCACTCCAAAACGAAAGTGGCCAAAATCGAACCAAAGCTGAACTGCTTCAAGTTTCCCAAATTCCATTTGGTCAGTTGCCTCTTCATGTTGACCAACAGTCCCTCGCACCAATTGAACACTTTTGGAGTAAGGCAATACACTGCACACAGAAATTGTGATTTTGAGATCTTGTGCAAAGCTTGTGACCCAACTATACGGGTCATGGTGTTTAGAGTTGTCCTCAAGGGAATATTTTTGATGGTCAATATCTTCACCTTCCCGCTTACAATTGTCTCTGCACTTGGGAAATGCCTTCTAATTAAGGCATTGGTTCTCTCACCTCCACCACAAGATCTAAAGATTCGGACTCTTTCCCCTCTTCTAGGCAATCCAGTAATGAAGTAGATATCAACTACTTCCATCTCTAGTTCTTGGTATCCAATGATGAAGATTCTCATTTTGAGCTCTAAGTCCTAGGGTTTAGAAGAATTTCAATAACCTAGAGTCCCTCAAAGCATTGACACATTCAACATTTTGGGCAACCTGGTGATCTTCTACATCATGGCCCCTTTCCTTCCATTCAATGACCATGTTTTCGAAATCTCCTGCAAAACAACCATTTACATTAATTAAATTCCTTTTCACAGATCAAAAACTAAAAAATTTCGATCAAGAGAGAAGATTTCTCTTCATTTTTCTGCCTCGAGGCCAGCGCGTCTATTTTAATTGATTCCTCATTGGCAGTGCGTGAACCTTTTGGGATTAGGGGTGATCAACGCGAATCCGATGAACAGACTCGTGCTAATCGCCCCCGATTATAAAATTTGAAATCCTCCCTCTTAACTAGCAAAAATCCTATGAAATGACATGAAAGTAGAATGAAAGCAAGGAAAAAGGAGAGCACTTACTAGCAGCTAACAGTTCGTGAAATGATGCCTTGGAACTCTCACATTACTTTCTTGAAGAATCAAGGAAAATAGGGTAACATCACTCTCCAATTTACTCCAAGTGAAATGGTAAAAATGTTTTTGCTTTTAGTCTATTTATAAGTTTTAAAACACACTTTTGCCAATATTTTATTAATTTCCTCGATATCAGTGATGTGTGGTTGTCTTTGGGTAGTTACATGTTCTTTTCAGTGGTTACAATGATCATTTTTTGCTGATTCAATGAGTTTTTGTTTTATCTCTTTTTCAGACTCATTAAAAACAAACAAAAAAGAAGCCCCCTAGAGTCATCTTTAAGCTCTTTTCTGACTCGCAAAATATGAAAAGATCATCAAGTAATTGTCTTTTCGAACTCGTTAAAATAAATGAATTGATGTCGTCTCAGTATATGTTTACCCCTTTTTCTGGCTGAGATTGACTATTTACGAAAAAGGTACACCTTTGTCAATATGGTCAAGAGGCTCTCTTGAATATTGTTTTCTAATTTTTCGAATTCGAAAGACTAATTATGAAAAGGGTCATAGAGTTTTATTTTTCATCTCTTTTTCAAACTCTCTAAATATGAAAAAGATACTGAGTTATTCTTTCGTCGGACTCATTAAAAATTAAATGATGAAAGACTTATCACCATGACGAGACTGAGTTTCTCCTTCCTATGACTTGTAAAACTTACTAGGATGGATTCATTCAAAGAATGAACTTATACAACAAGAATATGATATCCCCTTGAAGCTTGTGATAAAAATAATTGGGGTACTCGCTAGAAATAGTAGGGAAAAATGAAAGGGAAACATATTTTGTATAGGCAACATGTCGCCCTTGAACAAGACACTCATCTATTTCTCGTGTAGGGTTTGGGATATCCTTGCTTAGTCACTTGTCTTTCCGAGTTTGGATGATCCATTTTACATCTTATTTGACTATTCCATTTTGTCATCAAGACCCTTGGTTTATGTTGAGTCAAATGCTACCACACTCTGGAGTCTTGTCGTTGATGTGTTCAAGAGAAGTCCTATATGCAGTTTATTACCTTTACATCTAACCTTTTGCTACAATCTTGGATCATACTCATTTATTTAATTTTATTCCTTGTTTCTTGTCGATGATGGGGGAATAATCACGAACCTCCTTCGACGGGTCACTTCCTATCGACTTCAACTCTTATCCAAGAAGGTGACTTAGAGACTCCCTTTCAACACCTTAGAGTTTGCATGCCTTAATGGAAATTTCTTTGCATCCGATGATAGGCTTTCACCATTTGCCTTCAATCAGATGATTCCATGAGTGTTCGACTTCAGCTTCATTTTCACATTCATGGATTGTACTTTTGTACCTTGAGGACCATTGTCATTATTTGTGGTTTCTGTTGTGCCTATTAATAGTTCGCATCATTGGCTGATAATCAGGTGGTTTTCTACCATTTTCAACTTCAACACATTCATTTGCATATTAGAATTCATACTTTGATCGGGTTGGGCTGGAGTGCAAGACCCTGCGTTTTGTCTAATATAACTCAGGTTGTGTGGAGTTATGTATTGTTCATGATTGTACACATGTTTCTTCTATACGGATGGTCGTGACCATACCGTGAAAATTTATATTTATGATGTTGATGATCCTTCTTTATCGGGTGGCTACGTCCATACCTTGTGTTATCCTCCACAATATCCCAAGGTTGAGAAAGGAGATCGATGGAGGTAACCTCATACCACTTAGGGTTTAGCAGGTAGCCCTGCTAAACCATAGAGGGCTGTGTCTATAACCTCACAGCCAATGTTGACTGGAGTGGGAAAATATATTAGGCTAGGTCTTTTTCAGCTCTAGGGTTTGAATATTTTAGGATTTTGCTAGATTATGAGTCAAAATCAAGGAACTAGGTCAAGGATCAAGGGTTTAATTGCAAGAGATATAAAAGATCAGGGTAGGCATGCCTTTGTGATATTTTGAGGCTTTGTCGATATAGAGTAGGGTGGAAAAGAAAATATTCAAAATGAGCATGGCAAGCATGAATTCATTTATCAGAAGGTAGATAACATAAGCATGAAATTCCTAACAAAACAGAGCTTAAGCTTAGGAATTATGTTTAAAACCTCTTATGAAAATCACTGAAGAGCATAGATATGGAAAGGGGATGCAATTATCATTCATATAAGCTATTAGCAGAAGAAACACATTATCACAAACTAATACCACAAGAATTCCTAGATAATAGCTACAATGGGCCTTTGATTTCCTGTAAAAAGATGATGAATACAAGCTCCAAGCCTTTCACTCTTTGATGTCCAACAACTAATACTTCGAAATATGAAGTATTTATACAATGGTTTAAAAATAAAATAAAAAAATCTTGAAACAAATTTCAATATTTATTACAAAAATTATAAAAATAAATCAAACTACTACTAATATCAATCAGTTGATTTCAAGTGTTATTCTAGGCATTCTGGTGTAACTAAGCCTCAAATAAACATTGTTGTTAATCCTGTTGTCCCTATTTTTTGTGTTTTGTTTGAGCGAAGGTGGAATGGATATGCGTAGAAACTGTCCTCATTGTCCTTTGAGTAGAGGCTGTAATCTTTCAGTTGGGAAAATATGGGAAATTATATGAAAAAATAGCAAGAAATCATGACTAGGTGTGTGTAAAATGAAATAATTTTGACCATTCGGGAGGAGGGTAATAGGAGAATTATGAACCATCAATGTGGGCTTGTTTATCCAGGCTGATTAGATCTAGACAATTGATCTAGGCTGTTATATATCGCAATAGCAATAGGGAGAGGGGCTCTTAACTATGTTCCATAGTGTTTTGTAGACAGGCTTGAAACTTTATCAAGAACAACTTTATAAAATATTGCATCTGGGAGGGTAGTTTGATGTATCGCTATCACAATACAGAGGAAGGGATTTTACACTGATTTTTCATGTTTTACATATGGGATAGACTTGAAAATTCAAAAACCGCAATATATAAAATATCGCATCCGTAGGGGCTTTCACCATATCGCAATCGCAACCGGGAGAAGGGCCTTGCGGGGGAGGAACTTTATATTGGTGCAATCATCAAGACTTATCACAATCAAGGGTTGGGACTTATCGCCGGGGGCCGCGACTTATCACAATCGGGGGACAGGACTTATTACTGGGGGTCGAGACTTATCATGCGGGGCCTGGACTTATCGCAATTGAGGGCTGAGACTTATCGCTGGGGGTTAGGACTTATCGCAATCAGGGGCTGGGACTTATCACCAGGGGTTAGAACTTATTTCCAGGGGCCAGGACTTATCACAATTGGGGGAATGTTGCAATAGTGGTAGAGGGGGCAGGAACGTTGTGATATCGCAATTGCAAGCGGGAAGGGAAGACGGGGGTTGTTTTATTATAATACGCACCGATAGTGATAATGCGATGTAGGATCGTGTGATGTGGTAACACATGGCCTACGGGAGTGGATGGGGATTATATTATATATAATGTGATACGATAGTTTAAAGGACTTCGGCAATGGTTTCAAATATTTTCAAACATTTCAAAGGAAATTGGAAAAACGACTACAGTTTCAATATTAAATGGATTTCGGCTAGAGTTGGAATATTAAAGGGACTTTGGGATAAGGATATAGTTTAGGAAGTTAGACACAGAATATGAGTTTTTTCCAAGGAAAAATGGGTTTTAAAGGGAATGAGGGGATTTATGAAGGAAGTTCAGGTAGGTGTGTGAAATATGAATGAAGATGTTAAAACAAGCTGAAATCTCCTTGAGCATCATTTTTCTGTATTACTACTCCTATAATGATGACATAAGGTTATGAGATGACCCCTATATGACTCATTGATGATATGACCAGGACACCTTTTATGGACAAGGAGTGATGACAAGACTATGATGGAATTAATTGACCTTGAGAATGGAGAGAGTAGTAATGACATAGAACAAACCAATGATCAAATTTTATTTGAAAATATAACAATTTGACCTAATAACCCTATCAACCACATGGAAAGAGTACATTTGATCACTGGTGACTCACAAGACTGACAGACACTGACACCTTGGATCTTAGACTTATAGACGATCCTTTTCATTTGGATGGTTGCGCCCATGCTGTGGATCTTTTCACATAGTCCTTTCTATCCGGATGGTTGTGTACATACCGTGGATTCATATTTTGATATGTATATGCATCCTTGATTTGTAGGTCTCCTAACAATGTTTTTTCTCATCCCTGCAAAATCTCGTAAAGCATCTCATCCATCACTCCCTATTCTGCCTTCATGCTTTAGGGGGCATCTGTTACACAGTATTTTTTCATGCCTCTTACACTGCCCTGTGTCATACCCCAAAGTGCCTGAAACTTGGCAATCATGCAGTGTACCCATCCTAATATGCAGTTAAGATCCTCCCTGAAACACTGATGGAACATGCCTTGAGCCTTCCCTGAATAAGTAAGCTCTAAAACCCTAATTTCAAGACCAACGTGACCCTGACACTAGAAACTAGTGCCGATGGCAAGTTGCAATATACTAGTCTTGCACTGTTAGTGCGCTTTTTACTTGGATACTCGCGTTCATACCTAAAAGGTAAGTTTTTCGAAAGAGGACAAGAAGCTTCGTGATCTAGAGGCTTCCAGAATGATGAGCTGGAGTTTGTTCGGTGTGGATGTGGTCAAATTCTCCCCATATTTTCCCTTTATCTTATTCTTATGAGATACCTCCTTGAGATGAGGGCCTTCCCCTATCTTTGGAGAGATCATAACTCCCTCTCACTGCGTATATATTCATCCTCTGCCATTCCCAAATGGTTGGTCTCTGATTATTTGCACCCTTATGCTAAGATAGTGCCTACATGATACTCATTTGGCTTGCAGAAGGAGTGCTTGGAGAGCTTGAGCTTGGACTTGGACATTCACTCAAGGAGAGCTTATTGACATTAAGACTTGTTTGTATGCTTCCTCCTTTATTTCATTAATATCTACAACTTATGGTTCAATTTAAATAAATGTTTGTGTTAATGCATCATTTATCTTAATGCTCCTTGATCTGTTAAGTGGATTACTATCGATTATTCTTGTTGTACTTGTATGCTTTGTTGTGTCTTTGATCTCTTGTGCAGGTATCCAAATGATGTGAGCAGTAGAGCTGAACCTAAGGAGCAAGAGATTTGATATATTCAACAAAATATTGTGTTATAACATCAGAACGAGGTAAGCCAACTTCCTCTTCTCTCATTTCGATTACAATTTAGGAAAGTGTCTTGTAGATTGTCATGTAGGTTGCTAGTCCCACTCATTGGGCTAGAGGGATTGTCTCTATTCGTAGAGAGGATTTTCCTATACAACACACATTTGAAGGCTTTTAGAAGTTATTTGATTTAATAGTTTGGACGCAACTGTAACACTACGTAGACAGGGAGAAAATGCAACATTTCAGTTTTGAAGTGTATAAACATGTGAGATATGACGAGTTAATACTTAAATTACAAATTATTTTTTGTTTAATAATTTATCCATGTTTAGTTTAATAATTTATCCATGTTTAACAATAACTATTTAATGGTTGACACTAATAATTTTAATACTAAAATTAGATTGGTATGCGAGTTAAATGTTCTTCAAATGGAAGACATAATTTCAATGCTTGAAGACTTGAACAAATTAAAACTTGAACAATAAAGACCTTAATATTTAATGACAGAAATGTGAAAAATAGTTAAATGATCTAAACACTTCGAGGATGTTTGAAAAAATTATCTAATTTATTAGGTTGGATGCAATAGCAACACAACTTCATTGATGGGGGATAAAATCCAACATTTCATTTTTGAAACTAATCTCTATGCAGTGCTAATGAACCTCCTCGCTTATTGACCATCACAAACAAATAAAGACGAATGCCTTATCTCCTCATTCTCTCTTCGAAGAATTTTGTCTCTTCAAGATCTTCGTAGGACCCCATTCATTGGGGGCACAAATATGGTCTCTTCAATCTCTTCGTAGCATAAAAATGGTTAGTAAAGAAATGGAATCCACCTGTTGGGGCATGGAGCTAGTATATTCAAGCTCTTCGTAGTAGAAAAGTGGAAGTTATTAAAGAAATGGACTCCACCTGTTGGGGGCACATGGTTTGCATTGAAGCCCACTTTTCCACATAAATGTTCATTTATTTATTTTTTATTTCAGATTATTTTTTATTTTTCATATTTGAGGATACCTTAGTGGGCGTTGCATGTGGGGCACGTGTAATTTAGGTGGGTTCCTGGTAAAGGTTAAAGAAGGCTAGTTATAGGTTTCAAAATGTTGTCTAGTTTTTGGTGTGGTTTGTCTTGGTTTTACAGAGTGAACACACTATCCTATAAGTAGAGTTCAATATTGTGTGCAACCATGATGTACAACAATTACGGGAGCTACAAATACTTGGATCCATTTTGGGAATAACATTGTCAGGTAGGGAGGAGTATACTCAACTTGACAAGGCAAGGTAAATGGAGGTTTATAAACTCAGTTGTCCAGTAACTAACAAAGAACCAAATTAACATATCTAGGATTTAATTTACATCTCAATAGAATCACACATTCTATTAGGGTGATAGTAGAGCTATAAGTATACAAGGCATGAATTACCTTAAATTACTTATACTGTTCTTGGTTCATGACATGTGAATTATTGTGTCACCTATATTTAATTCAACTAAAACATAGACACCAAACTAAACGATATATAATTTCCTGAGGTATAAGCCAATGCATGAGAAATATGCTTAAGTAATCCTATTGTTCCAGTTATTGGGATATTTTAGACTATTACTTAGGTATATTTTTTTTTCACTACCATTTATAATGTAATATAGTAAGTAACTCTAGTGGATTAGTGCTACGTTGCATAATCCATTTGTTCTCATTAAACACATTATATTTACTTACAGAACCATGTAATTTAGTAGCAACAATTTGAGATTGAGTTCAATGTGCTACAACTCACAATCCAGTTTAAGGTTGAGATGGAAACCCATGAGCAAGGGAAAGTATAACAATCAAGGAAAAGCATTGTCTCATATGTTAAATGTAAGATCTATGGATTGAATGCAGGTATGCACTTCTTTCAGCCATGGAGTTTAGGAAGGGGTGTTTTTATCACCCATATTTTTTGTCATTCCATCTTAGATGCTTTCCCTTAAGCTACCTTCCCTTACTGCTACAGGTAGGTAAGAGCTTATCCACTGCACAGAGAGTAGGTCAGTAGTAGAAAAATCAATTGACTCAAAAGCGGAAGAGGAAAATCAATCAAGGAGGGAGATACCAATCCAATACTGTTGGTATCTCTCTCTGTTGAACTTTGTTTATTTCTTTGTTTTATTTCCTGGATTCTAATAACATAATCTAATCACTATATGTGAGGTTCTAAATGAGGATGGAGATATCAATAAAAGTGATGGGTTTATCTAGGCATATTCTATGGAAAACACCTAGACACGAACTACTACAGGATCATGAGAGAAAAAATAATAATTAGACAACTACATGATTATAAGAGAAAAAATTAGACAACTACATGATCATTTTCTCAAACTCTGTTTTAATAATGGTTTGACCTTACTCAACTGGTTTATTATCTCTATCTTAGAGCATCAATTCATCTTTCTCGAAATGAAATTATTTTCACATGAAGTGTTGCACATAAGTAATACTGCAATAAACAATTTGGCATTTGCATAATTAATGAAAATTATAAGAGTATTTACCTGGCCATGGAGGATAAGCTTTGACAAAATAGGGAATAGAAGTAGCAGAACAATAAAAAATTGTGCTAGGATCAAGATACACAACAATTTATCAGAAAAAATTTGCAAGAATGTTGTTGTTTCCAGAATCTCAGCCATTAATCCAAAGTTATTACAAAATTGCTTTTGCATAATATACTTGGGTATGCATAAGGGTAGTGTGGAATCTGGAAAATAAATGTCGAGTTTAATTCAATTGAATTTAAGACAATTTTGGTTATTTGGGGCATCTTAGAGTTATTACTGATTGTTTCTAATAAAAAAATGAGAAAATCTACCACCGTGCTTCTATGTTAGGTTTCCAAATAAGAAAAGAGTTACGTTTGAGCCCGAATGAATGAGTTACATTTGAGTTATGTTGTGTATCTCCAATGAATGGATTTGAATCTATCACTCATTATTCATTTACTTGTGCTACTGGGGCAATCTATGCTACTAGACTTCGACTTAGAGGATCTAAAGGTGGGTATCAATCTACTATAAGGGATACTACTACTAGTAATGGACCTTTAATCATTGGTCCTGCTGAGAGTTAAAGTTACCTCATTCTGGATTTAAGGTCAACTGTTATTCTGGTGTTCTACAAAGCTGCCTACTTATTTTAGTGGATTCAGTTTCCTTGTAACATGTTCTCTATCATATATCTATAGAAATGATGATATAATTTAGAAGCTCATAACAAAATGCCATCTTTTTGAAAACTTGATAGCCCAACGTTGTCCAGGGTTAAACAATTAGAAAAATTTTGCACTGAATCTCAACCATTTAGATTTAAATGGACTAGCCCACGACTAATAATAAATTTCCTCTAGTTGGTGAATTTCATAGTAGATGGCTTTCCAAGTATGTCGAGGTTGGAGGTTAGTTCTTGTGGTCTCTGCATTTATACACGACATAGGATAATGTAATTATAGGGTTTTCTAAAACAAGCATGTTGAGAAAAGTTACCCTTCGTGGGTACTGTAGGGAAGTTTGTGACCTTCATGGATTCAATGGGCCTGGATAAATTACTCTTCATTTCATTGCACAATTGCTTTCAATTGAAGCTCTTGGCAGGTTTTTCAATCTTGAAGACCTCTCAATAGAAAGTGATTGGTTCAAGGTTATTCATTCTCATATTTTTAGCTTTAATATTACCATAATATTGTTCTCTTGTAGATATATTTTTCATACAAATTTTGGATGGCAGACCCAAGCTGAAAGCGTGGAAGTATCTAGCTTGACCTTTTCCCTAAATTTTTTGAAGAAGGTTCATGTAAAGGTTTCAACTTTTGATAAGGAAGAACTTGATTTTTTGGGTTGCCTTTTCAGAGGTACTTCTTTATTGAAAAAAAAATGACACTTACACTACCAAGACTCTCCCAATATATCCACGAGTTGAGCTTCATGAAACAACTTTTGGGTTTGAAACGATTTTTTGAGTCAAGTGTAATTATATCAGAAAAATATGAGGGCAAATGCGAGAGATCTGGTGGATTAAGAGAAATATGTTCTAAGAAAAATGAATTAGTTATTGTAATAATTAAGCTTAGATTTTGTTACATTTTCATGATAAATAGTTTATCTAAGTAATCTCAAGGTAAATAGTTTATCTGAATTTGTCTATGTAAACTAGGATACCAAGTTCATATATGGGGTAATACAATTTTATCTTTGTAATTCACTTCAGATTATCAATGTATAAAATCATGATAACAAATTATATCCTTTAACATAAAATTAAAGCATTTAAAAGTAATGTTTTGTATTTAGAAACCATTGATTAATTATTTATAACCTTGTTACTATGTGTCATTCACTATGCTTCCTATCATTTTAGTTTGTAGTCTTCCTATCCTTTTATTTACCTGTTTTCAATTCAATATGTAATTCCATTTTTGTTAGTAGTGGGTATTTTCCTATATCCAATATTTGAGTATAAATTTCTAAATGGTTTTGTTTCATATGCTCAATGCATGGGATGATTAGAATTCTTCACTTAAACTCATGCAAGTTTACTATGATGGATAGATCTTTGTCTTAGTTTTCCACTGCAAAAATAACCAACTCAAATGGTCTATGAGATATACTGTAGCACATTACATTGACTTTGCATTACATTGACCTTTAGAACATTTGTTTATAATAGTTCCTTCCATTAACATTTTGATTTTTTTGTTAGTCGTCATTCCACAATCATTTCATACTCAGTTTTTTTTGTCTAAGTTCTCAATTATTGCTTGCTTATGTTATTTCTGAAGGTCTGGTTAAGTTCATGATAATTTCCAAGGTCTTTCCACAACAAAAATGGTATTCTTCTTGTTTTCTGAGCTAGACTTCATGTAATGTACTAGATTCAGTCTTGCTTTTCATGAGTTGATCCAACATTTGAAAGCAACATGTTAATAATAAATTAACAAATGATTTTGAGTATGCTCATAATGTTAATCATTTATCCCCACCAACTTGTCATGTGGAAAAATATTTGAGCAAATATTCTACCTTTTGAATCAACAACTATGAGCTAAAAATAAATAAACAGTTGTACCCTTATCCTTAGCCCAGACTCACACTATTCTAGTCTTCATTCTTGAGAAAAATATAACCATTGAGTTTGATACTACTTCTCCCAGTGATCTCTCTCTGATGGTAGCTACTTCTAATCTCTTTCTCTGATCATATGAACTTATGTTCTTTCATTAACTAGTTGCTTGAATGACTAACTAAGAAACTATGAACAAAACGGAGCAGGATAGCTTTTATTTCTAAAGGTATGCAACTCCAATAATACAATTACCGAGGGTTCATCAAATTCTTCATCATTCTCTAAAACTTGTGGTCCTTTCTAAATTTTAATCACCATTGAATACCCACTCAAAACAAGGACTCGTTGCCCTACAACCCCTTCTTTACAATATTGTTTGGTTTACTTTCTAAATTCATTTTTATATGAATCATTATTTAAAAAAATAACATAAACAATGCCATTTTAATTAATTTATAAATTTATTTTAAGTAAATTTTGAATTTATTTTTAAGTAAATATTTAAAAATAATATTATTTAGTTAGAATTATTAACTATATATTTAAGTAGAGACAAAATAAAAAATTATAAAAAATTATATTTTATAATCTTTTAAATTAATTACTTTGGAAATCACAATTTAAAAATGCGTTTTAAAATATAAATTTTAAATTTTAAAAATCTAATAAAATAAGAATATTAAAAAATAAACATTTTAAAAATTTTGAAAATATTATATTTGAAAAATATTTGTTGATACTTTAAGAGGTTCGAAATGTTCTTTAAATTTTAAAGCTTTCAGGATGTTTGACATTTTATTATCAAGGATATATAAAGTTGTAAAGGTTCAAAATATTGATGGAATTTTGAAGTTTTAAATATTTGTGACATTTCAATTTTAAAGACACATAAAGTTGTAATAATAATAAAAAGAGTAAATGAACCCGGAGTTTATTTGTTAGGTATTGGAAAATAATATGTTAAATTATGATTGAAAAATAATGATGGATTATTAATGTAATAAATTTTTAAGATAACTTTTAGAATATAATAATAAATTAGTAATGTAATAAATTAATAAATATTTGTTATATATTTTTAAATTGAATGATAAGTGATTTGAAAATGTAATCAAAGTTATGTTAATGATAATAATTTTTAAAATATATGCATTTAATAATAATAATAATAATTTATGGGGTGGCATGTAGTGAATTTAATGGGGTTGGAGTTTAATGTGCCTTTCTTCCATCATTATTTAGGAATGTTATTTTCTTTAGGCACATTTAAGGGGCCTTGTCTCCCAAGGAAGGAGACTAAGGTCTCTTGGCAATCTTCTAACATGCATATCTGTAGTGTTTGTCAAATCTATAGGATGTTCTCCATCTCTAGTTGGTGGCTTGACCTTGGTGTTATCATTTGTTGCTTCCTTCTACTATTTTCTTTCCCCACCATGCATCTAGACTCTCACCTAGTTGCCTAGGTGGGTTATCTCCCATCCTTATTGGTGAGATCCCCCCCATGTTGTCATATTTTTTAGAGGGTGAGCGTATAGTCCCTCATTTGACATTGGTGTAGCATAAATGGAAAGTTTTTCTAGCTTCTCTCTTTCATGGCCACCTCATTCCACTCCCCTCTCATCTTAGTCCTAGTCCATGTGATGTCATGTTGCCTCTAGAAACCATGAGGATTCAGAGAGATTGTTGTCGGTGTAGTAGTGGGATTCATGGAGCTTCAAGGGGTTCCAAGGCATGCTTTTGAGCAAAATTATTAGCTTATATCTTCCATGCCAACACGCCCCCCGAAAAACAGGAGGAAATTTGACTAGTGGAGGAAGATATCTGACATGAATAATAGGTTACTCTTGATTTAGACATCATGGAAACCATTTCTACTTCGATTCCTGATACATAATTCATGAGGTCATCAAAATCATTATCCACATACGGTTGATTTATAGTGGCATGTCAAGTTGTTGCTCGAAAAAATATTAGTGGATAGGAGACAATCCCAAGCCAAAAATATTACATAAGTTAGATAAACTCTGAGACCTTATGCTTGGCATAGAAGGTCAACTAGGCAAATTGGAGATGGGTTCTCCAACTACCTTTCTAATTCCTCCACCATCCAAGGTTGAGGAACAACCTATTAACTTGGATATGTCATTATCATCTTGATACTCTAGTTCCTTGCAATTCCATCTCACTTATTGCTTCTCCAACTGGCCCTCAAGGCTATAGTTATGTTTTACCTTAACTCTATTCTTATTTTAATTTTATTGTTGGCTCAAAACTTGCAATTCAATAAGGATGTTATTTTTGCCTCTTACTATCGATTTTCCCCTAAGTAAGGTAGAAACTAGTTATGGTCTTTGTTAATCTTGGACACATGTTTAATTTTTCTAGTCCTTGTCTATTTGCTTTATTGTCTCTGGTCTAATTTCCAATGTGGAAAGACAAAGAAAGTAATTTGGAATTATCTAATGTAAATGTTTTCTATTGTGATGCAAAGACAACTTACCATAATAATAATAATATAACTTGTGAATGAAAATTTAAAATAAAAACTAGGATAATAGGAAATTTAGTGAAGGAACCTATAAAATTGGAAACTAAATTAATATTAATCAACCAAGTTCAAGGAAAAACTAGTTGAAAAGAGATTCAAAAAGAAGAAAAAGGAAAGAAAAAAAAAAGAGAGGGGATGATGTAAAGAAATAATAAAAATAAACTTTATAGCGAGAATCAGAATAAAGGGTGAAAATAAATGATTAAATGAAATGATTGAATTTGAATTAGGATTTTAGAATAGATTTATAATTTAAAAGCTAAATTAAAATAATTTATAATTTTAAAACAATTATATATAAAATTATGAGATCTTTTAAAATGAAAGATTATAATTAAATGGCTCTTTAAATTGTAATCAATAAACTAAATTAGACTTTTAAATTGGTTTAAAAGATTACAAGTTGATTTACAAATATTACAATTAAATTAAAACTTTTCATTTTTAAATTAAATTTAAAAATAAAAAATACAATAATTAAATCTATAAAAAAATAGGGAGGTAAAAAGGAAGTGGAAAGAGAAATTAAAAGATTCACAAGGGAGAGGGGAAGGGCAAGTAAAGTGTTCTTGAAAAGAAAGAATAGTGAGAGTGTTTAGTGATGCTTGATTTAAAGATTCAATTATCAAAGTTGTTAGTAATGTACTCTTTAAGACAACTTTAAAAGATTATCCATTCTGGCCTTTGTATGATTTTCCACAAGAGCATGTGATTTGATAAACTCTTGGGTCAAGCATAGGATCAATTTTTTCTTTAACAGATCTCAATAATTTTTTTAAGGTTTTTATGAGGATTAAAGAGTATGTATTTGTCAAAGCCAAATGCATGTCTCCTTCATATGAGGAAGTCTTTCCTTTAATCAATTATGTTTTATTAGATCCCTTTCTCTACTTAGCAACCTTCAACTTACAATCTCTTTTGTAATGCCTAGCTTTATTTAATTTCCAACATATTCTCATTGACTAGACAAGGGATTTAGATCTACCCTTAAACCTATATTTCCCTCTAGATAATTTTCCTTTCCCTTTATCAAATGATTGACCTCTCACTATCAAGGCATCCTTTGTTGATCCTTCCATGTTCTTCCACTTCATTTCCTTTGATTAAAAAGATGCAACCACATCATTAGGTATTAATGTGATTGAATTATTACTAGTAGCTATGATTAAGAAATTTTGTGAGTCTAGAAAAGAACATAACAAAATAATACATTTCTCCTCCTTAGTGATTGTAATATCCAAACACAGTAACTAATTTATCACAATGTTGAATGGTTTAGATTCCCTGTTACTAAATCACGCTCACTCATCCTTAAAAGATACAACTTTTTCCAAAGAAACAACTTGTTCACTAGAGAGTCAAACTACTACAAGTTCCCCAACTTGTCTCGTAGTCTCTTTGCAGTGTCTTCTCCTAATACATTTAGCAATATCAATTTTGTAAGACAAATAAGAATCATACACATTGCTTCCCTTTTGAGTTTCTCCATGTATTCCATTAACATGCCATTCATAGGTGTTATGGGATGCACAATGACACATTGTTCTTGATATACAAGGAGATATTCCATCTTAAGCTTCTAAAACTCAAAATTACAACCATTAACCTTCTAAAAATTAATTCTTGTACCGCTACCCATTCTTTCATACAAGATTCACCACCTTGAATCTCCCATAAAAACTAGGTTTAATATAGATCTTGGACTACCAAACCCTTAGCAACAAAGACATCCCCTTGAAGCCAAAAATGTTCTAATATCAATTGTTGAGTCAACCAAGATTTAGAAAAAGCTCTATTACTCAATGTTAAACATAAACCTATACATGGGAGGAATGCATATGGATTCTTTGAAATAAAACAATAAACAAATAATCCTTGGGGGGTAGCTCAATTGGTGATCGGAGTATTGAGAAATCTGTGAAAACTAACAAATCCAAGGTTCAAATCCCCCCAGTTGTGACCCGGTTTACGAAGAGGAGGACAAGTTGTATACCCCTAGAGGTTTACTAGTAATTATGTGTTAGGTAGGCTTCTGGGTTCCTCTAGAACACAAAAAAAAATGGAAAATGCATAGTAAATAGAGAGTTTACCCTAGAAAATTTAACTAGGAAAGCAAACAAATATTTAGAGCTCTACTGCTCTTTCGATTCTTAATTGAATATACAACTAGTTACATCAACATTGACCTTGATCTACAGATAGGACCAATGTGCTTATGTTACATCATAGATCCATCATCTTATCACAACCTTACATCATGCTGTATTTATGGACATATTCTTACATGAAAAACCATAATTCGTAGAACCTAAATAAGTTACAAAAGGATAAATTTAATTGGATGTGATTCCATGAAACTTTAGATTGTTAACTATCTCTGACATAATCAATCGTGGTCTATCACTAATTGATTAACCTTATGTGACCTTGATTGTGTCTCTTATCAACTACATCATGGACCATCAACTCAACTTGACCATTTAGTTTTAGGGGCCTAATCAATCAACCTCAATTATCTAGTCAACCAAATACATTCCAATCAATTGATTTTACTATGAAAAGAATATAACAACTCAACAATAGATGGAAAGTAAAGTAGAAAAAAGGAATGCATAATTTATAAGAAAGGAATAACAAATTACAATGGGCATTAGACTCAAAAGTGTAGGCAACATTAGTCAATGAAAATGAAAAACAAACCAATGATGTAACATCCCTTTAGGGAATGACCAAAAATAGATGAGAAAGAAAGGAATACGACTTTTTCTCAAAGTAATGGTACAAATTACAAGGCTCTTGAGCATATGAGAAAAACTCAAAATTGGCTCCAAAATGGCAAAAAAGGTGATGACTATAGTGTCCCGTGTTATTTAGGTTCTTTTGTGTAACTAGTGCAAAATGAAGATAAAAAAGGTTAACACACCAACATCTAATAGGTTTGACCTTACAAAAAGTTGAGTGAATAAAGGTTTAAATGAATCACAATAGAGTGGCAATCTAAACCTATATGTAAGCTTTATATTATGCCAAAATGGGTTGAAAAGGTCATAAATCATGATCCCTAAGCAACCAATACTCTAGTTCAAAGTCTTACCCCAAAAAAAAACAATAGGAAGATCAAAATATGAAAATTACATAAATAAAGACCTATTGAGAATTACTTGGATGGAGGTATATTCAACCTTGATATCTTCAAAAATATTCATCCTCATGGCAATGTATACCAATGAAAACTCACAAACACCAAGGCTTGAGGACCTAAAAATAGTGAGATTGAACTCAAGAGAAAAATTGAAGTTTAAATTAAAAATAGGGTTTGTATAAGCAAATTTAGCATCACAAGTGTCTAAAGGTATACTAAATAAACTAAACACATAAGATGAATTCCATAACCTACCACCATAACAATCAAACTCAGAGAATAAATATGAGGGTCCATGGATAGAGAAAATAAACTTATAATGAACACGAACTTGCAATGAAATGATAGGGTCTAAATACTCAATAATACCAATGTATAAGGTTCAATGAATAACAAGAACATATTTAGAAGGAAAATCAATGTTGGATTTGATTACAAATGATTCCAATCTAGTGAGATGGTATTTAGAAAGTAAAAAAGAAAATTCATATAACGAAATACCAAAAATAATAATAGCTTCCAAAAATGCATCGAAAGGATGAATATTATCTTGGAAAGAACATATGCCAAGAAATTAAATCAAGCCAATAAAGGGAGGAAAAAACTCCAATGATCCTAGTGGATAAATCACGTAATAAATTGTTAGGTTCATGCCCCATTTAGGTTAACATGATTGAAAAAAGTTCTTGTTAGAAATTAATTAATGGAGCAATGAAATACACAAAATATTGCGAAAACTTAGATAGAAAAATGTATAAAACAAGAGAGACACAAATATAGGTGGTTCACCCAATTTTGGCCATGTACAGGGACAAATAGCTAGTCGTTCCTTTTATATTATCCAGCAAAATGAAGAGATACAACCTACAATAGATCTGTTGTAATTTCCTCTTTGCTCTCACACAGTCTCCTCTCTCTTTCTTGCTTAGAATAATAATACACAATTGCATTAAAATTCCTTAATATAAACTAAGGGTTTCCTTATAGGGAAAAACCCCCTAAATTAAGATAACTTCAACCGTCAGATCATTTGCCTAATGAATGACCCATATTGACTATGAAATTACAATACTTTACAAGGCAAATTTTCATCTACTTTTAGCTTCAGAGGTGTTTCCCCTAGACCCTCTAGGAAACAATAGTGGTGTGGGGGGGGGGGGGTGTGGGTGGGAAGAGCCCCCCCATACCCCCCCCCCCCCCCCTTCGGGGATTGGGATCCAAACGCGACTAAAACAAAAAAAAAAATCTTTGAAAAATCAAGAAGATAATCAGGCTCCACACCCTACAATCTCCCACTTGGAGACTAATTATATAAACTTCATCGTTGCTTCACTTGCTGGACAATGAATCCTCTTGGACCTAGTTGTTTCTCATCTTCAGCATCATACTTGAAGACCAATTGAAATTGAGCATAATCTTAGTTTCTCCCTGGTTACAACTTTTGTTAACATATATGCAGGATTCTGGCTAGTATGTATCTTTTCCAGCTTTAATTGTCCATCTTCCAACACTTACCGTATGAAATGGTACTTGACTGTATATGTTTAGTATTGGAATGAAATGTTGAGTTATTTTCAAGATGAATGGCACTCTGGCTATCACTGTATAACCTTCTCATCTTCTACTTCTTCACCAACTCATCCATAAACCTTTGTAACCAAATCATTTCTTTACTAGCCTCTGTAGCAACAACATACTCTACTTGCATTGTTGAAAGTGAAACAATTTTTTGCAATTTTGAAACCCAACTGACAGTTGTTCCACCTACAGTAAACAGATACCCTATGGTTCTCTTATTTTTATCTTTGTCACCTACCATATCTACATCAACATATCCATGTAGAGCAATATTTTAACCTCCAAAACATATGGCTTGATTTGTGGTACCTCTCAAATACACGAGAATCCACTTCACTACCATCCAATGCTATTTTACCAAATTTTTCATAAACATGCTTACAAATCCCACTTCATGTGTAATATCAGGTCTTGTGAAGACCATTGCATACATTAAGCTTCTAACAACTGATGTGTATGGAACATTACACATATAATCCATCTCTTCTTGGTTCTTGGGACACATCTCCTTACTTTGAAATGGCTAGCCAAAGGTGTACTAACTGGTTTTGCATTCTGCATATTAAATATTTCCAACACCTCTTCAGTGTACTCACTCTGAGACAATGTTAGTTTATGATTTTTCCTATCTCTAGTTATTCTCATACCAACGATTTTTTTGCAGCAAGCAAATCCTTCATTGCAAATGAATTTGTCAATTTTCCTTTGCAACAAGCATGTCGTCTACATACAATAACAATATAATATAGCAACCATCATTTTTATTTTTAAGATAAACACAATGGTTAGAGTGGCATCTAGTATAACCTTGTTCAAACATAAACCTGTCAAATTTTAGATACCATTTCTTTGGAGCCTGTTTTAAGCCATACAAGGTCATCTTCAACTTTCACAAAAATTTCTCCTTCCCTTTGACCTTATACCGTTGTGGCTACTGCATATTTATTTCTTCCTCCAAATCCTCATGGAGTAAGGTTGTATTTACATCTAACTTATAAAGATGCAAATATTCTTCTACCACTAGACTTAAAATAGTTTTGATTGAAGTCATTTTATCAACATGAGAAAACTTTCATCAAAGTTTATACCTTTCTTTTGTGCAAATCCCTTCACCACAAGTATAAACTTATACCTTTGTTTACCTCCATCTTCTTCCTTCAACCAGTAAACCCATTTATCCTACAATTTTGTTTTACTAGCAAGTAACTTGACTAAGTCCCAAGTTTGTATCTATATCAAGAAGTCCATCTCTTCTTCCATGGTTTGCTCCCACTTCTTCCTATTTTATACCTACAATGCTTCTTCATATCTTTTCGGTTCACCATAATCAGTCAAAAATACATAATATAATGAAGGAGAGTATCATTCAAGGTGTCTATTTATCCTGATAGATCTTCTAACACCAATTTCAGGTGTTTGAGGTGGTTATTGTTGTTGTGGTTGCTAATCATTCTAATTTTCAGGCACCTTTACTTTTTTTGTGATCTCATTAAGCACTATGTATTCTTTGTTTTCCTTTTCCTGTTTCTTTCCCTACATCTGATCCTTATACAAGACCTTTTCATTGAATATGACATCTCTACTCCTAATGATTTTGTGATTTTCATAATCATATAAGCGATAACCAAATTCATATACACCATATCAAACAACGGTACATTTTTTTTATTTTTCCTCAAGCTTTGTTCTATTTTCTTTATTGATGTGGACAGAGGCTTCACAACTAAAAGTCTTTAAGAATGAGTAGTTTACCTTTTTACCTGTCCATGCCTCCTCTCGAATACCACCATCCAAGGAACTTGAAGGCCCATTATTTATTAGATAAATAACAATATCTACAATCTCTCTGCGAATTCCATGCTATGAACAATAATTATCAAACTATTTGTTGCAGTATTCACCTCCATTATCTGATATGAGACACTTCAACTTCTTTCCTGTCTCATTCTCAACAAAGGTTTTCCATTTCTTGAAAGTATCAAATACATCATATTTATTTTGAATACAATAAATATAGGTTTTCCTAGTTTCATCATCAATAAAAGTAACATAATAGCGAGAGACACCAAGAGATGATACCTGAGTAGGTCCCCATACATTTGTATGCACAAGCTGTAAGTTTTTCTCTCTTCTTTTCCTTCCCAACTCTGATAAATCTGACTCTCTTAGGTTTTCCATAAACACAATTTTCACAAAACTTCAAATCAAGATGCTTCAAACCTGGAAACAAATTTCTTGAGTGAATAATCTGCATCCGCTTCTCATTCATGTGCCCGAGCCTATCATGCCAGAGTGTTGTATCTACTCCTATGAAGGTTAAAGAATTAACATAATTATAAATACTATTGCATAAATACAATGTACTATCAAGGCTCCTTTAGTGACCTTCCAGGTTTTGTCTGTAAAAGTAGTTACACAGCCTTCACCTCCCAACTTCCCTATTGAAATTAGATTTTTCTTCAGATCTGGAACATGCCTTACCTCCTTCAATATCCATTGGTTTCCATTCTATTTCTTTATAAAAACCTTACCCATTCCAACGATTTTATAGGGTTTATCATCACCCAGATGAACATGTCCAAAATCTCCTTGAACATAGTCATGAAAATGTTTCCTATCAGGTGTGGCATGGAATGAGGCCCCTGAATCTACCACCCAGGCATCAATAATATTATCTAATGAAAGAATCAAAGCATCTTGCAACACATCACCTGTCACATTCGCTTCATGATTGTTCTCTTATTGTCCATCTCCTTATTTTCCCTTCCGATATTTACAATCTTTCTTTAGGTGTCCTTTCTTCCCACATTTCCAGCACACTATCCCTAATCTGGATTTTGATCTGCCTTTTCTTGACCTACCATGATTTCCTGGACTCCTTCCTCTTTCCATTTTCTTCCCAGAGTCTCTGCAGTCAGCTCATTACCTGATATCTCACCGAATCTTTTCCATCACATTTCCTCACTAAGGATGTCACCAACAACATCATTAAACTTTAAATTACTAGATCCAGAGATAGAGTTACTAATAGCCATAGCCGGGTCATTCCAACTTTCTGGCAATGAGCATAGAAACAACAGAGCTCTAACTTCATCATAAAAATTTACCCCTACAAAACTTAACTGACTGGTAACTATGTTAAATTCATTTAAATGATCAACAACATATCGAGTTTCTGACATCTTCATATTAAATAAACGCTTCATAAGAAATACCTTATTTGAGGATGATGGTTTTTCATATAATTTGGCCAATGCCATCATTAAACCTTATATTGTCATTTCCTTTGAAATGTTGAACACCAACAATGCTCCTAGACACAACCTTATTGTTCCTAGTGCTTTTTTGTCGAGAATTTCCCATTCTGCGTCCATCATGCTTATCAGCTTCTTTGATTTTCTGCTCAATTATAGATATATATATTTCTTATACATATAATATTCCATCTGCATCTTCCACAACTGGTATTTTAAGCCATTAAATTTCACAACCCTAAACCTACCATATTCCACCATTGCTCCCACTCGAACCAAGAACCATTCTCTCTTATGAGTTTATCAACCAAAGAAACCTTTAGCTATGATTCCAGTTGTTAGAAATTAATTAACGAATAAATGAAATACACAAAATATTGCAAAAACACAAATACAGAAACACATAAAATAAGAGAAATGCAAACATATGTAGTTCACCCAATTTGGTCCAAATCCACGGAGAAAAATCCAATCCTTCATTTTATATTAGTCAACAAAATGAAGAGATGTGACCTGCAACAGATTCACTGTAATTTCCACTTCACTCACACACAGTCTCCTCTCTCTTTCTTGCTTAAAATAATAATACACAACCATAATACAATTCTCTTATATAAACTTAGTGTTGCCTTCTAGGGAAAAAAAACCCTAAATTAACATAGCTTCTGCCATGAGATCATCCACCTAGTGAACAACCCAAATTGACTACGAAATTACAATATTTTACAAGGCAATTTTTCATCTATTTTTAGCTTCGTGGGCACTTCCCCCAAACCCCCGCCAATGGGGGGGATCCAAATATGAAGCGACCTCCCATGGAACCCCCAAGCAGCAATCTGGGGGGGGGGGATCCCCCCCACACCCCCCCCCCGTTAGGGATTGGGATCCAAACATGGCTGAAACAAAATAACCTCTAAACAGTTAGCAAGATAATCAAGCTCCACACCCAACACTTCTTCTTAATAATAATTACCAAATCAATCACTAATACCATGTCCTAAAAATTCCATCGTGATTGAAAAAGATACTTCCCAATAGTGACAAGTGATTCAATCATTGGGACCAAGTCCCAAGAAGGAAAATATGAGTACAAAGGATCTTTCTCAAAATCAATGACTAAGTCTATTGGTAGGACCAATTTTTAAGAAGAAAAACATGAGTTCAAATGTTCCTTCTTAGAAACAATTGAACAAATAGGATATGATGCCACGTAATTCACCTATGGCAGGGTAGATTCCACCCAAATACTAGGAACATATAATGTGGTATCATGGTCTAAATTCAAATAAGGATTGTGATTATCATATGCAATATAATTGATAGTGGTGAATGCCTTTATTGATCCGGATTTAAACAGGAAGGCAACAAAATACAAATATAACCATAAATACAAAGATGCAGCAGAAATAACACTTCATTTCATTAATATCAAATACTGAAATATTCTTACAAACATAATGGAAATAAGGCTAGCTCAAGCAATGGTAGACTATCTCTGAGAAGAGATGTGGCAGCTACATGCCTATGAACTATGTTACAATGAGGTTTAAAGGGCTATTATTATCGAGAAACAATGGAAAACCCTAAACATCCAAAAGCCTAATCCTAGGAGATGAAGCGCCAAAACTGTGGGCCCCGTTTGGGTAAATTGGTACATAAAATTCCCGGGGTCGTATATTTGGCATACGATCTCTGTTTAGCTATCATAATACCTTGTTTCGAATATCTTGAAGAGGAGGCTGAAAAAAATAGCAAACTAGTTTTGGACATTTCTGGTCTCCCTGTTTTCCCTAAAAACATTGTTTAGGGCCTCAAAATGGCTCCCAAAGTTCAGGACCCCAAAAACTGCCAAAAATAGTAAGTTGTGCTACAATTAAGGAAACCGAAAAATGGAAAGAGACAATGTTGGGGGGTCCAAGTAGAATAGGTGTGTGGCCACCAATATCCACCTAGATCATTCCTCCCCCCTTAGGAAGCAATGGTCCCCATTGCGTTGAGTGATTCCATGATATGGGGAAATTACTGTTGAACCTGGTCCCTGGTGAGATGTTCTACAAGTCATGGTGGGAAGCATGGTCGAAGGCGGTGCAAGACAAGGAATGGAGGAATGTTTTGCTCCAAAGAATTGTTTCCCACAGCCTTGGTAATGGTAATGTTCTGCAAATGCAACTAGACTTTATCGCCCACCTTAAACTTGTGTGGCACTCGATGTTGATCATGTTGCTACTTGTACTTGGCATTTTCCAAAATGAAGTGACGATATCGGCTTGTTAGGTAGAGGTGCTCTGGGAGTCAGATCAAACAAAAGCTTGATGTGAGAGTGCAACGGTACCCCTGTGAGTGAGGAGAAGATGTCCCTGTATTCTTTCATGACTATAGCCACCTCCTTCTGCAGTGTGGAGGAACTCTTCCCAGGGGCTATGGATATGGCTATGCTCTTCCCGTTACTTTGAGAGCAAACCAGAAAGAAAATAAATTGCTTGGTCTGGGGGATGATCTTACTGCATTTGTTGGCAGAGATCAAAGAGGTGGCGGTAGGTGGGGCTACCACTGGTATCTTGTATAACGTATTACCCAAAGAAATAATCAGAGAGCGGGTTCTAGACTTGCATACAACATGTCACTTCCATAAGTATGGTTGTCCTAATAATACATCAGAAATGTCGAGAGGAGAAACATCACACAATACCTCATCTGTGAAGGGCTTGATGTTGTATGGAAGGCAACATTGCTGGCTGACTCGGAGATCTCGTCCTTGGTGAAGCCACCTAATGTTGTCCAATGCGATTATGGTATTGTCAGTAGCCCTAGCCACTTCATGACCTCTGCTGAAATGAGGTTCTCTTGGTTTCCACTGTCAACAATGAATTGCAATGATGAACCCTTCACCCACATTTGTGAGTGGAAAACATGCTCCCCCTCCTCTGGATCGTTGGGCTCATTCTTATGGATCGTGGTGGTGGCAATAGTGGCGTTGGGCTTTGTATCAATAATATCCTTCCCTTTTTCATTCCTCTAAATCCTTCAACTCGGCCACGAACGATTGCTTGGTCTAACACTCACTTATGTTGTGAGTGGGGCTCTTATGGAACTCACACCACTTTCTCGTGTCTTTATTTAACTTCGTGGTGGTGTTCTTTTCTTGAAGCTTTGACAAGTTGTCTTCGGTCACCCTACCTTGGCTTTGTCCTTTGTTCTTTGGATTCGTAGATCCAAAGTCTTGCTTCTTTTATTTAAACTTATACTCAATCTTGACAGCGTATCGGTATATCGTGCCAAGCGAGGAGATGTCCAGGAAATCCATCTCGTCCTTAATGTACCTGTGTAGGTAGCTGCAATATTTGAGTACCAAATTCCACTCTGAATCCTTGATACCTAACTTTGTGCAAAGGGTATGAACAATATTGGTAAACTCAGCATGTCTTGGTCCCTTCCCTGCCACAGCGTGGTCCACTTTATGTATTTATCCTCATAGCTTCCGACAGGGTAGTACTGCTCCTTGATGGCATCCCGGAATGAATTCCAAGTGGGTGTGGTTGAAAAAAGTGAGTTCATACTTTCATCCTTCTGCTCACAGTAGGTTTCCCACTAGTCCTTGACGTGGGGGGTAGCTTTGAGAAGTGAAAAGTGATCTTTTCTCGGCTGGAAAAATCATGAAAATAAAAATATCCTTCTAGCAGATTTAACCATTTATCTACCGCATCTACATCAATCTGACCTTCAAATATGGGAATGTCAAAATTAAATTGTACCTTAAAGGGTGTGGCGCTTCGAGAGTAGCTGTTGGAAGTCGATGCATCACCCTTGGGTAGCCACTAAAGGATTTGGGAAAAATTTTCCATCATCGCTTTCCTTTGTCACTCGAGGGCTTCTTCGAGCAATATTTTGATAGGATCTCCTGCCCCCTCGTCTTTGTTTTCATTCTCCAAGGGAGGCCGTTGGGATTTGCGAGGCTGATCTTGCAAAGGTTCAACTAGATTGAGCCCTAACTCCTTATATCCTGACCTCATTGGGGACATGCAAAGAAAAACAGAGAAAGAGGAAATCACTATGATGCCACTGATCCAGATTTAAACAATAACGCAAAAAAATATAGATATAACCATAAATACAGAGATGCAACAAAAATAACACTTCATTTCATTAATATAAAGTATTGAAATATGCTTACGAACATAATGGAAATAAGGCTAGCTCGGGCGATGGTAGCTTATCTCTAAGAAGAGATGTGGTGACTACATGCCTCTAAACTGTGATACAATTAGGCTCAAAGGCCTATTTATTATTGAGAAACAATGGAAAACCCTAAACATCCAAAAACCCAACCCTAGGAGATGAAGCACCAAAATTGTGGGCCCCATTTGGGTAAATTAGTACATAAACTTCCTGAGGTCATAACATTGGCATACAATCTCCATTTGGCTATCATGATACCTTGTTTCAAATATCTCGAAGAGAAGGCCGAAAAAAATTGGCAAACTAGTTTGGAATGTTTCCGGTTTCTCTATTTTCCCTAAAAACATAGTTTAGGGCCTCAAAACAGCTCAGGAAGTTTAGGACCCAAAAAAATTCCAAAAATAGTAAGTTGTGCTACAATTAAAGAAACTGGAAAACTAAAAGAGACATTGTTGTGGGGTCCACACGGAATAGGCGGGTGGCCACCAATATCCACCTGGATCATTCCTCCCCCCTTAGGAGGCAATGGTCCCCATTGCATTGAGTGCCTCCATGAGATGGGGAAAATATTGTTGAACCTAGTCCATCGCGAGATGTTTTGCAATATTTGACATGTCCAGTAATGGTGGGAAGCATGGTCGAGGGCAGTGCAAGCCAAGGAATGGAGGAATGTTTTGCTCCAAAGCATTGTTTCCCACTACCTTCGTAATGGTGTAAGGACCATATTAGAGTGGTATGAGTTTCCGATGGGCTATTGTAAGGTGTTCTTTCTGCAAATTCAACTAGATTTTGTCACCCACCTGAAACTTGTGTGGCACTCGATTTTGATCATGTGGCTACTTGTACTTGGCTTTTTCCACAATGGAGAGACGACATATCGGCCCATTGGGTAAAGGTGCTCTAGGGGTCAGATCAAAAGAATGATTGACCTAAAAGTGCAATAGTACCCTTGTGGGTGTGGAGAAGATGTCCGTGTATTCTTTCAGGATTGTATCCACCTGCTTCTGTTGCGTGGAGGAACCCTTCCCGGGGGCCATGGATGTGGCTACAATCTTCCCCTTACTTTGAGAGCGAACCAGAAACAAAATAAATTTCCTGGTCTGGGAGATGATCTTACTGCATTTATTGGCAGAGATAAAAGAGGTGGTCGTAGGCGGGGCTACCTCTGGTATCATGTATAAAGTATTACCCAAATAAATAATCATAGAGTGGGGTTTAGACTCATATACATCATGTCGCTTCCACAAGTATGGTTTTCCTAAATACATCACAAACATCGAGAGGAGCAACATCACACAATACCTCATCTGTGAAGGGCTCGATTCTTTAGGGAAGGCGACACTGTTGGATGACTTAGAGATCTTGTCCTTGGTGAAGCCACCCAATGTTGTATGGCTACAGGGGTGGTATTGTCAGTAGGCCCAATTGCTTCATGACCTCTGCTGAAATGAAGTTCTTTTGGCTACCACTATCGATAATGAATTGCAGCGGTGAACCCTTCACCCAAATTTGTGAGTGGAAAAGATGCCCCCCCTCCTTTGGATCGTTGGGTACATTCTTCTGGATCTTGGTGGTGGCAACAGTGGCATTGGGCTTTTCATCAATAATGTTTTTCCCTTTTTCATTCCTCTTATCAAGGTTTGACTAAGGGTCGGAACATGCATCTGATTCTGAAGCCTTCAACTTAGCCACCAACGACTACCTGGTCCAACACTCACTTATGTTGTGATTGGGGCTCTTATGGAACTCACACCACTTTCCCATGTCTTTCTTTGACTTCGTGATGGTGTTATTTTCTTGCAGCTTCGACGCGTTGTCTTCGGTCACCCCACCTTGGCTTTGTACTTTATTCTTCGAATTCGCAGATCCAAAGTCTCACTTCTTTTGTTTAAACTTTTGCTCAGTCTTGACAACATATCGGTATGTCATGCCAAGCAAGGATATGTCCAGGAACTCCATCTCATCCTAGATGTACCTGTGTAGGTAGCCACGATATTTGAGTACCAAATGCTACTCTAAATCCTTGATACCCAACATTGTACAAAGGGTATGAAAAATATTGGTAAACTCTGGCACGTCTTGGTCCCTTCCCTGTTGCAGCATGGTCCATTTTATGTTATCCTCATAGCGTCCAACAGGGTAGTACTACTCCTTGATGGCATCCCAGAATGAATTCCAAGTGGGTGCAGCTGAAAATAGTGAGGTCGTACTTTCATCCTTCTGCTCGCAGTAGGTTTCCCACCAATGCTTGACACGGGGAACGACTTTGAGAATTGAAAAAGCGATATTTTCCTAGCTGGAAAAATCATGAACATAAAAATATTATTCTAGCAGATTTAACCATTTATCTATGGCATCCGCATTTATCCAACCCTCAAATATGGGAATGTCAAAATTAACTTGTACCTTAAAGGGTGTGGTGCTTCCAGAGTAGCTGCTGGAAGTTGATGTGTCGGACCTGGGTAGTCGCTGAAGGATCTCGACATTATGGGATTTTTGAGGTCTATAATGGGCCTCCTAAGGAAATTATAAAATAATAGTGGAAATAATAAATTAAGATTAGATGACATCATCAAATTTTAAAGGGAAAAAAGAAAAGGGTATTTTTTTCAACTTGTATTTTCAACTTATCTCCCTATGGGTTTACTCAAATTTGAAGTGGAAACACTCATTTGATGCATAATTTGATTCCTCATCCAAGGAGTACCCATGTTTCATACTTTTGATGGACCATGGTATATGCAAACTAAGAAATGCATGAAAAACGTGATTGCAATCAAATTTTTTCATGTATTTCTCATTTTTCTTGTAGTAGGGTCCATCAAAAGTATGCAACATGGGTACTCATTGGATAGGAATCAAATTCTGCATCCAATGAATGTTTCCACTTGAAATTTGAGTAAACCCATAGGGAGATAGGTTGAAAATATGAGTTGAAAAAGTAGTTTTATTATTTTATTATTTTATTATTTTATTATTTTTTAATCTTTTTACTTTTTTACTCCAAAAATAGTGAATCATCCCCCATGGTTGACATCATCATCTTGAATCCTATTGGTTCTTATAAATTTTATTTTGGTTGTACATTTTTCTTAGGAGGCCCATTTTAGACCTCAAAAGTCCCCTCAACCCTAATGGAAAAGTTGCTTGTTCCTTTATCTCTCAAGGGCTTCCTCGAGTAAGATTTTGATAGGATCTCCAACCCCCTTGTCTTTCTTTTCATCCGCCATGGGAGGCCATCAGGATTTGCGAGATTGATCTTGCAAAGGTTCAACCAGATTGAGCCCTAACTCCTTATATCCAAACCTCGTTGGGGACATGCAAAGAAAAACAGAGAAAGAGCATACTACTCTGATACCACTGACCTGGATTTAAACATGAACACAAAAAAATATAGATATAACCATAAATATATAGATGCAGCAGAAATAACACTTCATTTCATTAATATCAAATACTGAAATATGATTTCAAACATAATGGAAACAAGGATAGCTCGGGCGATGGTAGCTTATCTCTGAGAAGAGATGTGGTGGTTACATGCCTTTGAATTGTATTGCAATGAGGTTCAAAGGCCTATTTATTATTGAGAAACAATGGAAAACACTAAACATACAGAAACCTAACCCTAGGAGATGAAGCGCCAAAATTGTGGGCCCCATTTGGGTAAATTAGTACATCAACTTACTGGGATCGTAACTTTGGCATACGATCTCTATTTGGCTGTCATAATACCTTGTTTTTAATATCTCGAAAAGAAGGGAGAAAAAAATCCAACAAGTCGGTTTGGGACATTTCTAGTCTCTACATTTTCGCAAAAATAATTGTTTAGGATCTCAAAATGGGTCTGAATGTTCAGGGCCCGAAAAACTACCAAAAATAGTAAGTTGTGCTACAATTAAGGAAACCAAAAAACTGAAAGAGAGAGTGTTGGGGGGTCCAAGTGGAATAGGTGGGTGGCCACCATTATCCACTTGGATCAATCCTCCCCCCTTAGGGAGAAATGGTCCCGATTGTGTTGAGTGCCTCCTTGAGATGGGGAAATTACTGTTGAACCTGGTCCCTGGTGAGATGTTCTGCAATCTCTGATGTGTACAATAATGGTGGGAAGCATGGTCAATGGCAGTGCAAGCCAAGGAATGGAGGAATGTTGTGCTCCAATGAATTGTCCCCACAACCTTGGTAATGGTGTAAGGACCATATTGGAGTGGTTTGAGTTTCCGATGGGCTATTGTAAGGCGTTCTTTCTGCAAATGAAACTAGACTTTACCTCCCACTTGAAACTTGTGTGGCACTTGATGTTTATCATGTTGCTGCTTGTACTTGTCATTTTCCATAATGGATCAATGATATATCGGCCCATTGGGTAGAAGTGCTCTGGGAGTCAGATCGAATGAATGCTTGACCTGACAGTGCAATGGTACCCCTATGGGTGAGGAGAAGATGTCCCTGTATTCTTTCTTGACCATATCCACCTACTTCTGCTACGTGGAGGAACCCTTCCCGGAGGCCATGGATGTGGCTATGATCTTCCCCTTACTTTGAGATCAAACCAGAAAGAAAATAAATTTCCTGGTCTGGGAGATGATCTTACTGCATTTGTTGGCAGAGATCAAAGAGGTGGCAGTAGGTGGGGCTACCTCTGGTATCCTGTATAACGTATTGCCCAAAGAAATTATCACAGAGTGGGGTTTGGACTCATACACAACATGTCTCTTCCACAAGTACGGTTGTCCTAATAATACATCACAAACCTCAAGAGGAGCAACATCACATAATACCTCATTTGTGAAGGGACTGATGTTGTAGGGGAGGCGACACTATTGGCTGACTCAGAGATCTCGTCCTTGGTGAAGCCACCCAATGTTGTATGGCTGCGGGTGTGGTATTGTCAGTAGGACCAACTACTTCATGACCTCTGCTGAAATTATGTTCTTTTGGCTGCCACAGTTGACAATGAATTGTAGCAGTGAACCCTTCACCCACATTTGTGAGTGGAAAAGATGCTCCCCCTCCTTTGGATCGCCGAGCTCAATCTTCTAGATCTTGGTGGTGGAAACACTAGTGCTGGGCTCCGCATCAATAATCTTCTTCCCTTTGTCATTCCTCTTGTTAGGTTCTAACTCAGGTTCGGAACATGTAACTGATTATGAAGTCTTCAACTCGGCCACTAGCGATTGCTTCGTCTGACACTCACTTGTGTTGTGAGTGGGGCTCTTATGGAACTCACCCCATTTTCCTATTTCCTTCTTTGATTTCATGGTGGTTTTATTTTCTTGCAGCTTCAACGGGTTGTCTTCGGTCAGCCTGCCTTGTCTTTGTCCTTTGTTCTTCGGATTCGCAGATCCAAAGTCTCGCTTATTTTTTTTAACTTTTTCTCAATCTTGATAGCGTATCAGTATGTCGTGCCAGGCAAGGAGATGTCCAAGAACTCCATCTCATCCTGGATGTACTTGTGTAGGCATTCACTATACTTGAGTACCAAATGCCACTCTGAATCCTTGATACCCAACTTTGTGTGAAGGGTATGAAAAATATTGGTAAACTCCAGCACGTCTTGGTCCCTTCCCTTCCATAGCATGGTCCACTTTATGTATTTATCCTCATAGCTTCTGACAGGGTAGTACTAATCCTTGATGGCATTCCTAGAATGAATTCCAAGTGGGTGCAACTAAAAACAATGAATTTGTACTTTCATCCTTCTACTCACAATAGGTTTCCCACTAGTCCTTGACGTGGGAGGCAGCTTTGAGAAGTGCAAAAGTGATCTTTTCCCGACTGGAAAAATCATGAATAGAAAAATATCCTTCTAGCATATTTAACCATTTATCTACGACATCCGCATCTAACTGACCCTCAAATATGGGAATGTCAAAATTAACTTGTACCTTAAAGGGTGTGGCACTTCTAAAGTAGCTACTAGAAGTCGATGCATCGCCCCTCAATAGTTGCTGAAGGATCTGGTTAAAGTTGTCCATCATCGCATTCCTTTGTCGCTTGAGGGCTTCTTCGAGGAAGATTTTGATAGGATCTCCTACCCCCTCGTCTTTCTTTTCATCCACCATTGGAGGCCATCAGGATTTGTTGAGAAATGGAAACAAGAAATTCCGGTTTAATTTATCCTTGAATTAAACTGTGAATTAAAATATAATTCTTTTCTCATAGCAATTTGAAAATAATTAATTAAGTTTAATTAACTTAATTAATTTAGGAAAATCAACTTGGAAGTCTTTCAGAAGACATCTATATGTTCTCCTTAACTTATAGGAGTTAAGCATGTGTTATGAATGAGTTGTAATTAGTTAACTCAATTTATTGAGTTAAGTCCAATTAAATTAGTTCCAATTAGTTTCAGGAACTAATAGTGAGTAAACAATGAGTTTGGACACTAGTGACATAATTAGTGCTACTATAGTTAACTGAAGATTCCACCATTAGAAACTCATGCATGTTGATTCTGAGAAAGACCTAGTTGATACTAGAGTGTAGGGACAATGTACTAATTGTTTTAGATTTTTCTAAGTTGCATTGATAGTGCATGCAATTAGGAACTTGATCCTTGAGGGATTGCACTATTTTTAGAGGCTTTAATTCCCTTTAAATATAAGTATTCTTCATAGGCATTACACATTGGAATAAAGACTTGGAGAGCTGGAGAGCTTGTGAATTGGCTAAGCTTTGGCCTTAAGCTTGCTTATGAGTTTGAGATTGTATTTGTTGAATGCTGGGATTGTTCTAGAGAGAACAAGTATTGTAATTTCATCTGGATTTTCCTGATTAATACAAAACAGATAGTGGGGTTTTGAGCTGCATCTTTCCCAGGATATTTATTGTGTTATGTACCTTTGATTCTATTCCTCTATTGATTATTGTTTGCTCGATTTTTATGGGATTCCACTATAAAGAGTAGAAGTAGATTCTTGTCTCTTGTTTTAGTAGATTACATGAGCTTGTGAATCTATAGGTTTTTCTACATGGTATTGGAGCAAGATTGTTTTCTGGGCCGAGAGTTTGTAGAAAAGTTCTGAGTTTTTTGTACAAAATTTTTAGAAATGAATTGCAGATTTGGATTCCTTGATAAAATATGCCCAAATTCAAAAAATAAATCAGCCAAATCTGAGTTCGAATGAGGGAGATATCGTTGATTTAAAATCAACTCTCTAGAGGAGATTTCAAAGTTTTGAGTTTCTAGGTTACAAGTGAAAGTCAAATTTGCATACATACTTCAGGATCGATAGATGGCGTTCCATGGGTTGAGGCTTGAGTATTCCTTGGAAGGAAGCTTCAGTTTTATAGCCTAGAGGGATAGGATTGAGGTTGTGCTAGAATATAATGGCTTGAAGGAATTCATTGATCAGGAAGTCCCAAAGCCAGCGGCTATGGATGCACAGAACTTGGCTGAATGGAAGAAGTGTGTGGCGAACGCAAGGTGGATAATCCTTGAGGGAGTTTGAGATCATATTGTCTCGAGTCTTCATGGAAAGGAAACCCTGCATGCTACGTGGAAAAAATTGACAGACTTGTATCAGAATAGCAGTGATCAAAGGAAGTTGGCACTGAAGGATAAACTTTGTAAAATCAAGATGGAGAAATGTGAGATGATTCCAAAATACTTGACCAAGTTCACTCAATGTCAGGATGAACTTGGAAGTGTTGGAATCATAGTTGTCGAGGAGGATATGGTGAGCCTTTCTCTTCTTGGACTCCCAAAGAGTTGGCATAGTTATCAGGACTCTGTCAATGGTCAGGAGAAGCTACTAGATTGGGAACAACTATGGTCAGATTTGATGGAGGATGAAATCAGATTCTTATCATGGAGGTAAGAATAAGGACATGACGAAAGTTAAATGCTTTCATTGTCACAAGATGGGTCACTTTGCTACAAATTGTCCATTAAAGAAGTCCAAGGAGAAGTCCTCAGGAGGAGCAATGGGTGAGGCTTTGGCCTCCCAATTCGAATTGGACTTTTCCCTCATTGCATGCATGGTGTCTTCAATGATGGGAAGTGTCTAGTACTTAGATAGTGGAGCTTCTTTCCACATGACTGGTGACAAAGAGTTATTCAGTGAACTGGAGGAGAAAGATCTCAAGATGCATATCGAGATGGGTGATGACAGTAAGTATAGTGTTACTGGTGTGGGCACTATTACTTTTTAGAGGGAGCATGTGGCTCCACTCACCTTGAAGAATGTTATGCATGTACCTATACTAACGAAGAACTTGGTATCTATTGCCATGCTTGAGGATAGAGGATATGATGTGATATTTTCAAAAGGAAAGGCGTTCCTTCAACACATAGCCACAGGTCAAGTAAAGAAGATAGGGATTCAATTTCAGAATCTCTATAAGATAGAGGTAGATGATTTTGCTACTTTGAATTCAAAAGCAGAAAAGATGTTGAGTCAAGTTGTCATTGAGTTGTGGCACAAGTGATTGGGCCACTTGCATCATGGGGCTTTGAATATATTGCAACAAATCTCTACCGGTCTTCCCAAACGTACACTTGAGCAAGTTGATACATGAAAAGGTTGTACTTTGGGAAAATACACCAAGTATTCTGTTGGAGATAGAGACAGTCAAGCAGAGTCTATTATGGAGAGAGTCCATTCAGATGTGTGTGGACCATTCTCAACAGTATCCACTGCTAAAAATAGGTATTATGTTATATTTGTAGATGACTATTCTCGTAAATGCTAGATATTTTTCATGTAGAGAAAGGATCAGACATTCACAAAGTTTTGTGAATTCAAAGCATTGGTCGAGAAAGAGTCAAGCAAGAAGGTTAAACCTCTACAGAGTGATAACGGTGGAGAATATGTCTCTAATGAGTTTAAGAACTTCTGTGCAACGGAAGGTATTAAACGAGAGTTGACGACACCTCATAACCCTCAAAAGAATGGGGTTGCTGAGAGGAAGAATAGGAGCATAGAAGGGGAAGCAAGTGAAATGTTGCATGATCAAGGCCTACCACTACACTTGTGGGCTGAGGCATGCAACACGATGTTTTATGTTCAAAACCGTTGTCCACATTGAATACTTGATGGTAAAACACCAAAGGAAGCTTATTCCTATAAGAGGCCAAATGTTGGTCACTTTAGGATTTTTGGGTCATTGGTTTATTTCCATGTGACCAAAGATGCACAGAAGAAGCTTGAGCCAATAGCAAAGTTGGGGACCTTTTTGGGGTACACCGATACTCCCCACAACTATCGGGTGTACATGCAAACCAGTTGGATGACAGTGGTTCACAGGGATGTCAAGTTTGATGAGAACATCATGCGAGTATCCCTTGAGAGGGAGCTTGAGCTACATGCGTAGGAGGAAATCTTAGTTCCTAAGGTTGAGGAGCCTTAGATTGATGTGGAGTAAGCACATGCAGAGGTTCCGAGAGTGGAGAAATCCACTTAGGCAGAGTCTTCCAAAGAGGGAAAAAAACGCACTAGAGAGGCTGCCAGATTGTTGAATGATGCATGAAAGAATGTGGGGGCACCCTCTTCTTAGCACAGACAGAGGAGGTCACCAGAGAGGTACACTTGATACATGGAAATAATGGGTGTATGTGTTGTGATAGAGCCATCTTCCTTTCAGGAAGCAGTGCAGTAGCCAGTTTCAGTTGATGCGATGGTGGATGAGTATGACTCCATATTTCGAAACAGTGTTTACGATGTGGTCCCAAGACCGGAGGACAAGTCAATTGTGAAATCCCATTGGCTTTACAAGGTAAAGCAAGCTACAGATTGTAGTGTTGAGAAGCATAAGGCCATATTTGTGGCCCATGGCTTTTCATAGGTAGAGGGGATTGACTATGATGATACCTTTACTCCTGTTGCAAGGTACTCATCTATCAGATCTATTTTAGCACTATCTACATAGATGGGTTGGAGTATCCATCAGAGGGATGTAAAGACTGCCTTCCTTAATAGCATGATTGGGGAAGAGGTGTACATAGAGGAGCCCGAAGGTTTTGAAACCTTGGACTGTGAGTCGCATGTCTACCGACTCAAGAGAGCATTGTATGGGCTGAAGAAAACACCCCGTGCTTTGTACACTAGGATAGATAGCTACTTCACTAGGTTAAGATTCACAAAGAGTGAAGAAGATGAGAACCTATATCACATAGTGGTGGAAGGTAATATTTTGATCATTATACTTTATGTAGATGATCTAATATTGACAAGTGATGAGAAACTCGTCAAATCTTGTAAGGAGGACCTTGCAAGAGAGTTTGAGATGAAGGACATGAGGCTCATGCATTACTTTCTTGGCATGGAGGTATGGAAGGGAGATGGGGAGTTGTTTGTTTCTCAAGGTAGGTATGCCAATGAGATACTCAGGAGATTCTGCATGTAGAGCAGTAAACCCATAGAGACTCATCTAGTTGGTAACTGGAGGAAGGAGGATGCTACCTCATGAGAAGTAGTGGAAGCCATTGTTTACAGGCAGCCTGTGGGTTCACTCATGTATTTGGTGAACACATGACTAGATATGTTTTATGCAGTTAACCAACTTATTCAAGCGATGGTTAGGCCTACCAAGCTGTATTAGAAGGCGGCAAAGCATGTATTGAGATACCTCAGAGGCACTACTCAATTTAGGTTGTGGTACAGATGGACAGAGGGAGTGAAGCTTCAAGGCTTCACCGCTGTAGATTGGGTGGGGAGTCCATCTGACAGGAAGATTACATCAGGAGGGATCTTTAGTATTGTGTCATCTGTAGATTCTTGGTACAGTAGGAAACAAAGATTGATTGCACTCAGTTTGGTGGAGGCATAGGACATGGCTACAAGTCAAGAAGCATGTGAGGCTATCTAGATGAGAAAGATCCTAGTTGGTTTGTTTGGTCAGCAGATGGATCCAAAAATGATTTATTGTGATAATAAGAGTTGTATCAAACTCTCTGAAAGTCCAATTTTTCATTATTGGTCCAAGCATATAGATATTCAGTATCATCATCTCATAGATTGTGTATTGAGGCAGATCATGTTGTTAGATTACATTACCACAGAGGAGAAAGATGTTGACATCTTGACAAAGGCATTGCCAAGATGTAAATTCGATTTTCACAGAGACAAGATCAGGGTAGGGGATAATCCCTTTCTTGTTGAGAGGGAGTGTTGAGAAATGGCAACAAGAAATTCCAATTTAATTTGTCCTTGAATTAAACTGTGAATTAAAATAGAATTCTTTTCTCATAGCAATTCAAAAATAATTAATTAAGATTAATTAACTTAATTAATTTAGGAAATTTGATTTGGAAGTATTTTAGAAGGCATGTATATGTTCTTCCTAACTTATAGGAGTTAAGGAGGAGTTATGAACGAGTTGTAATTAGTTAACTCAGTTTATTGAGTTAAGTCTAGTTAAATTAGTTCCAATCAGTTTCAGTAACTAATAGTGAGTAAACAGTCAGTTGGGACACTAATGACCTAATTAGTGCTACTCTAGTTAACCAAAGATTCCACCATTAGAAACTCATGCATGTTGATTATGAGAAAGATCCAGTTGAGACTAGTGTAGGGATAGTGTACTAATTGTTTTAAATTTTTCTCAGTTGCACTAATAGTGCATGCAATCAGGAACTGATCCTTAAGGGATTGCACTATTTTTAAAGGCTTTATTTTGCTTTAAACACAAGCTATCCTTCATAGGAATTACACATTGGAATAGAGACTTGGAGAGCTTGTGAATTGGATAAGCTTTGGCCTTGAGCTTGCTTATGAGTTGGAGATTCAATTTGATGTGTTGGGATTTTTCTAGAGAGAACAAGCATTGTAATTTCATCTTGATTTTCCTGATTAATACAAAATAGATAGTGGGGTTTTGAGCTGTGGCTTTCCTCGAATATTTATTATGTTATGTGCCTTTGATTCTCTTCCTCTATTGATTATTGTTTGCTCGATGTTTATGGGATTTCCCTATAAAGAGTAGAAGTAGAGTCTTGTGTCTTATTTTAGTAGATTACATGAGCTTTTGAATCTATAGGTTTTTCTACAGGATTTGCGAGGTTGATCTTGCAAAGGTTCAACCAGATCGAGCCCTAACTCCTTATATCTCGACCTAAATGGGGACATGCAAAGAAAAATAGAGAAAGAGCAGACCACTCTTATACCATTAATCCAGATTTAAATAGGAACACAACAAAATACATATATAACCACAAATACAGAGATGCAACATAAATAACACTTCATTTCATTAATATAAAATACTAAAATAAGCTTACAAACATAATGGAAATAAGGCTAGCTCAAGTGATGGTAGATTATCTCTGAGAAGAGGTGTGGGTGCTACAAGCCTCTAAACTGTGTTAGAATGAGGCTCAAAGGCCTATTTATTATTGAGAAACAATGGAAAACCTTAAACATCCAAAAACTTAACCCTAGGAGATGAAGCACCAAAACTATGGGCCCCATTTGGCCTACGATTTCTGTTTGGCTATCATAATACCTCGTTTCAAATATCTTGAAGAGAAGGCCAAAAACAAATCGGCGAGCCGGTTTAGTACATTTTTGGTCTCTCTGTTTCTCCTAAAAATGTCATTTAGGGCCTCAAAATGGCTATAGAAGTTCAGGACTCAAAAAAATGCCAAAAATAGTAAGTTGTGCTACAATTAAGGAAACCGAAAAAATTCAAGAGACAGTGATGGGGGGTACAAGTAGAATAGATGAGTGGCCAACAATATCCACCTAGATAATTCCTCCCCCCTTAGGAAGCAATGGTCCCCATTGCGTTTAATGCCTCCATGAGATGGGGAATTACTGTTGAACTTGGTCCCTAGTGAGATGTTTTATAATCTCTGATGTGTCCAGTAATGGTGGGAAGCATTTTCGAGGGCGGTGCAAGCCAAGGAATGGAGGAATGTTGTGCTCCAAAGCATTGTTTCCCTTAGCCTTGGTAATGGTGTAAGGACCATATTGGAGAGGTTTGAGTTTCCGATGGGCTATTGTAAGGCGTTCTTTCTGCAAATGCAACCAGACTTTGTTTCCCACCTGAAACTTGTGTGGCACTCGATGTTGATCATGTCGCTGCTTGTACTTGGTATTTTCCATAATGGAGCGATGATATATCAGCCCATTGGGTAGCGGTACTTGATGAGCCCCAAAAATGGATAATTATATGGGCTCATTCAACCTCCTAATTCGACTTAATCCACCATTCTCATTATTTTATTGCATGTTTTTTATTATATTTATGCTAATAGAGTGAATTGGGTTAGTCATTATGCCAGCAAGTCTAATGTGTGCTTTGTGTAGTCTTTTTGGTCAATTTCGAGACAAAATCAAAGGTTTAAATGAGCACTTGGCAGCCAAATTCGTGGAGAGGATTTTTAGGAGGTGTCCCCTTCATTTATGGGCCATTAACTCGAATTCTCCACCATCAGCTCGGAGTTCAAGGGCCACCAAATCAATTATCACAAGGGCAGCCGAGCAAGTGCTAGTAAAAGTGTTGTTAACTACAAGTTTTGGCGGCCGAGTTCCTAAAGTTTAAGAGGGTTGTTGGGGTCCTCAATTTGTATAAATAAGAAGGCTTAGGGCCTCATTTTGGTTAGCCAGTAGTTAGTCACTTTGTAGGCAGAATTTAGCTAGCTTGTAGTTCGATTTTAGTCAGTAGATTAGCTTTGCATTTCAATACATTTTCAAGCTTTCCCTCAATGTGGATAATTTTTGATGTAACTCTTCTTTTCTTGCTCAATAAAGATGAATCCAGCTTTCCACCATATCTAAATCTCTCTTAGGAGGCTGTAGCTCTTGGGGTTGGGCCCATCTCAAGCGCCGAGTACCTCCTTTGTTTATCTTTATGTGTTTTTGCTGCATTCTTAGAATAAAATCTGCTATTTTGGATTTAAATCTTGCTCTGTTATTTAGATTGCTTTTGATGGTTAAAGTAGCTTTTCATGTTCAGATTGAGTTGGTAGGATAATAACAATAAAAAGGCTCCAAAAAAGGGTCAACAAACACTTTTGGTTTCACCTCTACCTTATTGGATCAGGGGCTGGAATTGAAGTAACCCTGTTGTCCCAAACAAAACCACTAGTTTGCTTTACCATGCAATCCTTAGTGTACTGTTTTCATTTGCAGAAGTTGGTTATGTGTTCAGATCTCTAAAATGTTTCATTGCATAGTTGATATACATGGTTCTCTTCCAAATAAAGTTGTTGTTCATTCACTTTATTATTAGTTAGATTAGATTAGCTAGGACTTTGATTACTTGCAAGACTTTGTTGATTCAGTTGAATGTATACGGTGCAGAGCATCTCTACCACTCTTTCATCCTCATAAGCTTCATCAGAGCCATCTGCTCCATCTCTTAGCTAGGTTCCTCGTCTCACATCTGTCCTCTTGCCCACGTAACCCTACCTTTTTGTGCAATCATTGTTTCAGCCTTCTTTGAGCCAATTTAGCCATCTACACCCTCTCACCACTACATCCACCAGTCCCTGGGCCACTTCAGACCCCTATCCTACCTCCATATCCATTCATGCATCTTCCCTCACTCACCCATCCTCCAAAATCCAATTTTTAAACATCCTGAAGAAATTTCTAAACATCCTGTAGAAATTCCTGAACATCCTGTAGAACCCCTGCAGACTTCCTGTAGAAGCTCACAAATGAAGTTTCTTGATAGCCAAACTTTGTGAAACTCTCTGGAAGGGTGTTAGGGACTCCTTAGACCCTCTTTGAACCTTCCTGACCTCTTCTAAGCATTCTCCTCCTTGATCCACCCCTGCATAGTCAAAGAACAGTGAAAGCATATGCATGATGAAACTGACGACTTAATCAAAAATACAAAAAGATGTTTTCTTCAGATAGAGGTAGTCTAGACACATGTATATTACCTTCATAGAAATAATGGCATCTCTTTCAGTAGTCTGCATTCTCTCCTTTGCATCAGTAGCACTAGCTGGTAGAATTAGGGTTTGCTAGGGTTTGCGTTTTCCTTTAGTTTTTCAATCTCTTTTAGCAAATAGATTAGCTTCCTTCGAGTTAGCTTTCATCCATCAATTAGAAAGCTTCTTCTAAGAGCTCATAGAAGTTGGCTTAAGCTCCTAGCGAACTTGTGCCAGCTGACCAAGTGACAACTGCGGCAAGAGCTAGTACTTGTGCATACAACACCTTCGCTTCCAAGTTTTTGACGAACTACTGGGTTGATAAAAGTAAAGAAGGGAGTCCCAGGAGTTGCAGCATTATTACTGCAATACTGGGACTCACCAGTACTCCAGGAGTTAGATCGAACAAATGCTTGACCTGATAGTGCAACAGTACCCCTGTGGGTTAGGAGAAGATGTCCCCATATTCTTTCATGATTGTATCCACCTGCTTCTGCTACGTGGAGGAACCATTCCTTGGGGCCATGGATGTGGCTACAATCTTCCCATTACTTTGAGAGCGAACTAGAAAGAAAATAATTTTCCTGCCCTCAGAGATGATCTTATTGCATTTTCTAGCAGAGATAAAAGAGTTGGCGATAGGTGGGGCTACCTCTGGTATCCTGTATAACATATTACCAAAAGAAATAATCACAGAGTTGGGCTAGACTCATATACATCACGTCACTTCCACAAGTATGGTTTTCCTAATCTACATCAAAAACGTCATGAGGAGCAACATAACACAATAACTCATTTGTGAAGGGCTTGATGTTATAGGGAAGGCGACACTACTGGCTGACTCGAAGATCACATCCTTGGTGAAGCCACCCAATGCAGTACGATTGCGGGTCTGGTATTGTGAGTAGGCCTAGCCGCTTCATGACCTCTTTTGAAATGAGGTTCTTTTGGCTGCCACTGTCAATAGTGAATTGCAGCAGTGAACCCTTCACCCACATTTGTGAGTGGAAAAGACACTCCCCCTCCTCTTGGTCATTGGGCTCATTCTTCTCGATCTTGGCGGTGGAAATAGTGGTGTTAGGCTTCGCATCAATAATTTGCATCCCTTTGTTATTCAGCTTGTTAGGTTTTGACTCAGGGTCGAAACATGCATCTAATTCTGAAGCCTTCAACTAGGACACCAGTGGCTTCTTGGTCCGACACTCACTTTTGTTGTGAGTGGGGTTCTTATGGAACTCACACCACTTTCTCATGTCCTTCTTTGACTTCGTGGTGGTGTTTTTTTCTTGCAGCTTCAACGAGTTGTCTTCGGTCACCCCGCCTTGGCTTTTTCCTTTGTTCTTCAGATTCGCTGATCCAAAGGCTCACTTCTTTTTTTTAAACTTCTACTCAATATTGACAACATATTGGTATGTCGTGCCAAATGAGGAGATGTCCAGGAATTCCATCTCATCACAGATGTACCTGTGTAGGTAGCCGCAATATTTGAGTACCAAATGTCACTCTTAATCCTTAATACCCAAATTTGTGCGAAGGGTATGAAAAATATTAGTAAACTCTAGCACATCTTGGTCCCTTCCCTGTTGCAGCGTGGTCCACGTTATGTATTTATCCTCATAGCTTCTGACAAGGTAGTACTACTCCTTGATGACAACCCGTAATGAATTGCAAGTGGGTGCGGTTGAAAAAAGTGAGGTCGTATTTTCATCCTTCTACTCGTAGTAGGTTTCCCACCAGTCCTTGACATGGGGGGCGCTTTGAGAAGTGAAAAAGTGACCTTTTCCCAGCTAGAAAAATCATGAACATAAAAATATACTTCTACCATATTTAACCATTTATCTACGGCATCCACATCAATATGACCCTCAAATATGGGAATGTCAATATTAGCTTGTACCTTAAAGGATGTGCGCTTCCAGAGTAACTGATGGAAGTCGATGCGTTGCCCCTAGGTAGCCACTGAAAGATTTGGGAAAAGTTGTCCATCATCACGTTCCTTTGTTGCTCGAGGTCTTCTTCGAGTAATATTTTGATAGGATCTCCTATACCCTCGTCTTTCTTTTCATTCGCCATGGGAGGCTGTCAGGATTTCGAGGTTGATGTTGCAAAGGTTCAATGATATCGAGCCCTAACTCCTTATATCCCGACCTCGTTGGGGACATGCAAAGAAAAACAGAGAAAGCGCAGACCGCTCTGATACCACTGATCCGGATTTAAACAAGAATGCAACAAATTACAGATATAACCATAAATAAAGAGATGCAATAGAAATAATACTTCATTTCATTAATATCAAATACTGAAATATGCTTACAAATGGAATGGAAAATAAGGCTAGCTCAGGCGATGGTAGCTTATCTCTGAGAAGAGATGTGGTAGATACATGCCTATGAACTATGTTACCATGTGCCTCAAAGGAATATTTATTATTGAGAAACAATGTAAAACCCTAAACATCCAAAAAACTAACCCTAGGAGATGAAGCACCAAAACTATGGGCCCTGTTTGGGTAAATTGGTACATCAACTTCACAGGGTCGTAACTTTGGCATATGATCTCCATTTGGATATCATAATACCTTGTTTCGAATATCTCGAAGAGAAGGCCTAAGAGAAATAGGTAAGCCAATTTTCAATGTTTCCGGTCTCTGTATTTTCCCTAGAAATGTTGTTTAGGGCCTCAAAATAGCTCCGGAAGTTCAGGACCCAAAAACTACCAAAAATAGTAAGTTTTGCTACAATTAAGGAAACCGAAAAACTGAAAGAAAGAGTGTTGCGGGGTCTAAGTGGAATAGGTGGGTGGCCACCAATATCCACCTCGATCATTCCTCTCCCCTTAGGAAGCATTGGTCCCCATTACATTGAGTGCATCCATGAGATGGGGATATTACTATTGAACCTGGTCCCTGGTGAGATGTTCTACAATCTCTGATGTGTCCAGTAATGGTGGGAAGCATGGTCGAGGGCGGTGAAAGCCAAGGAAAGGAGGAATGTTGTGCTCCAAATCATTATTTCCCACAACCTTGGTAATGGTGTAAGGACCATATTGGAGTGGTCTGAGTTTTCGATGGGCTATTCTGTGGCACTTTATGTTGATCATGTTGCTTCTTATACTTGGCATTTTCCACAATGGAGTGATGATATATTGTCCCATTAGGTAGAGGTGCTCTGGTAGTCAAATCAAACGAATCCTTGACCTGACATTGCAACGGTACCCCTGTGGGTGATGAGAAGATGTCCCTATATTCTTTCATGGTCGTATCCACCTACTTCTGCTACATGTAGGAGCCCTTCCCTGGGTTCATGGATGTGGCTATGATCTTCCCCTTACTTTGAGATCGAACCAGAAAGAAAATAAATTTCCTGTTTTGGGAGACGATCTTATTGCATTTGTTGGCAGAGATCAAAGAGGTGGCAGTAGGTGGGGCTACCTCTCGTATCCTGTATAACATATTACCCAAAGAAATAATCACAGAGAGGGTTCTAGACTCATCTACAACATGTTGATTCCACAAGTATCGTTGTCCTAATAATACATCACAAATGTTGAGAGAAGCAACATGACACAATACCTCATATGTGAAGGGCTTGATGTTGTAGGGAAGGCGACACTGCTGGCTGAATTGGAGTTCTCGTCCTTGGTGAAACCACCCTATGTTCTATGGATACGGGTGTGGTATTGTCAATAGGCCCAACCACTTCATGAACTCTGCTGAAATGAGGTTCTTTTGGCTGCCACAGTCGACAATGAATTGCAGCAGTGAACCCTTCACCCACAATTGTGAGTGGAATGGATGCTCCCCCTCCTCTGGATCATCGGGCTCATTCTCTGGATCTTGGCGGTGGCAACAGTGGCACTGGGCTTCACATTCGTTCTGACTCACAATTGTGGGTGAAGGGTCCATTGAAGTCCAATTGTGAGTGGAATGTTCTGACTGAGGGTTAGAACATGCGTTTGATTATGAAGTCTTCAACTCAGCCACCATTGACTGTTTGGTCCGACACTCACTTGTGTTGTGAGTGGGGCTATTATGGAAATCACACCACTTTCCCGTGTCTTTCTTTGACTTCATGGTGGTATTCTTTTCTTGCAGTTTCGACGGGTTGTCTTCAGTCACCCCGCCATGGCTTTGTCCTTTGTTCTTCGGATTAGCTGATCCAAAGTCTCTCTTCTTTTGTTTAAACTTCTGCTCAATCTTGATAGCGTACATCTCATCCTGGTTGTACCTGTGTAGGCATCCATGATATTTGAGTACCAAATGATGCTCTGAATCCTTGATACTCAACCTTGTGCGAAGGGTATGAAAAATATTGGTAAACTCTAGCATGCCTTGGTCCCTTCCCTGCTCATTGATGGCATCCCGGAATGAATTCCAAGTTGGTGTGGCTGAAAATAGTGAGGTCATACTTTCATCCTTCTGCTCGCAATACGTTTCCCTCTAGTGCTTGATGTGGGGGGTGGCTTTGAGAAGTGCAGACGTGATCTTTCCTGGCTAGAAAAATCATGAATGGAAAAATATCCTTCTAGTAGATTTAACCATTTATCTATGGCATCTGCATCTATCTAACCCTCAAAACTGGGAATGTCAAAATTAACTTGTACCTTAAAGGGTGTGGCACTTCCAGAGTAGCTGTTGGAAGTCGATGCGTCGCCCCTGGGTAGCCGTTGAAGGATCTGCACAAATTTGTACATCATCACATTCCTTTTTCACTCAAGGGCTTATTTGAGCACGATTTTGATGGGATCTCCTACCCCCTCATCTTTATTTTCATCTACCATGGGAGGCTGTTTTTGGCTTAGTGGGGTCTAACCTAGGTTTAGAAATGATTTAGCCAAGCAAATCCCAGTACTACTGGCCCTTTCGGAAACAGTCCACGAAGCGCGGACTGAGGTGTCACTGGAAGTAGTATGGGATGGTGCTAGAACCAGGTTTCCGCACCCTGGGGATGTCCGATATGATGGAATTGGTATGTGGTCCAACCTTCACACTTACTGTGCTATGCACACTAGTAGGAACCCCGCGCCCTGCGATACTGTCTTCGTGCAATTCTAGCCGCAGTGCGACCTGTGTTATTTACCCAAGTCTTCCTTAATTATGCATTGTTAGTTGATTACTTAGATTATTTTCATATATAAGCATTCATACAAGTATTTATTCAAATGCGCGTAGTAAATAGACAGAGTGAAAGTAATGCATAACCACAAAATACTGATTCAAGAAGAGATGCATAGAGTAAAATTCTCTTTATTAGCTTTCAATCCCAATTATAGACTCGATCCTGCCCTGCCCACTCAGCTGTAGGGGTCTGCGCACTTAGTGGTGGACTCTACTAAGCCTGTACACACTCAGCTACAGAGCCTCTTACTACTACTATAACCCAGTACACTTCAGATCCAACTCTAATCTCGAGCCATGCCTTCCTTATTCCCTCTATCTTCAACTCACCTTACAACTTAGAGCCTTGCTCTATTTATACAATCCCATGGTCCACAAACCATGGGTAGGCCGAATTTACACTAATTTACAATACAATGCTTAGGGCAGACAACCTTATGACTCAATTGTTCACTTCACGCTCCGTGCCCACAATTCATGGAGTTCTACACCATCTTTGACCAAAACTTGGGCTTTGAGCCTCAAAACCTGCTATGGGGGGATTCCATGCCCAATAGGCCCCCAACACAATCATCGTGACTCATCCCGAGTCACTCGGCTGGTGTGGTGATCTTGGCACAAAGCCCCTCCAACTGTGCCTGTGCTGTGCAAAGGTCTGCAACACACTGTTCTGCCATTTGCTGGATTTGCTCTACTCTTTCGGCTAAAGTCTCACTGTCAGGGGCAAATCCCTATTGTAATGCATGCATCACCTTCATCTGTGCGAGCTTTCCTTCGATGTTGGCAGTGATGAGGAAGGCCTCATCAATCCAAGGTTGGACGCACGCTTTAAGGACTGCCTCTTTCTGTCGTGCGACATCCACCTGTTCCTTCAATGCCTTCGCCTACTATAGCTTCGACAGCCATTGGGTCAGGATAACTGTCTGCACCATTCCGTGCACACTATCATACTGCACTTGAAGCTCCAGCGCCTCTGTTTCCAGGCACTATATGATGGGGTCCTCTTGTAATGAAGTGAGGACCGTGAAGGATTCTTCCAACATAGTAGTGCAGTTTTGTACTGCCTGTCTGATCTCCTCCAACCCTTTTTAGATAGCACTAGCGCATTGTTCCCTAATTTTTGGGGGCGTGGATTACTGCGCCTTTAACCGCAGTTCGGAAATCTTAATATTGAGGTCCAGTTGTATCCTCGTTGCTTCCCCCTTTGCCTCTCAGAATCCACTGGCCAATTTGTGAATTCGCACTCGCACTGGTAGGTCTATCACAATATCTAGCTCTGGAACATGGCAACATGCTTCCTCCACTATTTTCTCCAGCTATTGATTCTCCGCCAGCACTTCATCGCGTTGTAGACTAAGTTGCTCAATGTTGATTCTCTGTTTGCTGAGCATCTATACTATGCATCCTTCTCTAGCTCGGAGTTCTACTCTCGCTCCTTCCTGTAGCTGATATAATGTATCCCGCAGAAGGGTAGCCAAGTTTAGGCCAAGTCCCTTCATTTTTCTCACCGTAGCTCTTTCCTCCATGCTTTCTGCTATTAATGCTCCTTCTGGCAGCATGACAGTGTCGGCCATTTTGGCATGTAGCAACTGCTCTGCTGCTGATGTACCTGTGGCACCGTAGGTGGCTACTGTTCCCTCCTGTGGGGGCCACACCTAAAGTTCCTGCAGCTACACCCTAAGGGCCCCCAACACATTCTTCTGCTCCATCATCACTTCTTCGAGTGCTTCCCTGGTGACCTCACAAAATATGTCATCGATGTCGTAGAGGTCACCCTCTATCAGTGTAATGGGTTCACTATCCAGTTTGGAAGCCTTGGTCTTCTTCCGTGGGCTTACTTGTTCCACATTGCGTAGCCATTTCCGTTGTCTAGATGTTGTGCTTGGGTCTGTGCCTTCCGTTATGTCCTCTATTCCCTGTCCTGTGGTCAAGTCTAGGCCTCCTTCCTCCCACGTCGTGGTGGCCCTTGTTGCCTGTGTTGCTACTGCTTTTTCTATGTCCTTTGCTGCGTCACAGGCAGCCCTTACCTCCACGGACAACTGCTCATTGTGCTTTTACTGAGCCAGCAACTTGGTGGCATCCTTCTATTTTTGTATTGTTGTCTTATCATGCTTCGCCAGATACGAGGTGTGCCACCTGGGAGGCCATGAGTCAAGCACGGCGAAAATGGCATCATTAATCAAGATGAAAGGAAGTTTGGTCTAGTTTTGCGTCGGATCCTTACGCGCCTTAATATACACATTGTGCATATCTGCCTTGAAGTCTGGAAAGCTCCACAAAATGTTGTACACTGTGGGGGATAGGTGCGTCCTTTTGTTAATCCACATCTAGACGCTCACCTCCATGAGCACCCAGAAGATCTTAGTCTTGGTGATCTGCATGGCGTCCCTCGTAGATCACAGTGACGCATATTTGGTAGCCTCTAGCAATTCCTATTTAATATTGGGAAATTGGCTATCCTTAGGTAGTTCCCCTGTCACCAGTAAGATGGACAAGAGCAACCATGTGTAGTGGAAGGTCCTTCCCTACTCCCGAGCTTCCTTACAATTAGTTAAAAACTCCTCACAGAGGAACTCAACCTAGTTGAACTAGACCCCCTCTGCATACTGTTCGGCCAATGCAACCACAGGCGCTGGTACTTCGTCGCCGCAACATTTTCTCATCACCTTTCCAGCCAGTAGTTGGGTGGCTACGCGCACCCCTTTGTCTTTGATGCTACTGATGACATAACCTCTCTTCGTCTTTTCCAATTTGTACTTCTTTTTCATGGCCTCTCCCAGCGCCAAATCTCTACTTTTTCCAGCTATCTACACGGGGTCCTTTCCCTTACAGGGAAGTCGAGAAATCCTATGGATAAGCTCCGCCGTGATGGGAATGAGCTCCTCTAGCCACAAGTACCCATCGTGTACCAGGCAAAGCAACTGCCTGATGACAAGGATCGTAATTGGTTCATGATGAAAATGCGGAATCCATAGTAGGTGGAGTAGCTCGGCCTTCTCCACACCACGCAGCCATTTATAACGTTCTCAGTCTGTAAATGTGGGAACTTTCGCCATCCGTAAGGTCCCAATCTTCAACTTTCATTGTGGGCACTCGGCCCAGGGCCGAGTCTTCGAATAGAATTCCATCTGGGAGGAGTGGGGTTTGGAGTGCGCTCTTAGTGGCATCCAAATCCTTTGGTACCTTAAATTTCCCTTTCCGCGGAGGAACATACTCAGAAAGTTGTGATGTAGCGCGCATTGGTTGGATGTCTTCTTTCATCTCTTCATCCACCTCTATCTTGTCTACAAAGGCCTGTAGGTCCTCCTCCTCATCGTCTGTCTCAAGGTTGACAGCCTTGTCCTTTTCTTCCATGGAAATTTTACCAAACCGTGGATTTTGTGGGGACATGTGGATTGGTGCCACTATCTGCTTGTCCTTCTTGGGCCTCGGCGTCTGACGCGATTTTGGAATTTCTGGCGCATCCCCCACTTGCACCGTAGGGCTTTGCTTAGCTTCCTCGGCGGTACTTTCTACAAAACCCACACTTCTCCTGGTAGTTGTCATATTGTTCGAACTATCTGTAGTTGTTTGCGACTTTGGGGGTTCAAACACCGCTTAGTGCTCAACACTCTATGCTCTTCGTAACAACTCAAAACTCAAATGAACAAGTGTTGTCTCGTGGCTAGCCTTGGTAGTTTTATAGCGTCTTTCAAATTTGAATTTGACCATTCCCACCATTTCTGAGTCATTAATGCATTCTTGGCAGCAGATCGTCCCAAATCTAGCTCTTAATTCGTGTCTTAATTGCCCACTGCCTGCTCCTCTTTGTCTTAAATTTGACATCTTGTCATGAACAGTGACACCAATGGTCACTTCCCAGCCTACCCACGCGACAACGCAACTCCCTATGCATGGGCGCAACCCCTGTGACATGTTGATCCTGCGCGCAACCTCCTTACCATGCAGCTCCCACATAGACTCTTTTATAGTCTTGCACTCTCTTTCAACTGCTTAGAGTGTTGAGACTGTGCTCCTTATGGCTAGTTAGGTGGTTGTACCACCTATGCGAGGCTTCAATTCACCTTCCATTCTAGTCTGTGGGCACTCCTCAATTACCCTCACGACAATCAGCACCATGCATTCTCCCTTATTCGGTGCACTCCCCTGGTTACTTTGTTTGGTAAGGTGTGGTCGCAGCCATGGTAGAAGAGTCATAAATTCTTGGTGACAATATTCTAATGCAGTGGTATGGTTGTCTGTATCTTGTCTTGTCATTCTTAGTTTATAGACGAGACATGCTTGCACAATTTTGATTTCTAGTTTTTTGATCTCAGCATCCATTAACATGCTTCTCTTCCTCAATCGTACCCGATCTTCTTCGAGTTCGCGAAGTCTAAGGTTCCCTCATTGAATGGCTACCTGAATCCACATATGTTCACTCTCATGTAGCTGCATAATTCCTTCGTCCTGGTATTCGCGTACTGTCCAAACTGTGGGAGATATTACGTGAGGATTCCTTTCCTTTGAAATTATGGTCTCGACTCTACTTTGTAGCTTTGGAATCATCTCCATGCTCAGGTTTTTACACATAGTCCTATAGGCCCATCGAACCGCTGGCATGTGAAGGTCCCAATTAGTTCATCTTTCTTGGTGTACCCTATTCAGGACTCCACACACCTTATTGAATGCTTCAACATGGAATGTTTGTAGTGCATGTCACCTTTCCTGCTCCTGCATCCTACTTTGATTTTCGATCCTGAGTTTGGGGTGCGCTTGTGCGAGCTGTACAGCACATGTCTGTACCCATCAAGAAAGGTGGGCACGCACATTGTTCTGTCCTTGCTAACCAACTTTTATTTGAAGCTGGGGACTTCCAAACCTTAGGTTCATCATCCTTTTACATCTGCGCCAGTCCTCAAAATTTCCTTGATGTGTTCCCAACCATCGTGTGGGTGTTGCGCGCAGTGCCCATTTCAACGCATTGAACCACTGCTATTCTAGTACTGCGCTTTCAAATTTTCTCATAAATTCGTCCACCGTTGTCAATCCATCATATGTTGGCAGCTCTCTTGCCTCTGTGTAACGAAATGTAGTGATCCAACCATCATGTTGCAATTTAGCGTTGTCACTTCGTGCAACTGATTCTTCCATTGCTCTACATCTTCGTCTGAATCTGAAGTGCAGGAGCTTTCGCACTCCCATGTGATTCTCCCATCTGTAGTCGGATTCACCTAATCCTAGTCTCATGCAGTTATCTTGTAAATACAATCAATATCATCATCAAGCATTGGTTCAGTGTAGCACGCTCCTTCGGCTAAATCCAGGGGTACCACTACGGGTAGAGATTTTTTCTCGAAGATCATTTTGTGCTTCTTTAGGTTGATTACTCCATTCATATCGATGGCCCAGTTTATTCCTAGTAGCGTGGGATAGGGATTACTATCATCGAGAATCTATATCACTTCAAAATCCACCTATGCGCTTATGCCTTCAATATCAACTGTCACCCCTTGCAACCTCCCCATGGGCAAAATATTTTGTTGGTTCTCCATTCATAACTGAATAGGGGACCATTGTAATGTGGGTTTGCCCTTTTGTTCCCAGGTCTACCTTGGTAGTACATTCACGTCCAAACCCAAATCTAGGATTACCTGATCCATTTCATACTCACCAATCTACATAGTCAACCTCATTTCCCTTCCAGTGCGCAAGGCATTCTTCCCCAATTTCTGAACTATGCACGGTTCCCCAGACCCCATGCACCTAGTAATAATTTCCTGTAGTCCTTTGACTACCTTGTTGTCACACAACAATTTCATGCATGTCTCAAGAAAGGTAGTGAGCATTGAAGGATCCATCCCTGGTTCTAGTTGATCCTTAGTACGTGAAGTGGAGGCCTCCGTGAAGCTCTTCTTAGCTTCCATGAATGTCTCCTTCACACGTTCTAAATCAAACTCGGGTTCCTTTGTAGGAGCCTTGTGAACCCATGTGCTTTCTTCTAGATGCTTCCCTTTATCATCTCCCATTGTCATACCGCTCCTGAGCATCATGTTTACATTTGGGTCGTCTTCGCGCGGCTCAGACCTCATCATTTGTATATTTAGAGTCGGAGGGGGTTAGAGTACCCCCTTTTTGTGCATCTTTGCTATCAATGCAGGGTAATCTTCTGCCTCATGATCAAACTGAGTATAGTACCAACATGATATCCTAGTCTGGTTCGTGCAATCGCGGGCATAATGCCTTGGTCCTCCACAATTGTAATAGATTATCTATCTGCGACCCCTCCCTGGTCCCATTCCACCTCGAACCCAACCGCGCCCCTAAAACCCAGTGCACGCAATCCTTGTATTTGGGTTGAGAGCTCGGGTTTCTGCCTGTACCCTGTAGGCAGGGGTCTGATCCATCATTAGTTCATAGCTTTAGTAGGTGCGTTCGTCATGGCCTACTAACCTGCAAAAATTACAAAACAATTGTTGGGATGTCTACATACACTTTTGCAATATATGACAATTATTTGTGTTATGTTTTCCTCCTATCTGGCAGATCGCGCACCATAACATAGACATCGCGCTCGGCCCCACCTATGCCTCTGGTCTTAATTGCATTGGCCCTCCTCCTGCTAAGTAGTTCGCAAAAACTGGATAGTGATCTTTGTCATGGCCCTAGCCTTTGCATTTTATGCATCATGCTTCTTCGTGTGCCTCTGACCGAGGTGCCCTATCCTATTTCAAACTCTGCATTTCCAGACATAGATTCTGTAGTTGTGCATGGATCTGTTGGACTCCCAATCTAGGGTCTTGTATAGGGGTCTCATGCAACCTCATTTCCATCTCCAATGCTTCGGCCTAGGTGGAGAGTTTTTGTTGTGATAGTGTCGTTCTTAAGTGTGTCGTAAGTGAGGCCACAAACCATACGTGATTTTGTGCATCCGTTAGCGTCATATTGGCTTTGCAGATCATACTCTTCAACCTTTAGTCCAGATCCTAGGGGGTCTCGCCCAGAAGCATCACAATCTATTTAAACCCAATGATTGACTGTGTCTCTAATTTTGGCCTGCTATATTCCCTACTCAACGCATTCTGGATCTCTGCAATTCTTGTGTTTGGGTGGTCATTAGAATGCTTGATATACCACGTTAATGCGTGATCCTGAAACATGCTCACCAGCATAGCCTTTTTGATATTATCATCCGCGACGCCCTGTGCTTCCCATACTGCTCTCACTACGAACCAAAATTGGTCCGGATCTTCACTCCCTACTCCTCTAAATACTGGTAGTTTGATCACGCTCTCCATATTGAACTATGGAGCTGGTGGAGGTGGAGTGGTTGGAGATGGAGGTGAGGGGGATGAAGTGGGTGGCAGTGTGGGTGGGGATGGTAAACGTGGAATTTGTTGCCTTATCAAACTGGCCACGCTTCTTGGAGAAACCTTTGCGATATCATCCTCACTCTCCTGCGAGGGTGAAATGAAGGGACTGTTTTCTAATTCTTCACTACTTCCGCTTCTGTAGATATTTCCACTCCATGTAGTTGCAAACATTAATTTATTCACATAATCCGCTTTTCACACAACAACATCTTAATCCAAGTGTTCAAATATTTAATATACTTACCTCGCAGTCCCTTGAGAAAACATCGCTCTGCCTCACTATAGCTGATGGTCATGTCTACCGCGAACTCAGTGATAAATCTTCCTATTATTCGATCAAGCTAGTGGTCCACAGCAAGCACGACCTTATCTTCTGATGCTTATAGTCTGCACACTAATTCCGGAGTCCACACTATTGGTTTGTCAAGCCTACACCTTCGCTAGCTGTTGGCTAACTTTGCGATCCACTCATACAGCTCAGAAGGAAAGAATGTAAACAAAATCTCATGGATTTCAGTGTACAAGTAGCGATCCAACCACTATTCCTTAGATACTTACAGAGTTTCGTTTTCCTATGTCGCGAACTCGTGAATCTTCTTGTCCAACCACTCTTCAATTTCCTTCTTTTTTGGGTTCCAGTGGCATGACATCAGACATCCCTTATGCAGATCCTGGTCCTGGCAACGAAACCATTTGTTGGGCTAGTGGGGCCTGACCCAGGTTCAGAAATGATTTATCCAAGGAAATCATGGTACTACTGGCCCTTTTGGCAACAGTCCGTAGAGCACAGACTGAGGTCTCACCCGAAGTAGTATGGGAGGGTGCTAGAACCCACACCATGGGGTGTCTGATATGATGGAATTGGTACGTGGTCCAGCCTTCGCACTTACTGTGCTACCACGCCTTGTGATATTGTCTTTGCGTAGTTCTAGCTACAGCGTGACCCATGTTATTTACCCAAGTCTTCCTTAATTATGCATTGTTAGTTGATTACTTAGATTATTTTCATATATAAGCATTCATACAAGTATTTATTCAATTGCGCGCAGTAAATAGACAGAGTAAAAGTAATGCATAACCAAAAAATACTGATCCAAGAATAGATGCACAGAGTAAACTTCTCTTTATTAGCTATCAATCCCAATTACAAACTCTATCTTGCCCTGCGCACTCAACTGCAGGGGTCCACGCACTCAACTGCAGACTCTACTAGACCTCTACGCACTCAGCTATAGAGCCTCTTACTACTACTACGACCCAGTACACTTCAGATCCAACTCTAAGCTCGAACCATGCCTTCCTTATTCCCTCTATCTTCGACTCACTTTATAACATAGAGCCTCACTCTATTTATACAATCCCATGGTCCGCAGACGATGGGTAGGCTGACTTTACGCTAATTTACAATGAAATGCTTAGGGCGGACAACCCTATGACTCAATTGTTCACTTCGCGCTCTGTGCCCGCAGTTCGCAGAGTTATACACCATCTTTTACCAAAACTTGGGCTTTGAGCCCCAAAACCTTCTGTGGGGGTATTCCATGCCCAACAGCTGTCGGGATTTGGGAGGCTGATCTTGCAAAGGCTCAACCAGATCGAGCCCTAACTCCTTATATCCTGACCTCGTTGGGGACATGCAAAGAAAAACAGAGAAAGAGCAGACCACTCTGATACCACTGATCCAGATTTAAACAGGAACGCAACAAAATACATATATAACCATAAATACAGAGATGCAACAGAAATAACACTTCATTTCATTAATATCAAATATTGAAATATGCTTACATACAAAATGGAAATAGGGCTAGCTTGAGCGATGGTAGCTTATCTCTGAGAAGAGATGTGGCGGCTACATGCCTCTGGACTATGTTACAATGAGGCTTAAAGGCCTATTTATTATCGAGAAATAATGGAAAACCCTAAACATCCAAAAACCTAACCCTAGGAGATGAAGTGCCAAAACTATGGGCCCCGTTTGTGTAAATTGGTACATCAACTTCCCAGGGTCGTAACTTTGGCATACAATCTCTGTTTGGCTATCGTAATACCTCATTTTGAATATCTCAAAGAGAAGGCAAAAAACAAGCCGACAAGCTGATTTGGGACATTTCTAGTCTCCAAGGTTTCCCTAAAAATATTGTTTAAGGCCTTGAAATGGCTGCAGAAGTTCAAGACCCAAAAAAATGCCAAAAATATTAAGTCGTGCTACGATTAAGGAAAACTGAAAAACTGAAAGAGATAGTGTTGGGAGGTCCAAGTGTAATAGGCGGGTGGACACCAATATCCACCTGGATCATTCTTCCCCCCTTAGGAAGCAATGGTCCCCATTGCATTGAGCGCCTCCATGAGATGGGGAAATTATTGTTGAACCTGGCCCCTTGTGAGATGTTCTGCAATCTCTTATATACCCAGTAATGGTGGGAAGCATGGTCGAGGGCGGTGCAATCCAACGAATGGAGGAATGTTGTGCTCTAAAGCATTGTTTCCCACAACCTTGGTAATGGTGTAAGGACCATATTGGAGTGGTCTGAGTTTCTGATGGGTGTTCTTTCTGCAAATGCAACCATACATTGTCACCCACCTAAAACTTTTATGGCAATTGATGTTGATCATGTCATTGCATATACTTGGCATTTTCCACAATGGAGTGATGATATATCGGCCCATTTGGTAGAGGTGCTTCGGGAGTCAGATCGAATGAATGCTTGACCTGACAGTGCAACAGTACCCCTGTGGGTGAGGAGAAGATGTCCCTGTATTATTTCATGACTGTATCCACTTGCTCCTGCTGCATGGAGGAATTCTTCTCGGGGACCATGGATGTGGCTACGATCTTCCCCTTACTTTGAGAGTGAACTAGAAAGAAAATAAATTTCCTGCTCTGGGAGATGGTCTTACTGCATTTGTTGGCAGAGATCAAAGAGGTGGCAGTTGGTGTGGCTACCTCTGGTATCCTGTATAGTGTATTACCCAAATAAATAATCACAGAGAGGGTCTAGACTCATATACAACATGTCGCTTCCACAAGTATGGTTGTATTAATAATACATCACACAATACCTCATCTATGAAGGGCTTGATGCTGTAGGGAAGGTGACATTGCTTGCTGACTCGCGATCTCGTCCTTGGTGAAGCCACCTGATGTTGTAATGACTACGGGTGTGGTATTTTCAGTAGGACTAGCGGCTTCATGACCTTTGTTGAAATGAGGTTCTTTTGGCTACCACTGTCAATAATTAATTGCAGCGATGAACCCTTCACCCACATTTGTGAATGGAAAAGATGCTCCCCCTCCTCTGGATCAGCGGGCTTATTCTTCTGGATCTTGGTGGTGGCAACAGTGGCATTGGGCTCCGCATCAATAATTTGTTTCCCTTTGTCATTCTTCTTGTTGGGTTTTGACTCAGTTTCGGAACATGCATCTAATTCTAAAGCCTTCAACTCGGCCACCAGCGACTGCTTGGTCTGACACTCACTTGTGTTGTGATTGGGGCTCTTGTGGAACTCACACCACTTTCCCGTGTCCTTCTTTGACTTCATGGTGGTGTTCTTTTCTTGCAGCTTAGACAGGTTGTCTTGGCTCACCCTGCCTTGGCTTTGTCCTTTTTTCTTCAGATTCGCAAATACAAAGTCTCGCTTATTTTGTTTAAACTTATTCTCAATCTTGACAACGTATCAGTATGTCATGCCCAGTGAGGAGATGTTCAAGAACTCCATCTCGTCTTGGATGTACCTATGCAGGCAGCCGTAATATTTGAGTACCAAATTCCCCTTCAAATCCTTGATACCCAACTTTGTGCGAAGGGTATGAAAAATATTGGTAAACTATGGCACGTCTTGGTCCCTTCCCTACTGCAGTGTGGTCCACTTTATGTATTTATCCTCATAGCTTCCTACAGGATAGTACTTCTCCTTGATGGCATCCTTGAATGAATTCCAAATGGGTGCGGCTGAAAACAATGAGGTCATAATTTCGTCCTTCTGCTCGTAGTAGGTTTCCCACTAGACCTTGACGTGGGGGTGGCTTTGGGAAGTCCAAAAGTGATCTTTTCCTAGCTGGAAAAATCATGAACCGAAAAATATCTTTCTAGAATATTTAACCATTTATCTATGGCATCCGTATATATCTGACCCTCAAATATGGGGATGTCAAAATTAACTTGTACCTTAAAGGGTGTGCCGTTTCTAGAGTAGCTTCTGGAAGTCCATGCCTCACCCCTGGGTAGCCGTTAAAGGATCTAGGCAAAGTTGTCTATCATCACATTCCTTTGTCGCTCGAGGGGTTCTTCGAGCAAAATTTTGATAGGATCTCCTGCCTCCTCATCTTTCTTTTCATCTGCCATGGGAGGCTATCGGTATTTGCGAGGCTGATCTTGCAAAGGTTCAACCAGATCAAGCCCTAGCTCCTTATATCTCAACCTCATTGGGGACACACAAAGAATAACAGAGAAAGAGCATACCACTCTAATACCACTGATCTGGATTTAAACATGAACGCAACAAAATATAGATATAACCATAAATACAGAGATGCAGCAGAAATAACACTTCATTTCATTAATATCAAATATTGTAATATGCTTACAAATAAAATGGAAATAAGGCTAGCTCATGCGATGGTAGATTATGTCTAAGAAGAGATATGGTGACTACATACCTCTGAACTATGTTACAATGAGGCTCAAAGTCATATTTATAATTAAGAAACAATGGAAAACCATAAACATCCAAAAACCTAACCCTAGGAGATGAAGCACCAAAACTGCAGGCCCCGTTTGGGTAAATTGGTACATCAACTTCCCGGGGTCGTAACTTTGGCATACGATCTCTGTTTGACTATCATAACACCTCATTTCGAATATCTCGAAGAGAAGGCCAACAAAAACCTGCAAGCCGGTTTGGGACATTTCTGGTCCCTCTGGTTTCCCTAAAAGCATCATTCAAGGTCTCAAAACGGCTCCGGAAGTTCAAGACCCAAGAAATTGCAAAAAATAGTAAGGTTTGCTACGATTAAGGAAAAAAAAAAAATTGAAAGAGATAGTGTTGGGGGGTCCAAGTGGAATAGGAAGGTGGCCACCAATATTCACCTAGATCATTCCTCCCTCCTTAGGAAGAAATGGTTCCCATTGCGTTGAGTGCCTCCATGAGATGGGGAAATTTTTGTTGAACCTGGTCCCGTGGTGAGATGTTCTGCAATCTCTGATGTGTCCAGTAATGGTGGGAAGCATGGTTGAGGGAGGTGCAAGCCAAGGAATGGAGGAATGTTGTGATCCAAAGCACTGTTTCCCACAGCCTTGGTCATGATGCAAGGACCATATTGGAGTGATCTGAGTTTGCGATGGGCTATTGTAAGGCATTCTTTTTGCAAATGCAACCAGACTTTGTTGCCCACCTAAAACTTGTGTGGCACTCGATGTTGGTCATGTCACTACTTTTACTTGGAATTTTCCACAATGGAGCGTCAATATATCAGCCCGTTGGGTAGAAGTGGTTCGAGAGTCAGATAGAATGAATGCTTGACCTAATAGTGCAATGGTACCCCTATGGGTGAGGAGAATATGTCCCTGTATTCCTTCATGACCGTATCCACCTACTTCTGCTGCATGGAGGAACCCTTCCTGGGAGCCATGGACGTGGATATGATCTTCCCCTTACTTTGAGAATGAACCAGAAAGAAAATATTTTTTTTGATCTGGGAGATGATCTTGCTGCATTTGTTTGCAGAGATCAAAGAGGTGGTGGTAGGTGGGGCTACCTCTAGTATCCTATAACGTATTACCCAAATAAATAATCACAGAGTGGGGTCTAGACTTATATACAACATATCGCTTCCACAAGTATGGTTGTCCTAATAATACATCACAAACGTCGAGAGGAGAAACATCACATAATACCTCATCGGTGAAGGGCTTGATGATGTAGGGAAGGCGACACTGTTGGCTGACTCAGATATCTCACCCTTGGTGAAGCTACCCGATGTTGTACAGTTGTGGGTGTGGTATTGTCAGTAGACCTAGCCGCTTCACGACCTCTACTGAAATTAGCTTCTTTTGGTTGCCACTGTCAATAATGAATTGCAGTGGCGAACCCTTCACCCACATTTGTGAGTGGAAAATATGATCCCCCTCCTCCGAATCATCGGGCTCATTCTTCTCGGTCTTGGTGGTGGAAACAGTGGCACTGGGCTCCACATCAATAATCTTCTTCCCTTTGTCATTCCTTTTGTCAGGTTTTGACTCAGGGTCAGAACATGCATCTGATTCTGAAGTATTCAGTTGGGACACCATCAGTTGCTTGGTCTGACACTCACTTGTGTTGTGCGTGGGGCTCTTATGGAACTCACAACACTCTCCCATGTCCTTCTTTGACTTCGTGGTGGTGTTATTTTCTTGCAGCTTCGACGGGTTGTCTTCCCTCACCCGAGCTTGGTTTTGTCCTTTGTTCTTCGGATTCATAGATACAAAGTCTCGCTTCTTTTGTTTAAACTTCTGCTCAATATTGATAGCATATCGGTATGTCGTGCCAATCAAGGATATGTCATGGAACTCCATCTCGTCTTGGATGTACTTGTCTAGGAAGCCGCTATATTTGAGTACCAAATGCTGCTCTGAGTCCTTGATACCTAACTTTGTGCGAAGGGTATGAAAAATACTGGTAAAATCTGGCACGTCTTGGTCCCTTCCCTACAGTAGCATGGTCCATTTTATGTATTTATCCTCATAGCTTCCAACAGGGTAGTACTGCTCCTTGATTACATCTAGAATGAATTCCAAGTGAGTGCGGCTGAAAATAGTGAGGTCGTACTTTCATCCTTCTACTCGCAGTAGGTTTCCCACCAGTCCCTAATGTGGGGGGCAGCTTTGAGAAGTGCAAAAGTGATATGTTCCCGGCTGGAAAAATCATGAACAAAAAAAATCCTTCTATCATATTTAACCATTTATCTACAACATCTACATCTATTTGAACCTCAAATATGTGAATGTCAAAATTAACTTGTACCTTAAAGGGTGTGGCACTTCTAGAGTAGATGTTGGAATTCGATGCGTCGCCCCTGGGTAGCCACTGAAGGATTTGGGCAAAGTTGTCCATCATTGTGTTCCTTTGTCACTCGACGGCTTCTTCGAGCAATATTTTCATAGATCTCCTACCCCCTCCTCTTTCTTTTCATCCACCATGGGAGGCATTTCGGATTTACGAGGCTGATCTTGCAAAGTTTCAACCAAATCGAGGCTTAACTCCTAATATCTTGACCTCATTGGGGATATGTAAAGGAAAACAGAGAAAGAGCGGACCACTCTAATATCACTAATCCGGATTTAAATAGGAACAAAAAAAAATACAGATATAACCATAAATAAAGAGATGCAACAGAAATCACACTTCATTTCATTAATATTAAACACTGAAATATGCTTACAAACAGAATGGAAATAAGGCAACACTACTGGTTGACTCGAAGATCTCGTCCTTGGTGAAGCCACCCGATGATGTACGGTTGTAGGTCTGGTATTATCATTAGGCCCAACTACTTCACGACCTCTACTGAAATGAGGTTCTTTTGGCTGCCACTGTCGACAATGAATTGCAGTGACGAACCCTTCACCCACATTTGTGAGGGGAAAAGACGCTCCCCCTCCCTTGGATCGCCAGGCTCATTCTTCTGGATCTTGGTGGTGAAAAAAATGGCGTTGGGCTTCGCATCAATAATATACTTCCCTTTGTCATTTGTTGGGCATGGAATCCCCCCAAGGCATGTTTTGGGGCTTAAAGCCCAAGTTTTGACCGAATCGTTCTGTAAAAGCTCTGCGAATTGCGGGTGCAGGCACGAAAGTATATTAGAGTCATAGGGTTGTCCACCCTAGTTTTTGTAATGTAATGTTAGCTGGATAGACCTACCCATGGTCTGAGGACCATGGGATTTTATAAATAGAGCGAGGCTCTAAGTGAAAAAGATAACTAACGAATAACGAATAGGAGAAAAGCATGATAAGTCTAAGTGATTAAGTCAAAGTTTAAAGTGTGTATGTGGGTTGTAGAGTAGGAGAAGGCTCTGTAGCTGAGTGTGTGGACCCCTGCAGCTAAGTGTGCAGGGTAGGTCTAGTCTGTAACCGTTGGAAGAATCAATAAAGAGAAGTTTTTATATAATTTTTTGTATATTTTCCTAGTTTAATGCATGATTGAATATAATTTGCAAGTATATTTTTTACTTACTATGCGGTCGTGTATGAATGTTTTGTATTGCTAATTATAACTTAATACATTCAAGTAGGTGAAGGTAATTAATTAACACTGGAATATAAGTAAGATCTTGGGTAATAGCATAGAGCGTGACACAATCCCTGGTTAGGGTTACGCGAAGGAAGTGTATTAGGCCGCGAGGAACGAAAAGTGCGCGAAGCAACCTGCGTGCAGGAACAAACTGAAGACCAGTTGTACCTCTCAGACATCTCAAGGGTGCAGAAACCTGGTTCTAGCACCCTCCCATACTACTTCAGGTTAGACCTCAGTGCGCCCTCCATGGACTGTTGCCAAAAGGGCCAGTAGTACAGGGATTTGTTCGGTTAATTAACTACGAACTTGGGTTAGGCCCCAACAAGCCAACAAATGGTTCTATTTCCAGGATCGAGATCTGCATAGAGATGTTTGTTGTCATATCACTGGAATCCGAAAAAGAAAGGAATTGAAGATTGGTTGGATAGAAAGGTTCATGAGTTCGCGGCACAGGGAAATAGGAATATGTGCCTATCAAAGGAATAGTGGTTAGACTACTACTTATATATGGAAATCCACGAAATTTTCTTTTCATCCTTTCCTACTGAGTTGTACGAGTGGATCACGAAGCAAGCAGATAGCCAAGGAAGGTGTAAGCTCGACAAACCTATTGTGTGGACTCCAAAATTGGTGCGTAGACTGGAAGCATTGGAAGATAAGATTACACGTGTTGTTGATCACTGGCTCAATTGAATCATAGGTGGATTCATTACTGAATTTGCGGTAGATACTTCAGTCAACTATAGCAAGGCAGAACGACACTTCCTCAAGGGATCGCGAGGTAAGTACATTAAATCTTTGAACACTTGGATTAAAAAGCTACTGTGTGAAAAGTAGGTTATGTGAATTAATTGATGTTTGGGGCTACGTGAAGTGGGATAATCTATAGAAACGAAGGTAGCACAGAACTAGAGACTAGCCCCTTGATTTCACCTTTGCGATGGGGGTAAGAAGAGCTCGTGAAGGACTCGCCAGGAAGTGTAATCAATCTGATAAGGCAGAGAATTCCACGCATACCACTCCCACCCACACCACCACCACTTTCACCGTCTTCACCCCTGTCTTCGCCCATACCACCTCCACCACCATCGCGAAATAGTATGGCAAGCATGATAAAGCTACCAATATTCAAGGGAGTAGGGAATGAAGATTTGAACCAGTTTTGGTTCATAATAAAAGTTGTATGGGAAGCACAGGGTGTCACAGATGACAATATAAAGAAGGTAACATTGGTCAGCACTCTGCAGGATCACGCGCTGACATGGTACATTAAGCATTCCAATGATAATATGAATGCGGGGATCGCGGATATCCAAGTTGTGCTAAACAAAGAATTTAGTAGGCAAAATTCAGAGGCACAATCGATCATTGGATTCAAGGAAATCACAATGCTACCAAGAGAAACCCCGTGCGAGTTGGATCAAAGACTGAAGTGCACAATCATGAAGCAAACATAACATTAACAAATGGGAAACACCACAAATGGTTTGTGGCATCGTTAACACCACATCTACGAAATGCGTTGGCACAACAAATGCTAACCACTCAGGCTGAGGCTTTGGAGGTCACAATGAGATTGCACGAGACTCCAATAGAGATCCTAACCTGGGAATTCAGTAGATTCATGCCCAGTTGAAAAACTTTTGCATAGAGATGTAGAGGCTGAAACAAGATAGGACAACCTGCCCAGAGATGTGTGAAGAGGTATGGTGCGTAAAATGCAAGGGCCAAGGGCATGACAAGGATCATTGCCCAATGTTCATGAATTACCTTGTGGGAGGAGGGCCAATGCCATTGAGACTGGAGACACAAGCAGGACCAAGCATGATGCCTACATTGTGGTGCGCAATTTGTCAAATAGGAGGAAATAATGCTATAGATAACTGCCATCTATTACAGAAGTATACGCAGAGTTCACAACAGTTGTTTTGTAATTTTTGCAAGTCAGTAGGACATGATGAGTGCACCTGTAGAAGTTATGATCTAATGATGGATCGAACTCGTACCTACAGAGTTTAGGCTGAAACATGGCCCCTCTTTCAAAACACAAGAATGGAACGCATCAGATTTCAGGGGTGCGAATGAGGCCGAGGTGGAGGAGGGCCAGGAAGAGGTTGCAGACAACTAATATGTTACAATTGCGGAGGGCCAGGGCATTATGCCCATGATTTTATGAATCCAACATGACCATCATGCTTGTATTGTACATTATTTGACCATGAGATAGAGGATTTTACCACACTGATAGCGAGGTTGCACGATAAAGGGACACTCCAACCTTGCCCGACTGAGAACCTACAAATGATGAGGTTTGAGATGCGCGAGGAAGACCCTAACATAAATATCATACTCCAAAGTGGTATTACGATAGGGGATGACAAAGGCAAGAAATCTGAAGAAAGTACCTGGGTTCACAAGGCTCCAACGAAGGAAGGAAAATTTGATTTGGAGCACGCTAAGGAGACCTTCATGGAAGCTAAGAGGAGCTTCACTGATGCCTCCACTTCAGGAAGTAAAGGCAGACTGGAGCCAGAAATGGACCCATCGATGCTCACTACGTTCTTGGAGACATGCATGAAGTTGTTGCGCGACAGCAAGGCTATAAAGGGGCTACAAGAACTCATAACTAGATGCGCTGGGACTGCACCAGGAGAACTGCGTGTAGTCTGGAAGCTCGGGAAGCACACGACGTGAACAGGAAGGGAGATGAGATTGACCATGCAGATTGGGGAATATGAGATGGACCAAGTGATTCTGGATCTAGGATCGGATGCAAACATCCTGCCAAAGCAGACATGGGAGCGCATGGGCAGGCTTGCGCTGCAATGGTCTCCTATCCAACTACAGATGGCGAACCAACAAAATATCCTACCTATGGGGAGATTGTAGGAAATCACATTAGATATCGAAGGAGCAAGCACGCTAGTAGATTTCGAAGTGATAGAGATTGTTTATGACAATAATCCCTACCCCGCACTATTGGGATTCAATTGGGCCATTGACATGAATGGAGTGATAAATCTAAAGAAGCACAAGATGATATTTGAGAAAAATTCACTGCATGTAGTGGTACCTTTAGACCCTGCAGAAGGATTGCGCTACACGGAGCCAGTGCAAGACTATGACAACGATGATGACTTGGACTGCATCTACAAAATAACTGTGCAGGAGCAGGATTGGGTAAATCCAAACGCGGATGGCTGAATCTCATGGGAGCACGAAAGCTCCTACACCTCAGATTCTGACAAAGAGATAGAAGGATGGCAGAACTGGTTACACAAGGTAACCACACTCAACCGTAACATGATGACGAGGTCGTTGCTCTACGTAGCAACAGAGGTAAGAGATCTACCTACGTATGACAGGTTAAGCGAGGTGGATGACTTAATGAACAAAATTTGAAAGAGAAGTGTCAAAAAACAATGCTTGGATGCTCTGAAATGGGTACTGCGTGCTACGCCTGCAAGATGGTGGGGTACGCACCAAAGAAGTTTTGAGGACTGGTGCGAATGCAGAAGGATGATGCACATGGGGTTTAGGAAGCCTTCAATGCGATTAACAGACACAATTTTCAAACGGACCAGCCCATGCGCCCACCTATCCAGGTGGATACATGCATATGGTGCGCAACCGGTACAGATGCACACTATCTTTGCGGTAGGGGACACGATCAATAAGCAGGTGCGGGTAAGGCAATGGTGCGAATGACCCCTCGGGTTGGGATGACGAATTATGGAAAGACCAAGTGTGCAGAAGAATATCCACATAGAAGCTTTTAAAAAAGTACGAGAAGCATTGAAAAATGTCCACAATGTGAAGTGGACTGACTGAGACCTGTGCATACCAGTGGTTCTCTGGGCTTATAGGACAGCACGCAAAAACCTGACTGCACAGGCACCGCCAAGGCTAGAGTATGAAGCAACCACAGTGAGCCCTATAGTACTTGGACAGCTTGGACCGTGCATGATAATACCAGTAGATATGACAGTTTGCGGAACCTTGGAAGAAGAAATCCAACAGGGACATTTTAGACTCCAAGAACTGAAAGAAGAAAGGGTACGATTAAGGAAGAAAAACACTCTAGTGGACGCGAAAGTCAAGAAGCTGGAGGATGAGATAAAGCAAGATTTTCTTGACAAAAAGACCAGGGTGATGAGGTAGGATGTGTATGACCGTGATGACAAGTTTAAGGCCTATCGCCACGAATTGATCAGTTTGATGCCTTGGCTTGGACCGCACATTGCTAAGCGTATCCACTAGGGTAGCACGTTGCAGATGGAAAATTGTGCAATGCCGAATGTAACAATAAAAGGTGGGTATTCTCCAGGAAACATGATGGATGACAGGATGAAACTTCACATGGGTGGTGCGACAACCTAACTATCCAAAGGAAGTACAGTCTTAGCACTCCAAGTAATTGAAAGGAAGTGCGGGGAGCTGTGTGCAGAACCAAAGAGTCATAAGGTCTGCAGCCGCGCATGGTGGGCTGCGTTGCCGCACACGGGGGGTTGCGCTGTTGCGTGGGTTGGCCAGAAAATGACCGTTGAATTCACTATTCATGATGGGGTGCTAGACTTGAGACCAAAGGGAGCGGGCGACAGGAATTTAAGATGCGACTTATGGGCAAGATTTGGGAAAATATGTCGCCAAGAAAGAATTAATGGATCGGATTTGGCGGGAACGATTGAATTCAAATTCAAAAAGCATTATAAATTACAAAGGGTTGTCCAACAAACAACACTTGGTCATTTGTGAATTGAGCTATTGAGCAGAGCCCTGATTTTTGTGTGTCGAGTGTTGATTGATCCCCTGAGTTCGTAAGTGCTAGATTTCTAGACGGACACGATGGCAACAGCTGAGGAAGTTATGGAGATAATAGAACTGACCGTCGAAGAGGTCGCGCATGCCCTGATTGTGGGGGATGCTCCAAAAGGTGTCAGGATTGAGGCAGAAATCCCGAAGTCACCATGCATGGCAAGACCCAAGAAGGACAAACAAGCGATGGTTCTCGTACATGTGTCCCCATGGAACCCGTTGTGCACAAAGCTGTCAATAGAGGAGAAGGGGAAAGTCGTCACCATAGAGACTGATGAAGAAGAGGAAGATCTTGAGGAACTAATCATCGCAAAAGATAAGGATGAAGGCATGGAGGAGGAAACTGAGCGTGTGCACTTCCTGACAAAGCTACCCCCTTATGTCTCCCCGTGAAGGAAAGGCCAAAGTGCCCAAGGACCTTGACGAGACCAAGAGCTCGCTCTAGACCCCGCTCCTCCTAGACAATATTATTTTTGAGGGCACACACCTGAAATGGGTGCCGAGCTTAAAATTTGAAGATTGGGACCTGTGCGTACCTGTAGTACCATGGGCTTATAGGACAACATGCAAGAAACTAACGGGATAAACACCTTTCTAGTTGGTTTATGTCGTGGAAGTTGTCATGCCAATGGAGTATATTGTACCCAGTCTACACATAGCAATACTCACATGTATGATGGAACACAAAGCCCTAGAAGAGAGGCTCATGCAGTTGGAAGAACTTGAGGAGGAATGGTTCCTAGCTGGCTTTTATTAGTAGGTCCAAAAGCAACGTGAGAAGGCCTAGCACAATCACCATATTAAGTTGCGCACCTTCAAGGTAAATGATTTAGTGCTGCTGTATGACAGTAAATTTGGTAAATTCTTGGGAAAGTTCAGAATGCATTGGCTGGGACCATACATTGTTAAGGAGGTCATAAACAAAGGCATGATACAACTAGTCAAACTAAATGGAGAGCCTTTCCCAGGCAAAGTGAATGGCAACCGATTAAAACCCTACACGAGTGGCCCGGCTATCTAACTAGCCAGCAAAGGCATAGTCTTTGCGCTCCAGGGATCCAGAAGAAGGTGCATGACTATAAACACATGCAGGGGATACAGGCACAGATGTAGAGAAGCACTTTCGACACAGCAGTCTTGGAACAATGCATGCAGCAGATCCAACAACAGCTTAGTGCACTTCCGACCTTACAGCAGTTTGAGAAGAGTTGGAGGGACTCCGCGCAAAGATCTTCGCGCTGATCGAGTGACTCGAGGGCGAGTCACAATGTTTTTGTTGGGGGATTGTTGGGCATGGAATCCCCCCAAGGCATGTTTTGGGGCTTAAGGCCCAAGATTTGAATGAATATTTTTGTAAAATCTCCACGAATTGCAGGCACGGGGCGCGAAAGCATATTAGAGTCACAGGGTTGTCCACCCTAGTTTTTGTAATGTAATGTCAACTAGATAGACCTACCCATGGTTTGTGGACCATGCGATTGTATAAATTGAGAGAGGCTCTAAGTGAAAAAGATAACTAACCAATAACGAATAGGAGAAAAGCATGAGAAGTCTAAGTGATTGAGTCGAAGTGTAAAGTGTGTTTGTGGATCATAGAGTAGGAGAAGGCTCTGAGGTTGAGTGCGTAGAGGCCTAGTAGTCCACAACTAAGTGCACGGACCTCTGCAGCTAATTGCGCAGGGCAGGTCAAGTCCGTAACCATTGGGAGAATCAATAAAGAGAAGTTTTGTTATAATTCTGTGTATATTTTCTTGGTTTAATGCACGATTGAATATAATTTGCAAGTATATTGTTTACTTACTGCGCGATCGTGTATGAATGTTTTGTATTGCATTTATAACTTAAGAAATTCAAGTAGGCGAAGGTAATTAATTAACATTAGAAGATAAGTAAGATCTTGGGTAATAGCGCAGAGCATGACACAACCCCTAGTTAGGACTGCAAGAAGGAAGTGTATCAGGCCGTGAGGAACGGAAAGTGCGTGAAGTGACCTGCGTGCAGGGAAAAATTGAAGATTAGTCGTACCTATCAAACATATTAAGGGTGTGGAAATTTGGTTCTGGCACCCTCCCATACTACTTCGGGTGAGACCTTAGTCCGCGCTCTGTGGACTGTTGCCGAAAGGGCCAGTAGTACAGGGATTTGATTGGCTAACTAACTCTGAACCTTGGTCAAGCCCCAACAAGCCAACATTATTCCTCTTTTCAGGTTCTGATTCAGGGTCAGAACATGCATCTAATTCTGAAGCCTTCAACTTGGCCACAAGCAACTGCTTAGTGCGACACTCACTTGTGTTGTGAGTGGGGATTTTATGGAACTCACACCACTTTCCCATGTCCTTCTTTGACTTCATGGTGGTATTCTTTTCTTGCAGCTTCAACGGGTTGTCTTTGGTCACCCCACCTCAGCTTTTTCCTTTTTTCTTCAGACTCGCAGATCCAAAGTCTTGCTTCTTTTGTTTAAACTTTTGCTCACTCTTAACAGCATATCGATGTGTTGTGTCAAGCGAGAAGATGTCCAGGAACTCCATCTCATCCTGGATATAGCTATGTAGGCAGCCGCGATATTTTAGTACCAAATGCCGCAATGAACCTTTGATACCCAACTTTTTGCAAATGGTATGAAAAATATTGGTAAACTCCAACACGTCTTGGTCCCTTCCCTGCCGCAGAGTGGCCCACTTTATGTATTTATCCTCATAGATTTCGATAGGGTAGTACTACTCATTGATGGCATCCCAGAATGAATTCAAGTGGGTGCAACTGAAAACTATGAGGTCGTACTTTCATCCTTCTGCTCAAAGTAGGTTTCCCTCTAGTCCTTGACATGGGGCGCAACTTTGAGAAGTGCAAAGTGATCCTTTCCCGGCTGGAAAAATCATGAATAGAAAAATATACTTCTAGTAGATCTAACCATTTTTCTACGCATCCACATTTGTCTAACCCTCAAATATGGGAATGTCAAAATTAAGTTGTACCTTAAAGGGTGTGGTGCTTCCATAGTAGCTGTTGGAAGTCGACGTGTTGCCCCTGGGTAACCACTGAAGGAGTTGGGAAAAGTTTTCCATAATCACGTTCCTTTGTTGCTCGAGGCCTTCTTTGAGCAAGATTTTGATAGGATATCCTGCCCCCTCATCTTTCTATTCATCCTCCATGGGAGTTCATCGAGATTTGCAAGGCTGATCTTGCAAAGTTTCAACCAGATCGAGCGCTAACTCCTTATATCCTGACCTCGTTTGGTACATGCAAAGAAAAACAGAGAAAGCGTAGACCACTTTGATACCATTGATCTGAATTTAAACAGGATCACAACAAAATACAGATATAACCATAAATACAGAGATGCAGCAGAAATAACACTTCATTTCATTAGTATCAAATATTGAAATATGCTTACAAATAGAATGGAAATAAGGCTAGGTTGGGCGATGGTAACTTACCTCTGAGAAGAGATGTGGTGGCTACATGCCTCTGAACTGTGTTACAATGAGGCTCAAAGGCCTATTTATTATTGAGAAACAATGGAAAACCCCAAACATCCAAAGACCTAACCTAGGGAGATGAAGCGCCAAAACTATGGGCCCCGTTTGGGTAAATTGGTACATCAACTTCTCGGGGTTATAGCTTTGGCATACAATCTCCGTTTGGCTATCATAATACCTGATTACGAATATCTTGAAGAGAAGGCCGAAAACAGACTAGCAAGATGATTTGGGATGTTTCGGGTCTCACTATTTTCCCTAAAAATGTTATTTAGGCCCTTAGAACGGCTCCGGAAGTTCAGGACCCAAAAAACTGCCAAAAATAGTAAGTTGTACTACAATTAAGGAAACCGAAAAACTAAAAGAGGAAGTGTTGGGAGGTCCAAGTGGAATAGGCAGGTGGCCACCAATATCCACCTAGATCATTCCTCCCCCCTTAGGAAGAAATGGTCCCCATTCCGTTGAGTGCCTCCATGAGATGGGGAAATTATTGTTGAACCTGGTCCCTGGTGAGATCTTCTGCAATCTCTAATGCGTCCAGTAATGGTGGGAAGCATGGTCGAGGGTGGTGCAAGCCAAGGAATGGAGGAATTTTGTGCTCCAAAGCATTGTTTCCCACAACCCTGGTAATGGTGTAAGGACCATATTGGAGTGATCTGAGTTTCCGATGGGCTATTGGAAAATGTTCTTTCTGCAAATGCAACCAGACTTTGTCGCCCACCTGAAACTTGTGTGGAACTCAATGTTTATCATGTCACTACTTGTACTTGGAATTTTCCACAATGGAGCGATGATATATCGGCTCGTTTGTTAGAGGTGCTCCAAGAGTCAAATCGAACGAATGCTTGACCTCACAGTGCAACAATACCCCTATGGATGAGGAGAAGGTGTCCCTGTATTCATTCATGACCGTATCCACCTGCTTCTGATGTGTGGAGGAACCCTTCACTGGGGACATGGATGTGGCTATGATCTTTCCCTTACTTTGAGAGTGAACCAGAAAGAAAATAAATTTCCTAGTCTTGGAGATGATCTTACTTCATTTGTTGGCAGAGATCAAAGAGGTGGCGGTAGGTTGGGCTACCTCTGGTATCCTGTATAACATATTACCCATGGAAATAATCACAGAGAGGGGTCTAGACTCATATACAACACGTCACTTCCACAAGTATGGTTGTCCTAATAATACATCACAAACGGCGAGAGGAGAAACATCATACAATACCTCATCTATGAAGGGTTGGATGTTGTAGGGAAGGTGACACTATTGACTGACTCGGAGATCTCGTCCTTGGCGATGCCACCCAATGTTGTATGGATGTGGGTGTGGTATTGTTAGTAGGCCCAATCACTTCATGAACTCTACTGAAATGAGGGTCTTTTGGCTTCCACTATTGACAATGAATTGCAACGATGAACCCTTCACCCAGATTTGTGAGTGGAAAAGACGCTCCCCCTCCTCTGGATCATCGGGCTCATTCTTCTGGATCTTGGCAGTGGCAATAGTGTCACTGGGCTTTGCATCAATAATCTACTTCCCTTTGTCATTCCTTTTGTCGAGTTCTGACTCAGGGTTGGAACATGCATCTGATTTTGAAGCCTTCAACTCAACCACCAGCGACTTCTTGGTCTGACACTCATTTGTTTTGTGAGTAGGTCTCTTATGGAACTCACACCACTTTCCTGTGTCCTTTAAATTCATGGTGGTTTTCTTCTCTTGCAGCTTTGACGGGTTGTCTTCAGTCACCCCACCTTGGATTTGTCCTTTGTTCTCCAGATTCACAGATCCAAAGTCTCACTTCTTTTGTTTAAACTTCTACTCAATCTTGACAGTGTATCGGTATGTCGTTCCAAGCGAGGAGATGTCTAGGATCTCCATCTCGACCTGGATGTACCTATGTAGGCAGATGCATATTTGCATACCAAATGCTGCTCTCAATCCTTGATACCCAACTTTGTGTGAAGGATATGAAAAATATTGGTAAACTTCGACAAGTCTTGGTCCCTTCCCTGCCGCACTGTGGTCCACTTCATGTATTTATCCTCATAGCTTTCGACAGGGTAGTATTTCTTCTTGATGGAATCCCGAAATGAATTCCAAGTCGGTGTGGCTTAAAACAATGAGGTTGTACTTTCATCCTTCTACTCGCAGTAGGTTTCCCACCAGTCCTTGACATGGGGGGCAACTTTGAGAAGTGAAAAAGTGGTCTTTTCCCGACTGGAAAAATCATGAACAGGAAAATATCCTTCTAGGAGATTTATCCATTTATCTATGACATCTGCATATATCTAACCCTCAAATATGGGAATGCCAAAATTAACTTGTACCTTAAAGGGTGTGGCGCTTCCAAAGTAGTTGCTGGAAGTCGATGCGTCGCCCTTGGGTAGCCGCTAAAGGATCTAGTAAAAGTTGTCCATCATCGCATTTCTTTGTCACTCAAGGGATTCTTTGAGCAAGATTTGTATAGGATCTCCTGCCCCCTGATCTTTCTTTTCATCAGCAATGGGAGGCCGTCGGGATTTGCGAGGCTGATCTTGCAAAGGTTCAACCAGATCAAGCCCTAACTCCTTACATCCTGACCTTGTTGGGGACATGAAAATAAAAATAGATAAAGAGCATATCGCTCTGATACCACTGATCCAGATTTAAACAGGAATGCAATAAAAAATAGATATAACCATAAATATAGAGATGTAGCAGAAATAACACTTCATTTCATTAATATCAAACACTGAAATATGCTTACAAACAGAATGGAAATAAGGCTAGCGCGGGCGATGGTAACTTATCTCTGAGAAGAGATGTGGTGGCTACATGCCTCTAAACTATGTTACAATGAGGCTCAAAGGTCTATTTATTATTGAGAAACAATGGAAGACCCTAAAAATCCAAAAACCTAACCCTAAGAGATGAAGTGCCAAAACTTTGGGCCCACGTTTGGCTAAATTTGTACATCAACTTCCTGGGGTCATAACTTTGGGATATGATCTCCATTTGGTTATTACAATACCTTGTTTCGAATATCTAGATGAGAAGGCTAAAAAACCCTGCAAGATGGTTTGGGACATTTCTGGTCTCTTTGTTTTCCATGAAAATGTCATTGAGGGCCTCAAACGGCTCTAGAAGTTTAGGACCCGAAAACTGCTAAAAATAGTAAGTTGTGCTACAATTAAGGAAAGAGAAAAAAATGAAAAAGACAATGTTGGGGGGTCCAAGTGGAATAGTCGGGTGGCCACCAATATCCACCTACATCATTCCTCCCCTTTTAGGAAGCAATGGTCCCCATTGCATTGAGTGCCTCCATGAGATGGGGAAATTATTGTTGAACCTGGTACCTGGTGAGATGTTCTACGATCTCTGATGTGTCCAGTAATGGTGTGAAGCATGATCAAGGGAAATGCAAGCCAAGAAATGGAGGAATGTTGTGCTCCAAAGAATTGTTTCCCACAACCTTGGTAATGGTGTAAGGACCATATTGGGTTGGTTTGAGTTTCCGATGGGCTATTGTAAGGTGTTATTTCTACAAATGAAACTAGACTTTGTCGCCCACCTAAAACTTGTGTGGCACTCGATGTTGATCATGTTGCTCCTTATACTTGGCATTTTCCATAATGGAGTGATGATATATCTGCCTATTGGGTAGAGGTGCTCCAAGAGTCAAATCGAACGAATGCTTGACCTGACAGTGCAATGGTACCCTTGTGGGTGAGGAGAAGATGTCCTTGTATTCTTTCATGACCGTATCCACCTGCTTCTGCTGCATGGAGGAACCCTTCCTGGGGACTATCGATGTGGCTACAATCTTCCCCTTACTTTGAGAGCGAATCAGAAAGAAAATAAATTTCCTAGTCTAGGAGATGATCTTACTACATTTGTTAGCAGAGATCAAAGGAGTGGCAGTAGGTGGGGCTACTCTGGTATCTTGTATAATGTATTACCCAAAGAAATAATCACAGAGCAGGGTCTAGACTCATATACAACATGTCACTTCCACAAGTATGGTTGTCCTAATAATACATCACAAATGTTGAGAGGAGAAACATCACACAATACCTCATATGTGAAGGGCTTGATACTGTAGGGAAGGCGACACTGCTAGCTGACTTTGAGATCTCGTCCTTGGTGAAGCCACCCGATGTTGTACGGTTGCGGGTGTGGTATTGGAAGTAGGACTAGCTGCTTCATGAACTCAGCTGAAATGATGTTCTTTTGGCTGCCACTGTCAATAATGAATTGCAGCGGCGAACGCTTCACCCAAATTTGTGAGTGGAAAAGATGCTCCCCCTCCTCTGGATCATCAGGCTCATTCTTCTGGATCTTGGTGGTGGGAACAGTGGTGCTGAGCTTTGCATCAATAATCTTCTTCCCTTTGTAATTCCTCTTGTTGGGTTCTAACTCACAGTCAGAACATGCATCTGATTCTGAAGCCTTCAACTCAGCCACGAGTGACTGCTTGGTCCGACACTCACTTGTGTTGTGAGTGGGGCTCTTATGAAACTCACACAACTTTCCCATGTCCTTCTTTGACTTTGTGGTGGTGTTATTTTCTTGTCGCTTCAACGGGTTGTCTTTGCTCACCCCACCTTGTCTTTGTCCTTTGTTCTTCGAATTCACAGATCCAAAGTCTCACTTCTTTTGTTTAAACTTCTGCTCAATCTTGACAATGTATTGGTATGTTGTGCCAAGCGAGGAGATGTCTAGGAACTCCATCTCATCATAGATGTACCTTTTTAGGTAGTTGCGATATTTGAGTACTAAATGCTGCTCTAAATCCTTGATAGTCAACTTTATGAGAAGGGTATGAAAAAAATTGGTAAACTCCGCCATGTCTTGGTCCCTTCCCTGCTACAACATGGTCTAGTTTATGTATTTATCCTCATAGCTTATGACAGGGTAGTATTACTCCTTAATGGCATCCCGAAATGAATTCCAAGTGGGTGTGGTTGAAAGCAGTGAGGTCGTACTTTCATCCTTCTGCTCGCAGTAGGTTTCCCACCAGTCCTTGACCTGGGAAGCGATTTTGAGAAGTGCGAAAGTGATCTTTTCCCAGCTGGAAAAATCATGAACAGAAAAATATCCTTCTAGAAGATTTAACCATTTATCTATGACATCCACATCTATCTGACGTATGGGAATGTCAAAATTAACTTATACCTTAAAGGGTGTGGAGCTTCCAGAGTAGCTGCTGGGAGTCGATGCGTCGCTCCTGGGTAGCCGCTAAAGGATTTGAGCAAAGTTTTCCATCATTGGGTTCCTTTGTCGCTCGAGGGCTTTTTCGAGCAACATTTTGATAGGATCTCCTGCCCCTCATATTTATTTTGATCCGCCATGGGAGGGTGTCAGGATCTGCGAGGCTGATCTTGTAAAGGATCAACCAGATCAAGATCTAACTCCTTATATCCTGACCTCGTTGGGGACAAGCAAAGAAAAACAGAGAAAGAGCAGACTGCTCTGATACCACTGATCCAGATTTAAATAAGAACACAAAAAAATAGAGATATAACCATAAATATAGAGATGCAGTAGAAATAACACTTCATTTCATTAATATCAAATACTGAAATATGCTTATAAATAGAATGGAAATAAGGCTAGCTCGAGTAGTGGTAGCTTATCTCTGAGAAGAAATGTGGCAGCTACATGCCTCTGAACTGTGTTACAATGAGGCTCAAAGGCATATTTATTATTGAGATTCAATGGAAAACTATAAACATCCAAAAACCTAACCCTATGAGATGAGGTGCCAAAACTGTGGGACCCGTTTGGGTAAATTGGTACATCAACTTCCCAGGGTCATAACTTTGGAATACGATCTCCATTTGACTATCATAATACCTCATTTCGAATATCTTAAAGATGATGCCAAAAACAAATCTTCTAGTCCATTTGGGACATTTCTAATCTCTACGTTTTCCCTGAAAATGTCGTTTAGGGCCTCAAAATGGCTCCAAAAGTTCAAGACCCAAAAAACTACCAAAAATGGTAAGTTGTGCTACAATTAAGGAAAACGAAAAACTGAAAGAGACCATGTTGGGGGGTCCAAGTGGAATAGGCGAGTGGCCACCTATATCCACCTGGATCATTTATTGAGAGAAAAATATGAATCACCCAAAATGTAGGTTTTAACCCCGTACAAAAATTACTTGCATACGAAGTATAAGAATAGAAAATAAACAATGCGAGAGCATAACACGTAAAAAATATATACACATATATTTTCCCCTAGATCCCAAAACCGAGACTACCAGCTTGATTTTTCATTATGTTCCTTTCAATGTCACAATACATATTTATACAAGCCGAAGCATACAATACCATGGACCGAAAACCATCACGTCCAAAACCATGTGCGAAAACCATGCATAAAACCATAGGTAGGTCCGCCCAACCTAATATATGGTCCAAAAAATATTTTCCCCAAGCAGCTTCCCCAGACCCCGTATAGGGGGGATAATCTCCCCCCTCAAACCCCCTAGATAGGGAAAAGGGGGCCTCCGCCCCCCCTCTAACCCCCCAGTTAACTAAGGGAGTTAGTCATGCAAAGAATATAACACAACCCAACATTCTCCCACTCTTTTTTTTCTTTCCACAAGAGGCCACAGGAGAGCTTAGTCATTTATCCAACCTCGTAAACTTCTTAGAGCTCACAGATTTTGTCAATGCATCTACAGTATTCTTCAAAGTGTCCACCTTTACCAACAACACCTTTTTTTCTTCTATCATATCCCTCACAAAGTGATACTGAACATCATTGTGCTTTGTCTTTGAATGGTAAACAGGGTTCTTTGCCAAGAAAATTGCATTTTGGCTATCACACTCTATTCTTATAGCTCCTTGTAGTAACCCCATACTTAAACACAATCTCTGTAACCAAGCTGCTTCCTTGCTTGCATGAGTGCTTGCCATGTATTCTGCCTCTGTAGTTGATAATGCCACTACAGATTATTTCTTACTCATCCAACTAACTGCACCTCCAAATAGTTTAAACACATACCCACTTGTAGATCTTCTTTGATCTAGATCTCCAGCCTAGTCTGCATCAACAAAGCCATGAATATCCAAAAGTCTCTCCAATCCTAATCTTCCTTGGTAGCACAAACTATAATCACTAGTGCCACACAAATACCTGAAAACCCGCTTCACTGTTGTCTAATGCTCCTTCCCTAGTTTTGACATAAACTTTCTCAATACTCCCACTGCATGTGCAATGTCTAGTCTAGTACAGACCATCGCATACATCAGGCTACCGACTGCACTCGAATATGGAACATGGGACATGTCCTCTTCCTCTTTTTGTGTCTTGGGACACTGTTCAGTAGATAACTTGACACCTACAGGAATAGGAACCTTCACTGGTTTACTATCCTGCATATTAAACCTCTGCAATATTGTCTCGACATACTTCCTCTGGTTTAACCAGAGCTTCCTCTTTGCCTGATCTCTTTGAATTTCCATTCCCAAAATATAGTTTGCAGCACCAAGATCTTTCATGTCGAATTTGGAGGACAATTATCTTCAAACCCTGGATAATTTATTTGTCATTTCCAACCAACAACATATCATCCAGATACAAGAACATATAAATAACATGATCACCAATTAATTTAAAATACACATAATGTTCTACTTTTCTTCTGGTGAAGCCAAGTCCCCGTATAAATGTATCAAATTTCTGATACCACATCCTTGGTGATTGTTTTAGCCCATACAAAGACTTCTTTAACTTGCATACCAGTTCTTTCTTACCCTTCACAGCAAAGCCTTTAGGTTGCTTCATGTAGACCTCCTCTTCCAAATCCCCATGAAGAAACGTTGTCTTCACATCCATCTGTTCTACCTCAAAATCAAAAGCAACAACAATAGATAAAAGTAATCTAATCGAAGCTACCTTGGCAACAGGAGAAAAAATATCACCAAAATCAATTCCTAGCACCTGGGAATAACCTTTTTCTACCAACCGAGATTTTTATTCTCCACCTTTCCTTCTGCATTTGTCTTCTTCTTGAACACCCATTTTCTGCCAATGGGTTTCCTTCCTAATGGAAACTGCACTAGATCCCAAGCCTCATTTTTGTGCAAAGATGCCATTTCATCAACCATGGCTTCTTTCCAAAATTTTCCATCCTCTGAATCTACTGCTTCCTTCACAGTTCTGGGATCATCATTAGTAATAGATAAAGAAAAATTTGAATAGAAAGCAGATGGACTATACCTTTCTGGTTTCCTTCTTTCTCGAACTGATCTTCTCACAACCGGAGTTTGTGGCTCTTCATCTTCTGATTCCTCTTCTGCTATAGAGTCGGATTCTTCCTCCTTTAGCTCAAACTCTATCTTCTTAGGTTCCTTTGATGGGACTTCATGTTTCATAACATCTTTTACCTCTCTGAACACCACATCTTGGTTGTACACAACCTTCCTTGTTACTGGTTTCCAAAGCTTTTAACCCTTTAAACCATCCTTATACCCAATAAAGATGCACTTTTCAGATTTACTATCAAACTTTGTTCTTTTCTCCTTTGGAACATGTACATATGAATCACATCCAAATACCCTTAGATGTGAAAGAGAGGGTTTCTTAATAGTCCAGACCTCTTGTGGAGTATTATCCTCCAACGCCGATGAAGGTGATCTGTTGACCAAGTAACATGCTATCTCCACCGCCTCTGCCCAGAATTCCTGTCCTAACTTGGCAGCACTAAGCATGATTCTTGCCCTTTCCATCAACATCTTGTTCATTCTATCTGCAACTTCATTTTTCTCAGTTGTGTATGGAGTATTCCTCTGTCATGCTATACCACACTTCTTACAAAATTCTTCAAATTATTTGCTGCAAAACTCTCCACCATTATCTATCCTCAACACCTTTATCTTCTTCTCTGTCTGGTTTTCTACTAGAGCCTTAAATTCTTTAAACTTGTCAAAGACTTCAGATTTATTTTTAAGTAAATATATCCATGTATTCCTTGATAAGTCATCTATAAATGATACATAGTACACAGACTTACCCAGTGATGGAACCTTCACAGGTCCAAACACATCACTGTGCACAAGCTCTAATATCTATTTCACCCTCTTACCACCAAAGGGGAAATTCACTCGATTTTGCTTCCCATATACACAATTTTCACAGATATCAAAATCCAGAGAGTTATTACTCATACCTTTACCATGAAGTATTCGAAGGCCCTTCTCTCCAATATGTCTAAGCCTTTGATGCCACAGGATGGTCTTCTCTCCAGAGGCCACTGGATTTTCTGCTCCACTTTCAGGAACCACAGAACCAATGCACCTATCAACAATAGTGCTACCTTGCAACTTATACAGAGTTGCAATCTGAACTCCCCACATCAATACCAGTGTTCCCTGAACCATCTTGCAGGTATCCTTCTCGAACGTTGTTTTTACACCTACATCATCTAGCTTGCTTATGGAAATCAGATTTCTAGCCAATGCAGGAATATGTAGAACACCTGAAAGTGTTCTAACCCTTCCACCTTGCAACTTCAACTTTACTTTTCCACAACCAACGATTCTAGCCTTCCTATCATCCCCTAATAAGACATCACCACCATCGTATTTCTCATACTCACTGAACCACTCTCTATGGGGAGTGAAGTGAAAGGATGCACCTGAGTCAATCATCCATGCATCATGATCTACATGTGTACTTGAAGAAGCCAAGTACACATCCCCACCTTCATTTGAGGTGTTTTTTACCTCTAAAGAAGGAGCATCATCATATCCCTTTCTTTTGTCAGGAGATTTAGATTTACAGTCCCTTTTGTAGTGCCCTTCCTTTACGCATTTCTAGCACACCACCTTTACAAATTTTCCTAGAGATTTAGATCTCCCTCTAGATTTAGATCTCCCACTTGATGACTTATTTTTGTTTCTATTTTGGGACTGTCCTCATACAAACAAGGCATCACCATTTAGGCTCTCCATATTTTTCCATCTCATCTCCTCCGTCAACAAGGATGAGACTATTTCATCAAACTGCAAGGTAGTTGCATTACTAGCTATTACAATAACTTGACTATCCCATGAATCTGGTAGAGAACACAACAAACTGATGCACTTATCTTCATCTGAAATTTTAATATCAACAGATAATAACTAACTTACCATAGTATTAAATGCATTCAAATGTTTTGTCATCAAATCTTCATCTTTCATCCTCAGGTTATATAGTTTTTTCCGTAGGAATAGTTTATTCACCAGAGACTTAGAATGGTACAAAGTCCCTAACTTGTCCCAAAAAACCTTCACCGTAGCTTCCCCTGATATGTTCAGCAATACTAAGTTTGAGACACACAATCATATTGTGGTCTTAGCCTTCTGATCGAACTTCTTCCATTCTTCATCGGACACTCCCGTTGGTTTAGTACCTGGATCTACCGTGATCCACTGATATTTATCCACTAACAGATCCTCCATATTGAGTTTCCATAACTCAAAACTCTAACCATTAAATTTCTCAATCTCTATCTTTCCACTACTCGCCATCTTATTTCACCACTAGAATCGATCTTGCGAATCTCCCATTAAATAGGGTCTACCACAGGCCCGAGCGAAACCCCTCAACAACAAAGGCATCCCCTTGAAGCCAAAACAGCTCTGATACCAAATGTAGGTTTTAACCTCGTACAGAAATTCTAAGAACATAAAATAAACAATGCGAGAGCATAACACATATACATAGAGATTTTCCCTGGATCCCAAAATCGGGACTCCAGCTTGATTTTTCATTACGTTCCTTTCAATGTTACAATACATATTTATACATGCCTAAGCATCCAATACCATGGACCGAAAACCATTGCATCCAAAACCATGTGCGAAAACCATGCACAAAACCATAGGTAGGTCTGCCCAACCTAATATAGGGTCCAAAAAAATTTCCCTGGGCCACTGCCCTGGACCCCATAGAGGGGGGCTAACCGCCCCCCTCAAACTCCCTAGACAAGGGGGGCTGTTGCTCCCCCTGTGACCCCCCCGCTGCACAATCAACACAATGAAGGGGGGGGGGGGGTCCGCCCCCCCTGTAACCCCCCGGTCAACTAGGGGAGCTAGTCGTGGAAAGAATATAACGCAACCCAACACAAAAGAGAATATACATCATAATATCCATAGTGTATACATAAAGATTCCAAAGGATAATATTGAAGTATGAATGGTTTTTCACAACTATAATATTGACTAAGATTATGTTCCCACTTAACTCAATAGGAATATATGGAATAATCCCCAAAAATTCACTATGTCTTCTATTAAAAACCAACAATTGATTGGTAGTTGACACAAGCCTGGAAGAACCCATACATTTCCAAGATACAAAGGTTAAAATTCTTACAAATATCCTTTCATCTAATATACACCTATAAATTTTTAATGAATAAATTATAACTTGGGAGGATCATGCTCGAACTGAGGCAAATTCCCCCTTGTCCGAAAGGTTAAAAACTAGCAATAAAGAGAAACATGGTAAGTAGAAATATCACTCTCAAAAGGAAGAGTGAGATCAATTGAAGATTATATCTAGTTAAAAAATTAAAACTTTTCACTCTCTGAGGGAAGAGTAGGATTGATAAAAAAATTAACCAATGGTTGAATAGGTTGCAAGGAAGCCAAAGGTAGTTCAAGAGTAGAATATACTTGAGATAGGGACCATACTCTTTGAAACTCTATAATAATAGGGCACAAATGAGTAAGGTAATCTCCCTTTCATATTTTACAAGGGAACTTAGGATTCAATCATATTCATCTAGATCTCCCAACAATATCAATACCCCTAGCATCATATTCATCTAGATATAAACCCCCTTTTACTTATCCCTAGTTTTTTCTATGAAAGGTAGTTACCATAAGGTTTTTCACTTGAAAGTGGTGGGGACTTATGGGTTTTACATATAAAATCAATGAGTGACTCCCAAAGAGTAAAAAAAAAGGGTAAGCAATTATAAATTTTTGAGTTGGAAGACACTAAATATCTTAGACAACAAACAAAAGGAAAACACCCTAAAGAAATGCTTTCTAATCAAAGAAAAATAGTTTTAGTGGTTAGGATCAATATATTTCATCCTAAGAACCAATAACACAAAATAAAAATTAATATTTACAGGGAAACAATTCCACCATGTGTCACCTACATGATATGGTCACAAGTTCTACCATAAAAACCCATGAACATTGTCATGTGCTCGTGAATATTATCAAGAAAACCATGAGTGCTTGCAACTATGCATGAGAATACTAACCACAAGTAAGAGGTAAACAAGGGAAATTTTAATTCAATAACCCATAAGTCAAATAAATAATAAATCTTAAGATAAATAGTGAACTGATGATACCATTCAGAGATGAAAAAAGTCTCCTATAGGAAAAAACTGTGGAAAAAATTACCCAAAGAAGGTTGCAAGTCAAAGAAGTCTATACCAATTGAGTCATGAATTCTATTAAGGGATTGTTCATTACATATGATCTAAGTATGTCTCTTGATGAATGGGTTAGATTTTCCAATAGGAAAAAGGACAGGTCCTTATCTAAATTCCCCTAGGGATTTCATGCATATGCAAATAATAGATAAATTAAGTGATATGTAAACTTCCACGGATATTCCACTAGATAGTTCTATAGAACAAACCTATTATAGTAAACCAAAATATATACATTAAAGGGTTAATTCATTTGGAGTTTAGATATACTATTATTGATTTAGTTTTTATGAATGAAGTATATAAAATGTGGAAAATAGAGAACATTGAAATGCAAAACCATGCCAACCACAATGAACACCAAGATATGATCTTCAAAAATCTTTCAAGAGAAAACCCTACTGGAAGTTGAGGCTTCTCTACTCACTTTTGTTTGGAATGGAAATGGTATAAATACAAGGGAGAAAGCGCTCTCTATGAAGTTAATAAGACCTATGTCTTACAAACTATTACAAACTACAAACCCCCTCTATCCACTCGCTATTACCATTCTCTACTATGGAACAAAATGAACTTCAATATAATTGACCCCTTTTCCTCCTAGTGGCCCAATTATAATACAACCTAATAGCCAACTAGGGGTTAAATTTGACCCATTTCACCCTCAATATGAATTAAAATTTAATCTTTCTAGAGTCTTATTTGTATTCCCAGTGTGGCTATCCCATTTTTTATGAGTGGAAATGGTTTACATGGCATCCTCTTGAATTGTAGTGGTCAATCATGATAGGTCAACTTCCGAAAGGCATAAATTTCTCATACAAGATCCAATTGAGTTGATTCTTATGTCATCAAAACAATATGACTATGTGTATTATGAAAATGAAGTCCATAGTGAGTTCAGGACCATGAAAAATGGTATTTTAAGGCCTAAAATTTGATCCTAAAGTGCTATTATCCCCAAATTTCCAAACTGGGATCACTAGAAAAATGACCCTCCAAGTTAATTCCTCCAATTTTTCCACTATAAAAGCATCAATGTGGATGAAAATTAGTATAATGATCAATCTGTATCATGCCTCCCCATTTTGGAGTTTTTTTCCCCAAAATATTTTATGAATGAGGTGAATAAATTTTTCATGTAACTTCACCATATAGAACAATTTATCCTTGATTAGAAGTTGTCCTTTCAATCCAATTTGTCAAAGGTTGTGCTACATGTGTCTTGTAGTTCTGGACCTATTCTATAAAATTCTAATTTTTTCACTTTGCATGAGAATCTAGTGATAAATCCTTTATGGAAGGTAATATTTTCTCCTCTTCCTAATCCAACCTGGAAGAATCGTAGAGTTTCAAGTTTCCAGCTTCACCACTAAGTAAATGTAACAACCCTTGTGAAAATTCCATGTAATAAAAATTAATAAAGGGAAAATAAGGCCACAGCTAAGGGACATGTATTCCAAGCTAAATGTTGGGAAAAGATATCCTAATTGGCATCACTGGATGTGTTTATGTCTAAAGGAAATTGGCAAAGGAAAAGGCATTAAAAAGGCAAAATGGTATTTTTGACAAATTTATTTATGAAAATAAAGGAAAATAGGAGAAAAGATGAAATGTCGCAAGTTTCATGTGAGCAGGAAATCGGAGGAAATAATTGAAATTGAAGAAAATAGAGGCCTCATTGGTAAAAAGGCTTCTGAGGATCAGTTGGCAGGCTTGGTAAGTGTAAGATTGGTCAATTCAGTTTTGGATATCTCTCATTATTCTATCTCTCTCTCTCTCACTCTTGGACACTTATAATTTTCTTGAAGCACTCTAACTTTGGAACAAGGAAGGAAAGCAAGGATCAAGCAAGGAAGAGTGGGATCAAGCAACTTTAGCAAGAATACTTGTAGGTAACATATTTCATGTGTGATTTCCTACCTAGTTTTGATATGCATGACTTTACATGTTGGTGTATGGTTCTATTGTTGTCATTGGCATGGCTTTTTCGAGTTATGATGGTGGTTTTCAGCCTAGACTTGCATTTTTTCCAATGCCACGATGTGTTAGGATGTTGATCTTGATTTTGAGCTTAGGAATTGCCAAATGGATTTCAAAATCTAGGGTGGAGGTGGTCAAGGTTCATTCGAAAAGGCCTAGGAATCCCTTGACCATTTTTGCCATGATACATAATAAATATTGAGGGAGGTGTCTCAGTTTAGGGCCTAGTGATCCAGGATTGGATTGCACTAAATCCTGAGAGACAATGAGATGAAAAATTCCTCAAGGATAGTGATGGATTTTGGATGGCATTCCAAGTTCGATTCGGTTTTGTGATCGGAGCACTAGTTTTGGTGTGATCACAGATTGGTGAGGGTGGAGGTGGTTTAAACTCTCGATTCCCTTGGTGTTTTGGATTGGTTTTTCCATGAGATCCCACCTTCATGCTTGGAATATGGCATGGGGGTGACTAGTTGAAAGAAAGATTTGGTTCATCCATGTCTACAGTTGGGTGGTACGTTGAAGTCCCGAACCTAGTTGAATTTTCCTATGTTTAATCAAAGCTAAGTTCTCTTGCTTTTGTACTTATTTATATGTGGATTTAATGGTTGTTATCTCACTATTATTTCCTTGGTTTTATGCTAGTTATAAGCATGGTTAATTGACTAGTTATCATCATGGTTATTTCATGTATTTACTTGTAATTGAAAGGCTAATGGAGGCAAGACCTAATTGATGTCATAACAGTTCAAGGGAGAAGGTGGTGATCCTTCTTTTCATGTCTCGTAATATTTTTTGGTCATTCATGATCTATCTTGTATCCTAGACATGTAGATTGCAATGATGCTAAGTGTTTGACAAAATATCAGTCCTGGTTGGGGATGGTCAAGCCTAGTCCTAGAGTTAGTTTTTGGTTTATTATTCTTGCCATCATGTGTTTAATGGATTCTGAAAGTTATAGCAATTTTTTAGCAGTGGTCGTAATTCTGGGCTTGAAACATGCCTTAAATCCCATAGACTCTGGCATAGGTCTACTGGAAATAGTCCCTAGACTTAGGCATGTAGGCTAGTGGGAGATTCTAGAGCTCTTTGGATGCTAGCATGCCCATAGCATGGGATATTCCAGAGATTTAATAGCTTAAAAACTAAGTGGGACCCATGGAATGATACTTGAGTGGTTGGGATGGCTCCTAGGAGTGTTTTCGTTGATATGGAAGGTATGGTTGGTGTGTTTTCGTCGCTTCCACTTCCTTAAGTTCACCTGGGAGGTTAAAACATATCATAGTATCTTCTCATCACATTTTTACTCCATTTGGTCGGTTACTTGGGTAGATATGGGAGGAGAGCATTATAAAGTGGTATCACAGTGGGTTGCGCTCTCTTTGGGTCATATCTGATACTATAGGGTGGTATTAGTGCATGGTTCACCCCTCGAACTAGATGGGCAATGTGTTGGTCATTCATTCATGTCGGTTGCATATTTGTTTCTTATGCTTGTAGTGCATGTGCATGTTGTGTTTACATGGTGTTGATCCATGCATTGTTGTAGTGATGTCGCCATGTGAAGGTTGAGGGCATTGTTGTGGGATGTGTTGTCATGAGTGTATGGTTGTATATGCATTTGTTATCCATGTATGGTAGGTTGGACATGCATTGTGAGGCCATTGTATGCAATTAGGTCATCATGATGTTGTTGGTTTTTATGATGCGGATGTGTTGGTTGAGATAGAGCAGGAGATGAAAATCATTAAAGTGAAGTTGCAGCATTGGAACTTGAGGCAAGAGCATGTCATCATACAGGTTTGGATGTTGGGCATGCAAGTATGTTAGTTAATAGATTTTTATATGCATTAGGGTTATATAAATTAGGTTTATGTACATGTCTATTGATGTTATGGTTACATACATGATAGATGCTAGTTGATTAGTGTAGTCATATGCACATGAGTTAGGTAGTCATGAGTGGTAGTAACATGTGGTTGTATGCATTTCTCTTGTTGTTTTATGTTAGATAACTTGATGATTATGTTATATGTTCTTGATGAGTATGTTATAATTTCATTTTTTTTTGTTATATGATAGTTAGCTTGACTATTAGATTATATTTTTTTGATGAGAATGATATATAACGTGTTGTTGTTATATTCTAGTAACTTGAAGATTAGGAATATTTCATTAAGATCTTGATGTTATATGTATCATGCTAAATTGGATTTGCCTATGTAGATGGTTAGCGTTATGAAATTAGGGTATGTGTTGACTTATCTGTGACATTGTGTTGTACTAATCTATATTGATCATACATATGTGATTTATATGCATAAATGAAAAATGTTTATGAGTTTATGATGTAAACATGTTAGCTAGTGACTATTATGGATATCCTGACCTTATTTATTTTTACGTTGATATGCCATGAAGTTATATCATGCTAATGAGGATTGATTTTGTAGATAAGATAGCCTCCCCTGAGATAGATTAAGGCATGAGCTTACTTATGTCATCTACCTTGTGGTTGAATTTTTTATTATGTCGTTTAATTGGTGTTTGATTGTTGATGTCTATTATTAATCCAAGATCTTTTACTTACAAATGCATCGGAATTACATATAATGGACTTAACTAACCATGGAACTTAAAAGAACATAAACAATACAAAAAATAATCAGAAGAATGCAAAAAACCATGACACAATGATTTGATTATGGAGTTCGACCAGTTTGGACTACGTCTCTGGGCCTTGCTCAATAGTGGGGAGGCCTTCTTTGTATTAGTGGCATAAAAGAGATAAAAGTACAAAAACAAAAAATTACAACCCTTATACCTCCAATCTGATAGATGGGCAGAGAATAGAGAGCTCAGCTTTGAAAAAAGATAGAACCACTGAACTCTTGGCGAAAAATAGTGCAAAATTTCCTATCCAGACACCCAATTTAGATAATTGGGCCTTCTGCAACCTACTCAAAACCTCCCTGCTAATCAAGGAGAGGTTTCAGCCTGCTACTAGGGTCAAGGTCTATTGTATGCAATATAATATGTGTATTTGGCCAGTCCTCCCTCTCCCCTTTCTCTGACACAACAACCATATATAAAATATCATGGCGACATCCCTCAAAATAAGGCAGTTCCAACATAATACCCAAGTTTAGTAGGAGGAAGGATTCATGACAACATCCCTTCTGTAATAGAAAAGCCAATGTCTAATAAAGCAACCCATTACAACAAAAAATGAGTCTTGGCGGCGGGTTTATCGGCGCTTCCAACTTATCCACTGACAATCCAAGCCCGGACACAGGCATCTTGCGATAACTACAGATCTGATAGGAGTATTCATCGTATGCCATAATGTTTTGTGTCTAGCCCTCCCATCACATTATCACAATCGGCATGAAACCCTCGACGCACTAGTTATCACTTTGCAACATCTACAAACCCACCGGGTTTAGTAATCATGATATATAGTATATCGGATCTGGGTTGCTTATCGCAGTATCGCAATTGACACCAACCACGACATCGCAATTGGAAATTTTTACCGAACCACATCACAAGAACCAACTCTTTTGTGCGATTGTTATATGCAATGCATATCGCATCACATCTAAGTCCTGTCAGGGCGTAACTCCTCCAACCTGCGATATGCGATATCGCAATCACAGCCGGGAACGCCAGGGGCTGATTCTTCCTTAAGTGCTCCTCCTTTTCACCAATATGTGACATGTAGGATCCAATGGAATCCTACCACATGGGTCTCCCTTATTCGTTGAAAATATGCAATGTCACCTTCTCCCTGCTACCTGAACAAGTCAAACTCAAACTTTGACTTGCTCTAACTTTGTCATTTGGACTCGGACTTAAGTGTCATTCACACCGTTGGAATCAGGATGATGAGCACTTTGATATGATGCTAATCTTATCCAAATTCCGCCACTTTGAGTTTTGAGCCTTTTGTCACACCACTGGTACTTTTCTGAAGATCCACCTACATCAGTTATGTCGCCTATTTGTTGTCTAAATGTTTGATTACTTGCATGATATGAGTATGTGTCTGTAAGATTTCTTGAATGAGTGATCTTGTTTTAAGATGATTGTAGTAACACATATGTGTTGAGATAGCTGACATGTACTTGAGTGTAATAGGTGACAATGGTAGTATTATGTCTAATGACTATGATTTGACTATGAATTATGACATGATTTCTACTATTGGTAAATGTTGATTTCAAATTGATAGATATGGTTGTCTTTATATTTGGAACATGCATTTGACATATGTAAACTATGCAAGAAACATGTTTGGTATTAGTGTGACAAGGTAATAGTTGATGTGTTTATATAACTGATTGTTGGGTGATGTGACAGTGCATAGTAACACTGAATTGCAGCGAGGAAAAGGTCAAAGAAAGGAATTGGGCAAGAATTCTTTTAACTATGTTTGGAAACCCTAATTCCAAACGATCGAGTGCTTTGCATATAAGAAGTCTTCTTAACCTTAATCTTATGTGACATTATGTGAATATTTGTTAGATTCATGAACTTGTATTTGACAGGTATATTAGCTAGTCTCTAGTTATAGGTGGATCTGTCAAAGGAATTGGAGTCCCTTGAGAGATGGCATGGATGTATTTAGTTGCAAGAAACTTTCTTAGCACAGCAAGGTAAGGTAACCAGTGTAATTTTATGTTTATTTAAGCACTGACAATTATGTTTTGATGGCACTATAATGCAAGGCATTGCATGGAAAATAATTTTCCATGGAATATTGATGAAGGCTCAGGTTGAGCTTTCCCTTGGAAGCACTGGGAACCATGGGTATTGAGTCATGGTGTCTATTGTTAGTATTTTTCTTTTGGTCTTTTGGTGATCTATTGTACTTGATTACAATTTTGTTTCCGTCTTGTGCATGGCCATGCCACTGTGGTTGTGGTGTCGTATTGTTGTTGTTTTCCCATGGTTTTCTTCTTGTTTGTTTCTTGTCTTGCCTTCTATGTTTGGGGTCTAGGGAATTGGTTAGGAAAGAGGAAAGTTAATGGAGCCCAAGGAGAGTTGAATGAAACATAATAGGTGATATAAGGCATGGTTGAATCTTAGTACATGTATAAGGGAAGTTGAAGTAAAGCATATAACAACTAGTTGGATTGGTTGGGTCCACTGGTGTAAATGGACGATGGTGGGACAGTCATGAGAAAAGTAATAAATAAAGGTAAATTAAATAGATTTGAGGCATCAAATTCCTTAGCTACGTTGAGAATTGTTTTTCTTGATGTTGTACATGTGTTTCATGGATAAAGGAAGTTCTCTTAACCTTGACCTTATGATATTTGGTAATTATTTTGTGATCATGATTGTGTATACATGTATGTATGTAGGTATGTTGTTTTATGAGGAGATCATGATTGTTTTGTGATGATGATGATGATGGTTAACATCCACTGAGACCAAATTGGTCTATCGGACCTACAATTTTCTTAATTTTTACTTGTCTGGCTCCTCGTCTTTCTTGGCGAGATTGGTGTTGTAGCTTTCTTTCTTTTCTCTACGGTCTTCCAACTTCCTTTGTCTTGCATCTCCTTCATCTCTTCTAGTTCTTGGGACATTGGTGTCTTAGCTTCGCGATCTATAGTTGGAGAAGAAGTTTGGTTTAGGAGATCTACTTTGCTGTTAAATGAAGATTTATTTTCTGCGGTATTCAAATCCTCATAACTGTTGATTTGTTGGGGCGGGCTTTCTCCTTGCTTGCTTTGAGAGTTGTTTCCTTCTTCCTTGATTTCTTGTGACTCAGAGTTTTCTCTAGAATATTCTTCTTTGATGACAGTGTAGTGTTCTTTTTGTGCTCCTTCCCACCATGTAGATCTGTGGTGGTTTTTTCTAGCAAAATTTTTCTCAGAGGCTTTTGGGCAATTTTTGGCTAGATGCCCCGTCTCAAAGCACGATCGACATCTGAAGAAGACACTTTCATAATCAAGCTTCTGGTTCCACACATAGTCTTTACTTGTTAGGTTTATTTCAGCTGGGAATCCGGCGCTGAAATCCATTTCCACACAGATGCGTGCATAGGTGGTTTTGGCATATTCTTCTGTTTCTGGGCACCTGCAGTAAAATTTCCCAATTGCATTTCCGATGGCTTTTAGCGAGGAGAGATTCCAGAGATGCAAGGGTAGGCTTGGCAATCTCACCCAAATTGGTGCTGAGGTTATCACTGCTGTAGAGGGATCGAATGATGGGTTCCATGGCTTCATGAATAGGCCTGATTTTTCCCAAAACCAAGGGCCGGAATCTAGAATACATTGTCTGCTTTCAGGATTTTCAAAGTCTACTATAAAGAAACCTCTAGCACAGGGGTAGATATTAATTTCATCAGAAATGATAGGCTTCCATACCTCCGAGATCCAATTGTGGAGTGCTATCAGCCGCGGCCAAAAACCATTGAACCGGCAAATTAGGGCACTTTCGGAGGACTTCAAAGCTTCATCAAGTGAGTCTTGGACCACTTGGATAGTGGGAGCTGGGGCTTCACTCACGATATGGGCAGGAGATTGCCCTCCAGAGACGGATGAGCCACCAGTTATTTTTGCGAAGCTCGGAGCCATATTTTACGAAAGCCAAACCGCAGATCTGAAGAGATACGCAGCTCAAGCCGCAGATCTGAAGAGATACGAACGTCCCACTCAACGTGCTAATGTTATATATATGTATGTATCCATGTATCTATGTCACTATCTGGAAAGGTCACCATGAATCGTTCTTGTGGAGGAAAGATTGCTTATGCATGTGAATGGCATGAAGAGATTCCTGGTTCATTAGGAATCAAGTGGGAAGAGTAGCCTGACGGATCTATGAGGTCAGTATCATGTGGATATGACTTGATATTATGTGATTATACTATGTTTATGTTTATGTTATGGACATGCTAATGCTGAGAGATACATCAGCGAAATGAAAACAGTGTGATGCGCGATATTCTAGGATAAGCATGGATGGCAGAAAGACATTGGAAGCAAGGTTGCTTGGTAGAGATATTGTGGTTTCGGATATGTGGTATTATTGTTGTGCATATATTGTATATGTTGTACATGTTTCATCTATTATGTTGTGCGCATGTTGGATATGTAGTGTTGTGTACATATGATGTTATGTACATGTTGAATATGCAGTGTTATGTACATGTGGTATTGTGTGCATGTTGTACATGTGGTGTTATGTACATATGTGTTGATGCCTCCAAAATCGTTGCAACAACATTGGGGATTAACACCCAGTCAGGGACTTGAATATCATCCCTTTTCCGTTTGGAATAGTGGCTTAGACTGGATATAATGGATGAGTTTCCGAATAAAATTTGATAGAATGGATGCAGAGTGCCTATAACTGAATTTTGGTGATAAATGGAAGTGATTATAAACTGAAATACATGTATTAATCTATCTATTACCTAGGGTTACTTATGTTTATGTGATCTAAAATAATTGTCCTTAGTGCATGATAATAAAGATTAATTAAACACTTGCAGAAATGAAAAGCATTTAAGATAATTATTTTGATTAAATAGTTAATAAAAATAATTGATGAAACTCGTATCACAATCAAATATCTTAATAAATCGCTTATATATGTATTAAATATGACAATTCTAGCATGTTCAGAAATGAATTAATGCAGAATTGTGTTAGAAAAGATACATATAATAAACAATATAAAGAGGAATGACTATCAATTCATAAACAAAACAAAAATACAATGATAAAAGTACCCGATATATGTTACTATGCTCATGAAAGAAATAGTTCTGGTCCAATATTTCTTATTAATATGGTTTCAACAATACAAAATTGCAAGCCCTCAAAGCCTTCTCTACAAAACTTCATGACCCTAATCTAGTTATTCTACTAAGATAAGCTTAAAAGTAGAGAAGTGAAAGTTTCCAAAGCCTTTCTTTATAAAATTTGGGGATCCTTTCTTTGTATACATGAAAGGGTTTATATAGCAAAAATAAAATATAAAAATAGAAAATACATAAAAAGTATTGAGGAGGTTGAAACAACTCTCCTTAAAATAAGAGACAATAGGACAAAAAAAGAGGTTGTTGGAATGACGAGCTCATGAATGTAATTGTGTCTATTCTTCCATTCATTTCATGAGCTTGTACATATCTAACATTGGATTAAATTCAGGGGGATGACCTATCCTCGTGTGTAGTTGTCTAGTGTACACTGCATGTGAAAGTGTAGGAATCATATGAGTGGATGAGTGATCAAGGTAGCAGAGCATTAGCCACTAATTGTGTGGCTTAAAAAGATATTTATAGTACATCTCCTAGTCAATTTTTGTCAAATTTTTAGTTCCTTCTTCCTTTGCCTTTGAAATTTCCTGCCATTTCCTTTCCAGAACTTTAATATCAGTAAGACTACCAGGTGGGCATTCTTGAATCAAGTTGGCATTATGTAGGTTATCATTGATAGTTTCAATGATGTTATTGGCAACATTGTTTGCCTTGGAGACTTCTCTTTCTCCCTATTTCAACCAAATGTCTCTATTAGTAAAGAGGATTTCCTTGTGAGATTCCTTTATTCTGAGAAGGTTCCCTGCTTTACCTTCTAGTGTATCCTACGATGTTATAACTCCTAAGATTTTATCATCAATTTAAAAGAAAGTCACCCTCAGATCGGATGATTGATTCATTAGTTAATCAATTTTGAAACATAGTGGATTGATCTTTGATAACTTCCGACAGAATTTTGCTTGTTGCTATGATAACAGGGTTTTTAGCTCAAGGCTTCCTTTATAAAGTATTCCACTTTAGGATTTTCCTTCAAGTGATCAAGTGAAAACTGGAGCTATCAGAATTGAGTACCCTTAGTACAGATCTGTACCTGATGTTGGAGCTTTAATTGATCAAAATTATGTTGGAGTTGAGACAATTTTGTCTTCAATTGTTGATCAATACTTTGTTTTTCCTCTACCAACTATTGTTCCAACTGTTGAATCCTTTCTTCCTTTTCCTTGATCAGTTGTCAAACTTCTACTACTTTATCAATCATGGCAGATGCATAAGCACCTACAAACCGTGACAACTTTGTTAAATTCTCTAAAGGATCAGTTTGTGTACCCTTCCACACTATGTCCATTGGTATATTACTGGGAATGACTGTTGATGATTGCTCCATTCTTCTCCTTTTCCTCCATGTTTTTACCACAACCCAATGTTTGGGACTGTAAAAGACGTCGAGAGGAGGGATTTCTTCCACTTTAAGGAAAATTTCTGATGAAGGGAATGCTGTGATGATTTCAATTTCATTTGTATTGACAGATTTATCAGAATCCCTATCAGTAAACGAGTTTTGTCTAGTGTTCTGGGGTGTGTTGATTGTTTTCTCCAGCTCAGTATTCTCAGCCCCTTGTTGTCATTTTAACTATTGATGAAACTGTTTCAAGCTTTCAATTGGCTCATTACTGAAGGGTATTTTATTAGTGTGGATTTTTGTGGATTTATCTTCCACTTTAATATCTTTAGAAACTTGCTTTGAGTCTTGATCTGAATTCTATCCTGGATTTTGTTCTAAATTCTGCTCTTTTTGGAAAATTGGTTGAGAAATCCTTAACGGCTCCAAAGGGATGTTCTGTAGCCTTTTTTCCCTGTATTCTTTGAATTGTGATAACTTTTTGGATTAAGTTTTAATGTAGCCAGGTGTTGTACTTGTGAGAATATATCGGCAGATTCAAATAGGTCATCATAGTCATCATCTTCATGACTGAATTGCCTGATTTTTACTTGAGCAGTAACATTTTGTGCTACTTTGTTTGGATCAAACTGTCTTCTAGGCATAGTAGCAAGATTTAAACATTTTATGTTATCAATTTCAAGCGAAGCATGCTTGAAATCATGTAGAGCATATACACCACGCTATATAGGGAATGAAGGCCATAGCGATTTCTTGGCTTCCTTTAGGGTTTTTGTCAATCCATCCCCTACATTTTGATAGGAAATCTCCCTGGCCAGTAGTTTATCAGGGACATATAATGGGAGAACATGAGGAGCTTCCAGACTTCCATAGACTCTAACATAGGTAAATATTTCTTCACCAAACCACCTGCCTATAGGTATGAAATCAATTTTGGCTTCTTCGAATAGCCTTGGGGCTCTTTTATTAAAAAATGCCTTGGTGTATTGGCAGAATGGCTCCTTGGAAAATTTTGTAAAAATTGGTGTGGAAATTAGACTCCCACTAGATTACAAGATATACATGGATAGGAGTGGGGTCTTGAATGGTCCATTTCCATCCCATGATTGGGAAATCTGAAGTGAAACATACTACATCCATGATATATGTGCTCATAAAGAATGGTGGAACTACTCTGGTAGTAACATACCAATTTTGTCTGTATTCTCGGATTTGGGAGGCAATATTATTTGAAAGGATAGTGCCCCAATCCATTATATAAGAATCTGATGTTGCCTCAATAACATGAACCCATTCAACTAAGAATTTAATTGTATTAGGGTACTCGAATAACCTACACATCATAGTTGTGACATAAGAATAGGGAGAGGTGAGAGAAGATAAAGAGTACATACCCGACTTTTCATGTTTGTGTTTGTTTGGGTAGGATCTCCATCATCTAATTGGATATCATTCCACCTCATTCTCACTTGAAAATTTTTCGAGGAAATATTTTCCATATACCTTTTGTGGGTCAGGTATATGGTACATTTTCTTCAAATCTTGAGTTGTAAAAGACCTGATGACTATTTTTCTTGAAGTCAAGAATGTCCTATCAGTGATATTGATGTTCTCAATTATCCATTTCACCATATTAGTATAAGGAAGGATCTTGGGTTGAGCAGCGATCCTGTGAAGAAAAGAGCTAGTGACTTCATAGTTGGAGGCTTCAGAAGATGAAGTAGCATCCGTTGTTACCACTCTCTGAATTACCTTGGGTCCTTCACTTTCAAGCAATTGATACATAGATTCCCATGAGGATGATCCATTGTCTATTGTGCACATAGTGTTTGAGAAAAGCGGGGGAATTTCTGTTACTTTGGAAACAAGAGGTGTGGGTTATGAAGCTACCATGGTTTTCTTTCCTTTATTTGCTTTGGTCATTCTACTACACTGCTACTTTTTGGGATTAGCCTACAATTGGAAACACAAAGGAATGAAGAACAACAAGTTTGAAATGGGAGCGTTGAACATACAAGGTTTGAAATGATGGTGAATATAGTTTAAATGCAAAAAAAAATATCAAATATCTACATACAGACCATCAAATCACCTTGGGGCTTTAAATCATAAATACGTTACACGTCCTTAGTAACCAAAATCATGGCTTCACGTGAAAATTTATTATTCCATTAATAGATCATATCGCAAAAAATCTTTCAAATGGCAATCGTGAACATGTCTCAATGTGTTTTCCTGATATGTGATTGCGGTAACATAATATCAACGGTTTAGGTATCAAGTCTATGATGTGATGATCATAATATCACAATCGGGGGTTTAGAGCGAAGGAAAATGGAAATGACAAAAATCCTTTTGTGATTACAAAATCACAAGGAATGATGTGGCAATGGAGCAGGCCCGACCAATGACTTACTATAATATTTTAACGCGCTTTTCCTTTACTATTCATTCTTATGATAAAGTTGTGCGTTAATAAAGAGCTTTATCATATTCAAAAGATTGGAAGTGAATGGAGTGACCTACCTTTTTCCAATTTGTGATTCATGTAGACGCCACATATTTATAGAGTTGTGTTAACTATTATATTGGGTCCGGAAGGTTTATCGCATATCGAAATCGGAGTGGTCCTTGGGGATTTTTAAATCGTGCTTGCTATAAGTTTTGTGATGCAAGTAAGCTCCAATATAGAGCAGATATTTAACAATACTTAAAGATTTCAAAGCTTAAGTACGTTTTTGTTCTTGTGGGCTATACACATTGGGATATGTGATTTCAATATACTTTATTGCATCGCATCATTTCAAAAGGGTAAATTGGGGATTTTCTCATTAGGACATGCGAAGTACGATAACATTAGAATTTCTTTAAGGCCAGCTTTGTTGTAGCACCATTTACCACTCTTGGTAGATTTTATGCTCTGGTTATGGCCTAGGGTAACCCTTCCTTTCGAGACTTGGTCCAAAATCTAGAAAACAGTGTTAAAAGCGTGTACACATGGGTAAGGATATACCCAAACTGCATATATGTGTTAAAACACTTAAAAATAATAAAGCTCCTTAATTTCGGGCGAAGTTTATTGGTTTTACCTATTACTCACCTACTATAGCTCGTGGCCCAACTGTTTCCCAACTGAAAAAAAAAAAAAAAAAAAAAAAAAACAATTTGGAGAAGTATAAATAAACCTCCATGGGAAGGCCTAAAGGGAAGGAAGAGATGAGATATTGATATTATAGTTGATTGATCCTTGATCGAGTCTGAAGAAATCCTTGTGCCTCCTTCAATCCCCAAGCTTTAGGAAACTCTTGTTTCATCCTTTGAGATATCCTTCATCCCTCTTGTGATATCCTTGTGTATGTTGTCGGAGGAAGATTGCTAAGGTCAGGACAGGAAAAATCTGGAGGAAGGTTTTGCTTGGAGTTGGAGGAAGACTCAGGTTGTAGTTTTCCAAAATTCTTGTAGCTTATGTTAGGTTCCTATACTAATAGGTGTCATAATTTATGATTGACTTAGTTTATCTATGTAATATGTACATACCTTTGCTTTCTGCAAATGTTTTCCATATTCAAAAATTCAAAAAAATTAAAAAATGTAAAGAGGGTCTGTCCTAAAAGAAAAATCAAAGGACAAACAAAATAAAGAAAAAGGTCAAAAAAGAAATGAAAGAAAATGAACCCCAAGAAAAAAGAAAAAAAGACCATGAAAGTTTGCAAGTCTAATGCCACTACTATTTACTTTTTATGCATAATAATGATTGTGTGCAACTTGTTATTCATGCCACAATCCATGGTAATCAAACAGTTTAATCTTGGTTATTCCATGTTTTGAATTTCATGTTTATAGATAGAGAATGAAAATCTGACCAAACTGTTTAACCTTGGTAGATAATTAGATTAGGTAGAGTGAATAAAAGGAGCTCAACTGTTTAATCTGAGCCCTTGGATGTAATAAGGTTAGACTTAGTTAGATTACTATTGTAAAAGAAAAGAAAAGGTTTTGATAAGGGTTTTCCAGTTTAAGTGCACCCTAATAAAGAGAAGTAAAAATGGTAGGATGAGTAGGTGGGTAAGTAGAAGAATGGTTGCAGAATTATGGTGATTGATTGGATAAAGTCATATCATTTACTTCATCATCAAATTGCTAAGAGTGTGGATGATAATGGAACATTTACAAAGTCAAATGATTAATTTCCCCATTCATTTCACCTTTAATTTACTAATTTCCCATGAGCAAAGTCAAAAGTACCTAAAACCTTAAGTTAAAGGGGCTCAGAGCATTTCTTTGACTTCTGGAGGGATCGGACCCTCGGCCCAATAACTTATAGGGACTAAGTATTGAAAGCCCCCTTATCAACATTCATTCCTTCCATAATTCATTCATATCACCTAAAAAATCCCTTTCCTAAGGTAAAAATCACCATTTGCCTAGGGAAAGTAATTATCCCCATACAAAACACCCCTGAACTTTCACAACTAGCCTAATATCTCATCAAAAAAAGTTAAATTATAAAGAGAGAGCCCTCTCTAGACATAGGTTGGCTAGAACCAAAGTATAAAACTTTGGTTTGTGGTTACCTCAGAAATTTCTTTCTTTAACCTTTGAGAAAATTCTGAGTGATAACATAGTGACGACCATACTGTGGAGAACTAACATTTTCTTCAAGATTGTTTTACAGGTTTAGATCTGATCTATGATGGTGGATAGTGATTAGAGACACAAACGTTAAAATCATCCACCTAGTGACTCCAAATCAATTCCACAATCAAGACTCCACTGGAGAAATGAACCTGAAAGAACTATATGAAAAGATCAGGCTTTTAACTTGGATTGTTATCCAAGACATTATGTTCTTTCTCATTGATAGAATTTTCCAATGTATATTGTATTTTAGAGAAGATTTAAGATTATTTTTTATTGTTTTTCTTTAAAAGATGTATATATAAAGTCTTCTTACATATTTGAACAACTTTCTTCTGAATCTAATGATGATCATATTCCAATCAAAGAAACTGAAACAATCAAGATTAATCATAGAATCCCTGTACATGTTCCTATACCTTATAAAGTTCCCGATGGATATAAGCCCCTCATGTTACCTCCTACACTCCATGCCTTCCCTAATGATTATCATAAGCACCTCCCTAGGTTTGATGGAGAGAATGGTATCACTACCAAAAACATATTCAAGCTTTTGAGTATTATCTTAACTTATTTGAAGTAGATGAAGAGGATGTCAGCATTAGGTGTTTTGCTCTTTCTTTGCAAGACAAAGTCAAGAGTTGGTTCAAAACCCTGCCTCAAATCTCCAGCAGTTTCTCAAATTCTTCCTTGATAAATGGATAAACAAAGTCAATCTTCTTGTAATCATAGAAGAATATAATCAATTAAGAAGATAGCCAGATGAAACAATACAACAATTTTCAGATAGATTGAACCAAACCTATTATTCAGTGCCATTAAATATAAGACCTCCCCCTGATTTAGCTCTTTTGCATTACCCAATAGCATTTGATACAGAGATAGAATTTCATCTAAGAGAAAGGAACCCCGCAACACTGGAACAGATGCAGAACATGGCAGTAGATGTAGAAGTTAATATGCAAATTAGAAGAGAAAAGTTGAAAACTGAAGCATAGGTAAAACTTGACATTTTGGTAAAGAAGATGGAGGAGAGGATACAGAATATCACCATGAAAGGTGAAATTTTTGTTCAAAATCACCATGACACATTTGTTTCACAAAAATAAGAGGTTGACGGCCATGAACAAATTCCTATTAATTCTAACTACCATAAATTTGAAGATAGAGTTATAGAACCATATATGGAGAGCCAATCTATTGATCTAATGTGTACATTTGGTGACATTACTTCTTATGATTATGTGCCTAATCTTGATGACTATAATAATGATTATGTTCCTCAAATCCAAATTAACCTTGCAGAGGAATCAGAAGCTAATTTGAGGAATAAGGAAGTTCAGGTTCAACAACTTGAAAATCGTGATCAGCTTGTTCATTTAAGCTATGAGAATGAGGAAAGTGCAGAAAAATTTTAAATCAGTGAAGGAACTTTTCCATTATGTTTTGCTTCATTTCAATTTATTATAAATAACTTTCATGCAATAAGAAATCAAATGTCAACAAGTTTTGATATTAACTATCTAGAAGGCAATAAAATCCTTGTTCAAGACTTCTCATATCTAGATTTGCAGCCCCAAAATGCCATGGAATTTCAGGTTGCAGAAGAAGACTTGGAAGTTGGAACATATGGTCAAATAATCAAATATGATTCCCTACCATTTTGTTCTGAGGCAGTTCAATTTTTGAAAGGAAATTTGCATAATCTATCTGTAAAAAACAATGAGAAGTTTTTAGAAAATCATGCATTTTCATTGGAACCAATAGAAAATAGATGGCAACAATCTCTTTAAGTCTTTCATGATCTAATAACTGATGTGTTGGATGGAATTTGTAGTCAAATTCCTTCTCCATTAGCTAACTATGACTTTGAAAAAGGTATTGATAGAGACTTAGCTAGGCAACTAGTTTTCTTGCCATTTTCAGAAGAAACATCATCACCAAGCTCATTTGGAAACATGCAGGGTGATAAAGATGAAGGTATTATTTCAGTTTCATGGCATGTAGGCCATACACAAAAGATGTATAGTTGTTTGAATCAGTTCAAGAATAGTGTATATATTTTACAAGATCCTTTTGTACAGTTTCTAGAGTCAACAAAGGAAATCAGGAATTTCCTTATCTTCTCAAAGGTTAGCAAAGTTATATTTGATCTCAGAATCTCAATTTTAACCACCAAAAAGCACAAGTAACAAAAGTCGCCAATGTATATGATGCTTGAGCGGTTGCATTGGTTGTTTCATTTTACCTAACCAGTAGTTAGAAAGCTGATTAGAGTAAGTAGGTAGGATTTCAGTTTGGATAAATTTAGTTTTCAACAACAACTTTATGTTAGATCAGATTTCAGTTTGCAGAAAAGGATACAATTTCAGTTCAAGCTTTTCAATCACAAAGATTATACAACAGAGCATACACATGTGTGGGATTGGCCCAATGGATCAAGCTACTAGTCGACAGCGTTCTTGACATTTGACAAGGAAATGCCATCCCCAAGTGAAGTCGTTGTTAGGTTCCTATACTAATAGGTGTCATAATTTATGATTGACTTAGTTTATCTCTGTAATATGTACATACCTTTGCTTTTTGCAAATGTTTTTCATATTCAAAAATTCAAAAAAAATAAAAAATGTAAAGAGGGTTTGTCCTAAAAGAAAAATCAATCGACAGACAGAATAAAGAAAAAGGTCAAAAAAGAAATGAAAGAAAATGAACCCTAAGAAAAAAGAAAAAAAGACCATGAAAGTGTGCAAGTCTAAATGCCACTACTATTTACTTTTTATGCATAATAATGATTGTGTGCAACTTGTTATTCATGCCACAATCCATGGTAATCAAACAGTTTAATCTTGGTTATTCAATGTTTTGAATTTCATGTTTATAGATAGAGAATGAAAATCTGACCAAACTATTTAACCTTGGAAGATAATTAGATTAGGTAGAGTGAATAAAAGGAGCTCAACTATTTAATCTAAGCCCTTGGATGTAATAAGGTTAGAGTTAGTTAGATTACTATTGTAAAAGAAAAGAAAAGGTTTTGATAAGGGTTTGCCAGTTTAAGTGCACCCTAATAAATAGAAGTAAAAATGGTAGGATGAGTAGGCGGGTAAGTAGAAGAATGGTTGCAGAATTATGGTGATTGATTGGATAAAGTCATATCATTTACTTCATCATCAAGTTGCTAAGAGTGTGGATGATAATGTAACATTTACAAAGTCAAATGATTAATTTTCCCATTCATTTCACCTTTAATTTACTAATTTCCCATGAGCAAAGTCAAAAGTACCTAAAACCTTAAGTTAAAGGGGCTCAGAGAATTTCTCTAACTTCTGGAGGGACCGGACCCTTGGCCCAATAACTTATAGGGACTAAGTATTAAAATCCCCCTTATCAACATTCATTCCTTCCATAATTCATTCATTTCACCTAAAAAATCCCTTTCCTAACGTAAAAATCACCATTTTCCTAGGGAAAGTAATTATCCCCATACAAAACACCGCTAAACTTCCACAACTAGCCTAATATCCCATCGAACAAAGTTAAATTATAAAGATAGAGCCCTCTCTGGACTTAGGTTGGCTAGAACCTGAGTCTAAAATTTTGGTTTGTGGTTACCTCAGAAATTTCTTTCTTTAACCTTGAGAAAATTCTGAGTGATAACAGCTTACATCAATAAAGAAATGTTGTTTTGTTCCTGATATTTATCGTGTTTATGCATTGATACATGTTGTGATTTGTTTATAAATCTTATATTAATGCGTAATCATTCATTTTCTTATATGATCTAACGTATATATCATGAATATGTTTTATGTTACTACTGTTGTATATGCTTTTCTTGGATAGTCTACATGTTTCAAAGATCAAAGGAAGCAGAGTGTTTGAACCCTGCGGGATCTACCCAAATGTAGGACCTCCAGGTAAGGTCACTTCTTCCCAGTTCAGTAGTATAAGCATTTAGATTGTTTGGCTAAGAATTCCTTGCTATTGTTTTCCCTCTGCTCTATTGGGTTTTTCAACCCAAGACCCTAGGGTGTTCCTACCCGCAACAGAATTGGCAACTCCACTGGGGAAAACATTCTTTTTTTTCCTAGTTTAGGTTGTTTTTTATCAATCAGGGTTTGTTTTCTTGATTGTTTTCTTTTATAGTGTTATTTGACTCATTAGCTTCCCAAGCATCAAGTCTTATCTTCTCGATTAGGCCTTGATTTATGTTTTTCTTGATTGAGTCTTTAATATGCTTTTTTCTTGGAGCACAATCGCATACACATGCTAGTTTCCTGAAGTAGACTCATGTATACATGAGTTTCCTGTGTTTGAAACACATGTGCACATCTCTGTGCCTTTACATAGTCATGTATACATAATTTTGGATTGTTTTGACAAAATATTTTTGCTCTGTTAGGCTTGTTGCCTGGTGACTTCTGCTATTTTTTGGTCATGCAATGTCTGTAGAGCTCAATTCTCTTGCAAGTTCTCATATTCAAATCTCCATCTTAGTGAAAAGCCTAGTTGGCCTGGGATTTCTTTTGGAGCAATTTTTGGTTTGTGCCTTGGGTTCAAGGCTTCTATCTCAATCCTCAGGGGCATCCGATCAATCATGAACACATCTTCTTCTACACTCCAGTAGTGAATCAACATCTCGAGCAATTAAGTATTCGCCTTCATGTTTCACACTTTGAAGAATTTTAACAAATCACATCCTCTCAAAGCACCTAATGTGTTTTGATCCTCCATCACTTGGTTTTCAATGGCACTATTCTCTCTTTCACGCCAGGTAATTGTCATCCTGCAAGAAAAGATGTTTCATATCATTAAATCCACGTTTGAAATTTTAAAATCGCGCACACGCGGGTTCGCTTTTTTTCCATAGGGTTGACACCATCATGTCTTGATTCACAAACCATTTTCACTCAGTACCATGTACAGCCAACCTTTACATGGGCATCTTAGTTAGATCCTAATGCAGGGTTACCCCTACTTACACCCACAGTATGCTTATATATGCATAAGCAACTTAGTCCCAAGTATTTAACTCTCTCGAGAGTCAAATATTCTACCATAAAATGGTTAAGGCCCTCTTTATCAATTCCTATATTACAAAACTCAATCACCCCACTTAAACCCTCCAGCGAGACTCTAATCACCCTTCTAAACTTTCACATAAAACTTTATTGAAGCCTTACTTTAAGTCCTCCCTATCGGGACTTTAAAACCCTTCAGAATCCTTATCATAACCCCTTAAGCCTACATATATATAACCTTCCCTCTTATAACCTTGGTTACATATATATTAACATACAAAACCACATATTAGCACTAAATCCCTTATCATCCAATTACAAAGGAAATATACACAAAACTCTCATTTTCCGCATCGACACGGCCTCTGCACAGACCCTGAGGTTAAACTTTATCACAATCAGCAGTTGCTCCATTCACGGCATCATATATATATATATATATATATATATATATATATATATATATATATATATATATATATATATATATATATATATATATATATATATATATATATATATATATATATATATATATAGATATATATATCATCGCCCCTTTCCTCCGATATGCGACTATCAGAGGCGTAAATATATGTTTTAACCTTAAAAAGGTTTGGCAACACATTTATAGTAATTACATGGAATTACGTTGAAATCCCACTCCAAACACGTATATCGGATTTCAAATACTTTCCTCCCGCATTCATAACATCGTCGGGTCCACCCTTTAGTCACATTCCTCTACATGCCGATAAGCCCAAACTTCGCTCGCTGACTTATCGCTATTGGCAATATCGCAACATCATTGAGTCACCATCGTTGTCCCTAGGCATCTCCGACTTGTGACTTGTGATTAGATATGGATCGTTGATCTGGTCCCAATACAATGGTCCACGATCAATCAGTGATCGCTCATCGCAACTCTTTAAGGCTTGGTTCTGATAACTTTTAAAAGGACTCCATCGATGTGATTTAATCTTGACCATTGATCTTCCAGATCCAACGGTCCCTGAGCCTCAATACTTCAATTCCTCATCTTCTTATTTTTTTGGGTTTTTATGCTATCTCTTACGTTCTTTTGTGGTTTCTGGGGTTTCCTTAATGGTTTTTGTTCTTTGCTATTTTCGCTGCACATCTCCTTTTGGACTACTCTCTCATGCTCCTTTGATTGATCTTGTCCTAGATCATTTCTTGATCCCTTAATGGATTCATAGGTCCATTACAAACCTACGGTTCATTCCTCTCCTCTACCTCTTTTACTCCACTATGTATTCACCTCGACCTATCTGCACACGCATTTATATTGAATTCAAATTCAATACATCATTCATCATTCAACATTTGAACACACATTTGAACTCAGAATTGAGTTATTTTGTATATAAACAAATCACAAATGATTACATAATGAGACTCTGTCTCTCCGGCTTGATCTTCTTATTACAACAACCTCTCTCCCTCTCTTTCTCGTAGACTTACAGACACACTCTCCCTGGCTGGCTGGCTAGCTAACTAGCTAACTAACTCCTCCAACCTCTCTCTTTTTCTTTCTTTTCAATACATTAGAAACAGTTTCTTTACAGTTTCTCAACAGTTTCTTTAAACTAATTCCTAACTAATCCTAACCCTCTCATGTTATCCTACATTCGAGAACATTTACAAATATGTCTCACAATATATAATTAATTCCTATTCTCATTAAAATCACTCAAAGACCTAAATATTTACATTAAATCCTACTCAAGAACCTATTTTCTTGAAAACACAAGACCCCCTATGTCTACTAAGTTACATTGATTTTCTTTGGTTGAATGCTCTTGCATCAGACTCCCAAGCTTGAAAACATTCATGATCTCCTGATCATATGTTCCCATATGGCAATAGGAAACCTCTAGGGTCCCAAACTTTAGTTTGTAGAAGTCCAAATGCTCTACTCCTTTGCTGCTGCCACATGTCTGCTATCTTCTGTCTCATTCTCCTTTCTTTTCTTCCCTTCTCAATCAGCTTCACCTTCTTATTGATCACTCCTTCTGTCATCAGCTTCCTCCATCTGAGCTGCGTCATCATTAACTGCCACAATTCTTCTATCTCCAAGTCCAGCACATCTTTGGTCTGGTACACGTCTTCTCTTTCTCTGGTCTTCAGATTATTGTTGCTTTCTTCCAACTTCTGCATCTTCATGCTTTTCTCTTTTGTGGCTTCTTCTTCTTGCATCAAATCTTCCTCAACATCTGCAACAAAATCTGCATTCACAAACCAATTATTAAAGTCCAAAACATAAGGCCTTGGTCCCTCTTCTCTCCTTGGCAACAATTCAACTTGCTGCTATGTTCTCTCCTCCTCTATCAGTACTTCAGTATGCTATTTTGAATTCTCAGCAGAATTCATGTGACTGTCACCTAGTCTCCCTTCCACATCATCTACTCCAATCATGTCTTCATGTCTTTGTTCACTATAGTGAACTTCTTCATCCTTAGCCTGTTGTTGGCTAACTCTTCTTTGAGATTGTTTGATTCTTACTACCTCCCTTTCATCCTTACCCTCTTGTTCTTTAAGAACCTCCATCTCACCTTCAAACAATCTTTTTCCTTGCCCATTGTAGCAAACTTCTCCACCCTCATTCAGTTATGATTTTACAACCTGAATGCTTGCTTGCTGGTTTTCTAGCATTTCCTCCAAAATACTTAACTCTCGCCACAACATTATCATTTCACTTGGAAGCTCTCCCAAAAGTCCTGTGCAATCCTCACTATCTTCTTCTTTGTCACAAGCATAACTTATTGGTGACACTATTTCTTCATTTGAAAGATAGTCATCATCATACTTGGCTTGGCATCTTTCAGCTTCATTCAAGACAATTCCATAGGATGGTTTGTCTTCTGCAATACCTGCATTCACACACAATTTGTCAATTTTAAACCCATGAGATTTCATGATCTCATTTGATGATTCAATCATCAAATCCTCCTCATCTTCATCCTTTGTTGATCCATCATCAAATGGACCTTCTTCTTCTACCAGATCATCATGATCAGATTTATTGAACATAGCAAACTCATCTCCTTCATTATGTCTTCCAAGTGCATCCTTGGTGTAAAATTCACCTCTTCTAACATCCTTCAGTAGATGTTCTTCCTCCTCTATGACAACTTTAACATTTTGCTGCCTACTTCTAGGTGACTCTTCTATCTCCTTCTGGCTCTGAGATCTTGCCATCTCAATCTTGATCTGAACAAATTTCTGATTCTGCTCCTTCTCTTTGACAAACTCTAAAGTTTGTTCATCCTCCTATGACATACCCGCAATCACCAATAAATCATTAATTTAAAAATCACAAGACTTGTTGGTCTCTCTTACTTCTATAGTTATCAAAATTCTTTGCTACTCTAAATCTTCTACATGATTTAGTTTCTCAGGTTCAACTTCATCTCATGTCAGCATTTCCTCAGGCTGTCCGGAACTATCACAATAGTCCATGGGATCTTCATGTTGGGTTGTGTTATATTCTTTCCATGACTAGCCCATGTAGTTAACCAGGGGCTAGATGGGGGGAGGTCACAGGGGTTTTGAGGGGCACCCATAACCCCAATTTATCGGGTCCGGGGTAGCGCCCCAGAAAATTTTGCTTTTGGACCCTATGTTAGGTTGGGCGGACCCAACTATGGTTTTGTGCATGATTTTTGCACATGTTTTTTGGACGCGATGGTTTTCGGTCCATGGTATTGGATGGTTTGGCATGTATAAATATGTATTGTAACATTGAAAGGAACATAATGAAAAATCAAGCTGGTAGTCCCGGTTTTGGGATCCAGGGGAAATCTATGTGTATATGTGTTTTATGTGTTCTGCTCTCGCAGTGTTTATTTTCTGTGTTTTAGAATTCGTATGCAAGTAATTTATGTACGGGGTCAAAACCTACACTTTGCCTGATCTCCACTCTTCATCTGTCTCTTTAGTGTAGACTTTTCCTTCTCCCAGAATTTTACTCTCTTCTGGTTCACAAATGGACACTTCCATTTCCAACTCAGCTTCTCTAAGCTTTTCTAATTCCAATTGAGCAACCATTTGCTTAATCTTTCTCAACTCTTCTGCTAGCTCTAAACTCACCTGCTGATCCCTTTTCTCTTGTAGCTTCTACCACTTCACTCTTTTTCTCATGGTCCAACCATGCTTCTAGCCTTCATCAGTTCTCTACAGCATCTCCATCAATACTTCAATCTAGAGACCTATCTCAGCTTTTTCTCTGTCAAACTCTTCTTGGCTCATCCTCTTTCCATTTGCCTTGGCAACCTCTTTATTCATATTTCTTCTTTTGTGGTCTTCCTCGGGACCTTTATTATGACTATTAGTAGTCCTCTTCTTCTCCACATCTATGAGTTCCTCATTCATTCACTATGAGTTGTATTAAAGCCTATGCAACAACAAGTCCTCCTTGTTGGAACTTACCTCACCAAGCTTTCCTCTGTACTTGGTCTTTTGGCAAGTACTTGGCTCTATATCTTTGGAACCTCCTTTGAGCACTTCTCTCTACTCCTTCTAGGCTTCAACTCACCTGCACCTTTTAAGAATACAACTATCCTTTTGTATTTCAATCACAATTGAAATACTAGGTTCTTATCACATTCTCTTACAATCCCTTACTGGCTTCCTTCATCACTAATCTTAAGGCTATGATCTTCTTACTAAGATGCTTCACTAATTGTTGTTACCTACATATCAATGATATTTAAAACAAAACCATTCCCAAGCTTTCAAAATCTTGCTTCTCAATTCCCTTTTGAGAATACTCTTATCCTCTCTGTCCAACCTTTAATTGGATTCTTCAAGTTCACTGCCACTTCTCCTTCAGAGTATTTTCCTTACTCTACCTTCAAGAACACATCAGATTCTCCTCTCACAGCTTATCTTACTGTCCTTTGCTAAGATACTTCATCTGCAACCATAATCTTCAATTTCAATTTGAAATAAAACATGTCATCTCACTTTCAAGATCTCTGCATGATCTTGTTCCACCATTCTCCTGCACTTTGAATGGATTGTTCCCTCTCTTCTTTCACCTGCAAGTTCTACTGCACTTTTATCCCTATGCGCCTGTTGTTTATCAGTTTAAAATCTTATCTTCTATTTCCTGCATAAACAACTTAAACACAACTTCGTTCTAAGTTTTCTCCAAGATATTTTAACTTGCTATGATACCAATTAATGCAGGGTTACCCCTACTTACACCCACAGTAGGCTTATATATGCATAAGCAACTTAGTCCTAGGTATTTAACTCTCTTGGGAGTCAAATATTCTACCATAAAATGGTTAAGGCCCTCTTTATCAATTCCCATATTATGGAACCCAATCACCCCACTTAAACCCTCTATCGGGACTCTAATCACCTTTCTAAACCTTCACATAGGACTTTATTGAAGCCTTACTTTAAGTCCTCCCTATCGGGACTTTAAAACCCTTCAGAATCCTTATCATAACCCCTTAAGCCTACATATATATAACCTTCCCTCTCATAACCTTGGTTACATATATATTAACATACAAAACCACATATCGGTGTTAAATCCCTTATAATCCAATTACAAAGGAAATATACACAAAACTCACATTTTCCGCCTCGGTATGGCCTCTGCACAGACCCCGAGGTTAAAATTTATCACAATCAGTAGTCACTCCATTCATGGCATCACATATATATATCATCGCCCCTTTCCTCCGATATGCGACTATCGGAGGCGTAAATATATGTTTTAACCTTAAAAAGGCTTGGCAACACATTTATCGTAATTACATGGAATTACGTTGAAATCCCGCTCCGAACACGTATAGCGGATTTAAAATACTTGCCTCCCACATTCATAACATCGTTGGGTCCACCCTTTAGTCACATTCCTTTGCACGCCGATAAGCCTGAACTTCGCTCGCCGATTTATCAATGTCGGCGATATCGCAACGTCATTGAGTCACCATCACTATCCTTGGGCACCTCCGACTTGTGACCTGCAATTAGATTTGGACCATTGATTTGGTCATGATCCAACAGTCCATGATCAATCGATCGCTCATCACAACTCTTTAAGTCTTGGTTCAAATAACTTTTAAAAGGACTCTGCCGATGCGATTTAATCTCGATCGTTGATCTTCTAGATCCAACGGTCCCTGAGCCTCAATACTTCAATTCCTCGTCTACTTCTTTTATTGGGTTTTTAAGCTATCTCTTATGTTCTTATGTGGTTTCTGGGGTTTCCTTAATGGTTTCTGTTCTTTTTTATTTTCATTGCATGTCTCCTTTTGGACTACTCTCTCATGCTCCTTTGATTGATCTCGTCCTAGATCATTTCTTGATCCCTTAATGGATTCAAAGGTCCATTACGAACCTACGGTTCGTTCCTCTCCTCTGCCTCTTTTACTCCACTATGTATTCACCTCAACCTGTCTGCACATGCATTTATATTGAATTCCAATTCAATACATCATTCATCATTCAACATTCGAACACACATTCGAACTCAGAATTGAGTTCTTTTGTATATAAACAAATCACAATTGATTACACAATGAGACTCTGTCTCTCCAGCCTGATCTTCTGATTACAACGGCCTCTCTCCCTCTCTTGCCCATAGGCTTATAGACACACTCTCCCTGGCTGGCTGGCTAGCTAACTGGCTAACTAACTCCTCCAACCTCTCTCTTTTTTTTCTTTTCAATACATTAGAAACAATTTCTTTACAGTTGCTCAACAGTTTCTTTAAACTAATTCCTAACTAATCCTAATCCTCTCATGTTCTCCTACATTCGAGAACATTTACAAATATGTCTCACAATATCTAATTAATTCCTATTCTCATTAAAATCACTCAAAGGCCTAAATATTTACATTAATTCTTACTCAGGAACCTATTTTCTTGAAAACACAAGACCCCCTATGTCTACTAAATTACATTGATTTTCTTGGGTTGAATGCTCCTGCATCAGATCCTCACTGACATATGTTTCCCATGATTCTATATTGAGTAGGCTTGGGAGTCCTCTTTAGTCCCGCCATGACTTGTGCATTGGAGACTCATTCTCTTTCTTCTTCGTTATTTTCTAGATTTATACCCTAGAGGCTCCTTTATGTTGAGTTGTACTGCTGCATTGCGTGTTGACCATGTGCACCTTTTGGCCTTGAGCCAGCCTCACTTGGAATCATGTTTAAGCCATATTTTGGCCATGTCTTCTATGAAATCAAACTTTCAATCACTTAGCCTCTGCAAATTGACATTCCCTTTTACCCATGCAAAGGACATTCCTTTGAGTGTCATTGACCAGTTTCACCGCCTTGCATTGAGCATAGGAATGGTCCCCTCTCAGGAACTAGAGCATTTGATTTTTCAACACTCATTCTTTCCACTATACTATAGAATTATTTTATCCTTTTCAAGCTTCATAACTATTAAAAAGACAAAAAAATTATATATTCCAAAAAAATAACGGGAACGGAACATTATTTCCATATTTGATGGCAGCTCGAGTTAGTTGTGTCACCCTTGAACAAAGCACTAAATAAATAAGTCTTTCCTTCATTGGGATGGGATTTAGTTTGACTTAGGAGAGACTTAACCTTGTTATTGAGTCAGTACTCCTTCGATTGGTTATCTCTTCCAATCATATGGAGAGTTTGCTTGTGCCTCGTGCATGACAAACTTACACAAAGTTATCATATGTTGCCATGTAGTCACAGTTGAGTCGTGCTTTTGTTCAAGGGAAGTAAATCTGAGTCGGCCTCTCTACGGTGTCTCTTGACCTATTTTTCAGTTGGCCATCCCTAGTTGTCAGAGTCATGTTCATTATCACATCATCTATTTTGTCCTTTTCTCGTGCCGGTTTGAAAAGGTCTCCAATGACTTCTTGTTGGCGGGTCTTTCTCTTATCAACTATGGCAAATTGCTCTAAGAATATATCTAGAGCCGCACCCTGGCCCTATTTTCATTATTGATAGGTCACCTTGTGCTTAGCATCGATCAGTATCATGGGTCTTTGACTGAGTGGATTCCCTTGTGTTCGACATTAGCTATCATTATCACACATTGGGATTCGTGCAGTACCTTGGTTTCCATTTGATCCTATTGGTGGATTCCTCACCTCTCTTTCAGCTTTCATTATTGGTTGGTTCAGAGGGTTTCTATCATGCACTAGCTACATCTTGTCTACACTGGAAACATACTTTGGTTGGGTTACTACATCTTTATTCGTCTAATCCCTTCCACATTATTGGCCTATGAGTTACACTCGCACTAGATTGATGAAGGATCCCTAATTGCTTCCTTCTAGCAGATATTTTCCCATCGACTTCTAGAGTCCATTTGGCAGTACCTTAGGGTTTGCATTCATTAGTGGTAGACTCCTTCGCTATCGACAGTGGGAAATCATCATTGTCTCCTGATTGATAGATTCTTCCAAATGTTCGACTATAGCTCATTTATTCACACTTGTTAGATTGTACTGGGTACCTTGGCTCTCATCATCATTATCGGTGAGTAGTCTCGCGTTTGTTAATGGTATACATCAATGACCAGTAATCAAATGATTTCTCACATGGTCGACTTCAGATCATTTATTCCCATTGTGTAGAAATGTACCATGGCGATCAGTGAAGACCTCAGGTTTGCATCAACATTTCTTGGTTCACTTGTCAATTGCTCCTATTGCTACTAGTTGACACCATCCACCTTATATGTTGCAGTTCCTTACAGCGGCATCTTATATACTGGCATCCGAGTTGTAGTGTAGTACCATTTATTCCACCATTTCACTTGGTACTTTTTGGATCAGCTTTATGACTTTAGTGATCGGCTTCATACTTCAGCGTCATTGATCAGTTCCTTATATGTGATATTCACACATGTACCTACTTGGATATGATCGTATGATCCATTATGTATCTTCAATTCCTTTATACTTACATGCATATTGGATCCGCTTTTGTACTTGACATGTGGACATGCTTTACTATCTCTGAGCATGGGTTTGCCTGCCTTAGACAACAGTGTCTTTCTGATCTCTTTCTCTAGCATGGCAAGTTGAATTTAGGTGAACTCCTCCTCGATCTAGGCATGATTCCTTTTATAGACTTAATACATTTCAGCCATCATGTACCCCTTCTAACCTCATATATTAGGGGGAATCTGTTATAGCACCATTTTCCACTCTTGGTAGATTTGATGCTTTGGTTATGGCCCAGGACAACTCTTCCTTTCCAAACTTGGTCCAAAATCCAAAAACAATGTTTTATTTCCTATACACTACTTTTCCCCGTGTTAAAAGCGTGTACATGCAAGTGAGCATATACCCAACCTGGATATATGTGTTAAAACACTTTAAAATAATAAATCTCCTTAATTTCGGGAGGAGTTTATGAGTTTTACATGTTAGTCACCTAATATAGCCCGTGGCCCAACTATTTCCCAACTGAAAAAACTAATTTGGAGAAGTATAAATTAACCTCCATGGGAAGGCCTAAAGGGAAGGAAGAGATTAGATATTGATATTATAGTTAACTTATCCCTGATCAATTATGAAGAAATCCCTGTGCCTCCTGCACTCCCCAAGCTTTAGGAAACTCGTGTTTCCTCTTTTGAGATATTCGTCATCCCTCTTGTGATATCCTTGTGTATGTTGATAGAGGAAGATTGCCAAGGCCAGGACAAGACGGTTCCACTTGGAGCTAGAGGAAGACTCAGGTTGTAGTTTTCCACCTTTCTTGTAGCTTACATCAATAAAGAAATGTTGTTATGTTCCTGATATTTATCGTGTTTATGTGTTGATACATGTTTTGATTTGTTTATAAATATTATATTAATGCATAATCGTTCGTTTTATTATATGATATAACGTATATATCATGAATATGATTTATGTTAATACTGGTGTATATGCTTTGCTTGGATAATTTACAGGTTTCAAAGGCATCAGAGGAAGCATATGGTTTAAACCCTGCGGGATCTACCCAAATGTAGGACCTCCAGGTAAGGTCACTTCTTCTCAGTTCAATAGTACAAGCATTTAGATTGTTTGTTTGAGCATTTCTTGTTGTTGTTTTCCCTCTGCTCTATTGGGGTTTTCAAACCAAGACCCTAGGGTGTTTCCACCCGCAACAAAATTGGTGACTCCATTGGGGAAAACGTTATTGTTTTTCCTAGTTTGGGTTGTTTGTTCTCAATCGGGGTTTGTTTTCTTGATTGCTTGCTTTTACAGTGTTATTTGACTTATTAGCTTCCTCGGCATCAAATCTGATCTTCTGGATCAAGCCTTGATTTTTGTTTTTCTTGATTGAGTCTTTTATATGCTTTTTTCTTGGAGTATAGTCGTGTATACATGCTAGTTTCATTAAGTAGACTCGCGTATATCCGAGTTTCCTATGTTTGAAACGCATGTGCACACCTCTGTGTCTTTACACAGTCGCGTATACATAATTTTGGATTGTTTTGTCAAAATATTTTTGCTCGGTTAGGTCTGTTTCCTGGTGACTTCTATTATTTTTTTGTCATCCACTGTTTGTAGAACTAAGTTCTCTTGCAAGTTCTCATTTTCAAATCTCCTTCTTAGTGAAAAACATAGTTGGCCTAGGATTGCTTTTGGAGCAATTTTTTGGTTTGTGTCTTGGGTTCAAGGCTTTTGTCTAAAGTTCTTGGATGTTCTAGTTTTCCATAACAAGAAATTGATTTTGATTTCGTTTATAACCTAGATTTCAAATTGTGTTGCTTTACTTTCCTTTTTCTTTGTACTTGCTACTTTTCATGATTTTTGAGTGTCTCTTTGGAAATCTTGAGAGTTTTTCTTTCTTGACATTTTGTCGATTTGTTGAAGTATTTTACTATTGTTCGGGTTAGTTTGTGCGAGTTTGTAGTCCTTCTTGTTTCAAGTTTCATTTATTAATGAGTTTTATAACTTACAAACCTATAAGGGCCCCTTGTGCTTGTTTCTTGATTTTTGGAATTTCATAGTTCTTTTTGTGGCCTCAAAAGTTTCTTTAGTTTCCTTAAAAGAAAAAAGACAAAAACATAGCTTTAGCCTTTCTTTTCCTTTCCAAGCCTTTGGGTCTTTGGTTTCTTTTGGTTTTGTTTTTTGAGTAATTGTGATCTTTCTGTTAATTTGTTTTGCTTGGTTTTGCGTTGAAAACATCGTCAGTTTCACTCTCACTATACCCTTGACTTAAAGAACAACCCTCTAAAATTAAGCAATCTAATAAAAAGAACTAGAACTTTTCTATTTTGTCATTAATGGACACCAACAAGTTTAAGTTCTTTAGGGCCTTCGAATGGGTGAGTGGAGAGTTAACTCTCCATGGCCGCTCAAATTATCAAACATAGAAGTTGAATAACGAGAGAAATCCAATATTGTTAGAAGGATCGAGAAAGCTTAGTGACTGGGAGTTAAGCACGAGGGAGAGTGAAGACAAGGAAGAGAGATACCCCCTCTCATACTTGTTGGATCCCGCCTCATGACTATTTTTCCCAGCTTTTGATACGAATAAGTGCCCATAGTGTCCTTTCCTAGGGATCACATAGGTGACTGCGAGGGGGGAATCCAATGGCACCTGAGGCAGACGCTGCATCACATTCATTAGTGCTTCTCGAGGGTACCCTTGCGAAGCTTAGGCACTTGCACCGGCAAAGGTTGTTGTCTAGACGTCAACGTAATTGTTTATGTTACCTTCGCTAGTAGGCCTGGACTGTCATTACACCAAAATATTTTCGGAAGGTTCTTTTTTTTCGCTTTCTTGTATTTTGGTGTCCAGTCCTCATCACCCGGAGCGAAAATAATTGAAAGTAGTTTGATTGACTGCATATTTAGGGATTTTTAGAGAGTGATATGTTCTCCTATTTGGCCTAGATTTACAAATTTTTTTAGTCTTTAATTAGATTTCTTAAAAATAATTAAAATTGGCTTATCGACCAGTTCATCAGTCTAGGAGGCTTTGTGGGCTTTCATCTACAAGTCCTTAGCCTTCTCCTTGAAGGCATAGGAGAAATTCTTCTAGTGATTTTCAATCAGCTGCAGTAGACGCATCAGAGATTGAGCCTCCAATTAGAGTTATTGATTTACAGGATAGACTTGGTACAAGTACATAGTTTGAGAGGAACACTCCAGTTCTTTCAAGAGTCCTCTTCCAGTCGAAAGAAGTTATTGAGGTTGAAGAGATTCAAGAGTCTCTTTTGGCTTCCAATTCTCCTCTTCCTCTGAATCACCCAGATGTTTTATTATATGTTAGGACTCTGACCAATAGGCCTTCAAGCCCAGGTTTCTTTCAATCTTTTCCTTCGATGACCACTGTTGGAAGCATGTCATCCACTATGAGTGCTACTAGTATGCAAACTCTTATATCCATACAATCAAGAGGAATGATTTCCATACCTTTTGTTACTCCTAGCACTACTATATTTAGCTCTACTTCCATTCCATCTTTGAGTGGGGGTACTCAAGATTTTGCCTTTGGCATTGGTTTTTTCCCTTTTGGAATGTCGACCAATGCTATTCCTTCGGTTCCCTTAAGTATTCCGTCAGCTACCTCCACATCCATGACTTCCATGGCAAGTGGTTCAGCATATTTTCAGGGTTTTCCTTTTGGGAGTGGTCATATACCACTTTCCAACCCATCTTTAAGATCGGTACCTTTTCCCTCTATGGGTCAAATTTATAGTCCTTTTCAAGGTTGGACAAACCCTCCGATTATTGGACTTGGAGCCGGAAATCAATCTTACTTCTTCCAATAGGGGAATATGCCATATTCTTCTGTCAGTTCATGCCATAACTTTTCTCCCTATGCTCATGCATGGAACCCTTACCAAGGGCTCTGTGCTCCTTTTAACACCTCATTAGGGGTGAATTTTACTAACTATAGAAATTTTCCGGTAGGAGTTGGTCAAACTCTAGTTTTTTCTGGACCACAAAGAAATCCTTATGGATTAGGTGGCTCTACGAATTACTTTATGAAACCTGGTGCCTTCACAAATTCAGGGAATTCTTTTCAGAACGTTGGGAATTCTGCCCACACTGGGTGGAATCCTTAGGGTCCTCTGCGACTAAATTTTTTGGTAACGCTAAACTTGCCAGATCTTTCTAAATTGACTAATGATATGATTATATATAACTTGTTTTAGCCTCCAGTTTCGACCAAACTTCCCTCAGACATACCTAAATTTGAAGGACAGACTGGTGAAGATCCAAGTGACCATGTAACCACTTTTCACTTATGGTGTTTGTCAAACTCTATGATAGATGATTCAATTAGGTTGAGATTATTCCAATGTACCCTAACTAGAAACGTAGCTAACTGGTACATTGAACTTTCGGGTGGAACCTTCACTTCTTTCGGTGATTCGGCTACAATATTTTTGAACCACTTTTAATTGCGTGTCTTCCATGACGCTAGAACTGAGCTATTGGTTAATTTTCACTAGGATCAGGAAACCCACATTTCGGATCACATCCAGGAATGGATGAGGAGGAAAAGGCTCATTAAATATGATATTCCATAAGAATTACTTCTTGAATGATTTCTTAAATATTTACAACCCGAGATCTCTAAGGATGTATCGCTCTCCGGTGTGTTCATTGAAGACCAGGTTAATTTTAGGGCCTAGCAGTTAGAACTTATATATTCTCAATCTAGGGTTCTTCAAAACATTATGCCTGATTCTCCTTGATCCAAGGTTTATATAGCCAAGCCGAAGCCATGACCTCATGCCGGCAGCTAGTCGGATCGATCGATGTTAACACAGCTAACCTGCTAAATCAATTGCAGTAGTTGTCTTTACAAATTGCTTCTTCTATGCATGCATCGCCATCAACACCTATGCCCTCTCAACCTACGTCTATAAATGTCATCCGAACTTCTAACCCCAAAGGAAACCAACAATCTGATGGGAAGAAAAAAGGAGGGGGTAGGAAAGAGTCTAAGAAAAAAGTAAAATTTCCATGCAAGTTGTGCAATGGAGATCATTTGACTCATTTTTTCCCTAAGATCCAAGATGCCCAGTGCTTATTAGTTCAGCAAGTGTCTTCTAACTCCCAGGCTATCCTCACTAACCCTTTTCCCCAAGGGTAGTAGTTACTTGCTGGCGCGAAATCTAGTATTGGTAACCCCGCAGGGGGCAACTAGGAAGGGGATAATACATCAAATGTCTACATGATGAGTTCACATATTGATGTTTCTATGCGATCACATGATCATGGTGAATCAAATTCATCTAATGCTAAGTCTGCTTCTGATGCTTCAAAACCACTCCATATTGAGAGGCCCTTTAATGATTCTAAACCTCAGATGTTGAAAGGCTCTGCAAAATGCTCAACCATTAACCCTAATCCTAGGGAAACCCAAAACTACTCAATTGTAGAAGATCTGGCTTAGATTCCTTGTGCTATGTTGGCGTTAGAGGTACTCCAGTCATGCCCCACACAAAGGAGTGCATTACTCACTGCGATTGGAGTAGTTGATCCAAAAAATTCTCTTGTGCTTACATTCAATATGTCAAACACCAAGAAAATACTCCCACATCATATGGCTTTCTAGATAAAGTCTACATATCAAAAGACCAATATCTTTCGAACTGTAATCGATGAGGGAGCTTCCACATGTGTAATGTCCATGTCATGTTGGAAGGCTATTGGATTGCCTCAAGTTGTTCCTTCACCAACTTTGTTGACAACATTTGATGGTCATTCTCATAGGCTGCACGAGATTATCCCAGCCTTTCCCATCTGTGTTGGGGGAAAGGTGGTGAATATTGAAGTAGAGATAGTCGATGCGAATCTAGATTACAACCTCCTTTTAGGCAGGAATTGGATTTATGAGATGGATGCCATTGTATCATCATTATTTCGCATCCTTTGTTTTCCTTTCGTCTTCCAAGGGACCTTTTCAAAGAGAGTTCTTTAGAACTCATTATTTTTTGAACCCTTGGCCCTTACCCTCATCTACCACCATATTAGGTGAGGGGTAGGTAGGTGGAATGGCATGTCTTATGTCTGCAGCAGAAATTGCTTATCAGTGCATTGTTAACTTTGCATACTATGATCCTACTCCTTTTTCACCAAAGGAGCTAGATGGAGATGTGGCTCAACTTGGACTCTCGATTCGACTTTTTCTTAGGATTGCTTAGATACTATCTTACCATCTGAAGAAGAAATTCTAGAAGCAATGATGGGTGTTGAAAGACCATGGAATGATTTGCATCATCGTTTGTATTTCCTCTCTCATTTGCAAAAAGTAGAGTCAAGTTTGTCCAATCCTTCTACTAGTGATGTTCATGTAGTTTTAAACCCTTTGGCCCCATCACAATTTTCTGTTGAAGGTAACATGTCTATTGTCTCACAAACTGTATTGGTGAACATCTCTAGGATTCCCAACATTATTGAAAATGTCTTCATTGTAGCTGATTGTTCCCCTAAAGAAATTCAAACTTATACTAATATCTTTAAAGAGTTTCGTGATGTATTCACTTGGTCATATGAGAAATTCCTGGAATAGATCCATCTATAGTCCATCATGAGATCAAGACCTATGAGAATACAAAACCTATTCGTAAAAAACTTCGACCTGTTAACCCTAGAAAAGCAACAACTATCAAAGTTGAGGTTGAGAAGCTGCTTAAGGCAGGTTTCATATACCCCATTCCTTTAACTGAGTGGGTCTCTAATCCAGTCCCTGTAGACAAAAAGCAAGGAATGATTCACGTATGTATTGACTTTAGGGACCTAAATAAGTCTTGTCCTACGGAAAATTACCCCATGCCCTTTACTGATTAGATTATTGATAAATGTGCGAGTAATGAAATTTTTTCGTTTATGGACAAATTCTCTAGTTATAATCAAATTACTATATGTCCAGAAGCTTAGTAAAAGACATCTTTTATTTGTCCTTGGGGTACATTTACGTACAAAAAGATGCCTTTTGGCCTAAAAAATGTTGGAAATACTTTTCAACGGGCCATGTCATATGCTTTTCACGACATCAAGCACATTATCGAGGCATATCTGTATGATTTAGTTGTTCGTTCTTAAAAGAGAATTGATCATCCTAAACATCTTCGGTTGATTTTTTAATGATGTCATTTTATAAAATTTGGTTGAATCCTAATAAGTGCATTTTCACAGTCACATCCAGTCGGTTGTTGGGATTCATCGTGCCAATAGAGGGGATTCATGTAGATTCCTTCAAGGTTGAGGAAATACTTCAGTTTCCTCCCCCACCTTCCATACATCAACTTTAGAGACTCCAAGGAAAAGTAAATTTCTCGAGGATATTTATAGCCAATTATGTCGAGATCACAAAAGGATTTATGTGATTTCTTAAGAAAGGGGTCCCATTTTTATGGGATGATTTCACGCAACAATCTTTTGATGCTTTGAAAAAAGAATTAACCTCTGCTCCTTTGTTGAGTCCACCTGATTATAGCAAAGATTTCGTCTTATATATCACTGCATTAGAATCAACTATTGGTATGGTTTTGGTTCAAGAAGATGATGCCTTGTGTGAGCCTGTAATCTATTATCTGAGTCGAGGCTTTGTTGGACCTAAAACACGCTATTGTCCCATTGAGAAATTAGCTTTGGAAGTTTTTCATGTTGTCCAATAGCTTTGACATTATTCACTGGTTCGAAAAACTTTCATCTTAGCAACCATCATTCCATTTTAGTTTGTTCTTAGTAGGCGAGTGATTGGGGGAAAATATAATATATGGATTGTCATTTTACAAGAATTCAACCTCGAATTCATGTCGGGTAAATATAAGAAATCTTTAGTATTTGCAGAGTTGATCTCAGAGTTGCCTTGTGAGGAAGAAATAATTCACAAAGAAAATTTTCCTGATGAACATCTATTTCTTATTTCCTCGCAAGATCCTTGGTATGGAGATATCATTATATATCTCCAGACTTTGAAGTTTCTGCCTGCATTTTCCAAGGACAAGCGTAGAAAATTGTGTAACCTCTCTGAAAATTATATTATTATAGGTGACACTTTATATCATCGCGGGATTTATTCAATCCTTAGACAATGTTTAAACTTGGAAGAAGCTAAGTCAATGCTTAATGATTACCACAATGGCCATTTATCTGGGCTTGCTACAACCCAAAAAAATTTGCAAGTAGGCTACTTTTGGACTTTGATCTTCAAAGATTGTATTGAAGCAGTCAAGAGACTCCATCCTTGTTAGGTTTATAATTGGAAAATGTGCACACATCTAGCTCCACTTTTCCCTGTGATCATCGTCGGTCCTTTCACAAAGTGGGTCATTGATTTTACTACCTTAATCCACCTTAGGCAGGAAATCACAAGTATATCATTGTGGTCATAGACTACTTTACTAAGTGGGTTGAGGCTATGCCTACTTTCAAGAATGACAGTGAAACAATAGCCTTGTTTCTCTTCAATCAAGTTATTTCTCGTTCGATATTCCTAAAGAGATTGTCTCTGACCATGGTAGTCATTTCCAAAATCAACTGATGTCTGAATTGGCTCTCAAGTTGGGTTTCCGATAGGAGCATTCATCTCTGTATTATCCTCGGGCCAATGGGAAGGTCGAAGCTGTGAACAAATCCGTCAAAATCATCCTACAAAGGATGATTAACAAAGCTAGATCCAATTGGCACATCATGTTATATCCGGCACTTTGGGAATACCGAATGTCAATTAAGACTGCCATTGGTTTTACTCCCTTTCAATTGGTTTACGGGTTGGAATGTATTTTTCCTGTCGAATGTGAAATTACTTCTGTTAAACTGGATGTTGAACTTCTTCTTGAGACTTCTAGTCTCGAAGAATTCCTCGTTCATTTGGAACATGTTGATGAGTAGCGTCGAGATGCCACCACAATAAATGAAGCTCATAAAAAGAGGGTAAAAACTCAATACGATAAAGGTGTCCATCCTAGAAATTTTTATAAAGGCGACCTTGTCTTGGTCTACGATCAAGACAAATATGCCTTGGGTGTAGGCAAGTTTAAGTCTGTGTGGTATGGTCCCTTCATTGTCAAGCGAGTTTTGTGTTAGTGTCGGTATCTTCATCCCTCCATCAGTGATCAAAATTCTCTTTTTACATGCATTTTAGGTGTCTTATCTGATCAGCTACATTCCATTAGGATCATGGATCATCTGATGGTAGTGGCTCATATTCAATTTTCCCTCATGATCTTTACCTTTTGGCCTATTTTCACAAGTTCGGGTCATTTACAGTCATCTTTTGTCTTTACATTTGCAAAAGCCATTTTTAGGGTTTAGGTCTCATTAGGTCTAGGGTTTGTCATCATAGTCTTGTGAAAGCTCAATAATGGTCAGTAGGCACATGATGAGGTCTAATAACATCTCAGCATCAAAAATTTCAATAATGACATACTCAGTAATTGACTTTAACAGAGTTTTATGTTCTATATATAAAAATTTCATGTAATTTTAATTTTCCTATATGTAATAAGTTCGGAAATGTAGCCCTCGATCACCTTGCCAAACTCCTGCACTCCAGCTCCTGCAAAAGAGATAAGAAAATCCAAGCATTAGTCCATCAAATGTCGAAAAGACAGCCAAACTGCAAAACAGAGTTTTTAAAGAACAAAGTGAAAAAGAAAACTTTAGAAAGTGGGTTTTTTAAATAAAAAAATAAATTCAAAAGGTATATAAAGTGATCATTTGTGTTATAGACTACATTTGTGCCAAAAGAAAGAGAGAACAAGCAAAAATCGCGATTTTAGGTGAAGAAAGGCAAATTGCAGCAAAGTTTTGAGATTTCTCTAGGCGCGACACACCTGGGTATTGGCACGGCGCATCAGGCGCAGAATTTGCACACAGTTTTGAACTGACGCAACGCACCTGTGTATTGGCGCGGCGCACCAATCTACCAAACATAAATTTCACTCAAACAACCTTCTCAAGCTCCAAAATCTTGCAAACATCATTCCTCCAAGTAAGTATAGCCTCCTTATTGCCATAACAAGACATTTGATCATCCTTGATGGTGTTTTAATTGGTGAAAAATCAAACCCTAACTGTTGTACAGTTGCATTGCAAAACTATCTAAGGTTTTGAAAATTTTTCATTCTTGCTATTTTACTCCCCTGCATCATTTTCACATTCCTCTCCACTGAAATTTCCCTCACTTCATTTCCCTTGCCCTCTCTCATTTACAGTCATCCTACACCCCTATCCCCAAAACCCTAACACCTAATTCCCACTATTCCCCAAATCCTAATTTGCCTTCCCAGACCCTATCACTCCCTAATAACCCTACAACCAGCATCAAAATCCTCCACTCATCAACTCCACTCATCAGTCCCACTCATCAAACAGCAGTCACCTATTCTTGAAATAAAATCTCTTCATACTCATCATTTTACATCATATAGTGGCAAATATGGAAACAGATTCAGCTTATGAAAGGGATGAGGAAGCTATAAGTGATTCCTCCCAAGAGATTCATGCACCAAGAAAACCACATAAGGGAGGAAAACACATCCAGGAGGAGCCCACTACACTCACAGAGTTACTAGCTTGCCCTCTTACAGTAACATGCTTTAAACATCAGTCTTGCTACGAGTTTTGTGAGATGGTGGAAAGGGTGAAATATCACCATGAACTTGCTAGACTATTTGTTCTTCATCTTCACAATGGCCAAGTCAATTTAGCAGTTGTTACCTTCACTTTGACACCTGAAGCTATAGCTGAAGCAACAGGTATCCCTAATGTTGGTGAACAGTGGAACAAAGGACATCTTGTGGATAAAGAGCATTATGAGCCTTATATCAAGGCTAGTTATCAAAAGAAAATTAGTAGGGTCTTTCCTTTCAGATACCTACAGGACACATATGCTCCATTCATGAAGTTCATTATCAAATACTTCAGCTGTGAAGGGAGATTTTCTCGCTTGTACACTTATCATGTTAGATTATTAATGCATTTCACTAGAGTGAGGATGATGAACCTCCCCTATTTCATATGCAGAAATATTGAGAAAATGACCACATTGGTGCAAAGAAAACCTCCTCATCAACAGTACAACAACATTTATCACTTTGCATTGATCAAGATTGTTGTTTTGCATCAGCTGAGCTTGTTGAATGTTTCATGGGATGCTTTCATTTCACATGAGGTTTTCAAAAGCCCTCAAGTGACCCCATCAGTATTTCAAGAGGAAGGAGGGCCTTCAAATCAGCAAGAGTTCATGAGACCCAACCTACAGGTGTGCCAGTATTCATCACTTATGAAAAGGGCACAAGGAGATTATTTGCAGCTGCCAAACGAGTACTATCTCCACCTGGGATGGAAGGGGTCTCATTTCCTTCGTCAGACCATAGGCAAATGCTATCTTCACCCGAGGTGAAAGGGGCTTTGCCTTATTCTTCAGCGAAATAGGTACAGGATAAAGGGAAAAAACAATTGCATGATGAAGGGTCTTCTGAAGGTCAGGAGAGAGATTTCATTTTGATTCAGAATGAGGATACTGATTTGGGCTCCCAAAGCTCAAAACTCAAGGAGATCATCAAAGAAAAAGAAGCTGACATCCATGACTTATCTCTTAACCTAGAAAGAGCTAAGTGGATCATAAATTACCTTGAGAAATGTAACAAACATTTGGAGGATAAGCAAACAATCATGGAGCTGCAAAACATAAGGGAAAACAGGCAAGCAGCAAAGAGGAGGAAAGTCAAATTGACACCGCTTGAGCAAGAGATTGATGCTGACTGGGAATCTTGGCTAGAGAAGGAAAATATTCACTTGGAAAAGCTGCTTGAAAAAGCCAACAAGGAGAAAAAGATGTTGCAGCACATGGTTTATCACTATTTGGCACGAAACAGAATTTGCAAAGCAAGGATAAGGAGCCTAAAAGCGAAGTTGAGGAAAACTTTGAGGACCAAGAAAGAGAAAGATAAGCTTAATTTCTTGGCTGAAGCTTCATTGGCCCAAAATAGTACTTGATGCAGATCACTCATGAAAAATTTCAAGAAATTTGGCAAATTTTTTGGCAATTTTGAATTTTTCAAGGAAAAAACAGGTTTTTCCAGCAGGTGTGTAGCGCCACCCGGCGCTCACTTTTGATAGGGACCTCCTCTAGAGGAAAACTTTAAATTTTTGGATTCCTCATGAAAAATTATGCATACCTAGAAATTACTAGGAAGTTTTGAAAAGTTTCTCCAAAAAGGTCAAAAACACCTCAACAATGCACTCTCTGCCACTTTTTGGCCACACAAGAAGCAGTGTTGGGAGAACTAATTTTTGGAGGGACAAATGGACACCAAATTCAAAATTTCCACTTGTCCTAGAAAGTAGACAAACATAACTTTCAAACAAGCCCATTTCTAGAAAATTGGTAAAGGGGAAGGCCTCCAAAATCAGCTGGGAAAAAGTGTTATGCACAGAAAAAGTGGCGCTACGCACAAGATGAAAAAGTGCCATTTTTTCTCAAAAACTCTATTTTTCGCCTAGTTTTTTCTTAGTTTGACTTTTTCTCTCTCATGGTCAAACTCATGATGTAAATTGATTTAAATTGATGTACTTTGATGTAAAAATGATGAAAATTGACTCAAGGAGGTAGATACATCATGTATAGGTGGTTTTGAACTTAATGAAACAGTTTCCTAGGTTTTAGAGGCAAGTTGTTCCACTGCCTATTTTTCAGTTCTTAGTTTAGATTTGTTGAAAAAGCTCCTAAAATCATGAATTAAACCCCTAAAGGCTAGAATGGGTGGTTTTTTGCCTATATCTAGTACTTTTTCAGTCATTTGTAAAGGTTGGATTCTTGTGAATGCTTTGAGCACTATTGTACATCATCTCTGCAGTTTGGCAAGGAAATAGACCAGGGTTTGCAGAATTTTGTGGGATTCTTGTGGCAAGGTGATTTGGTATTTTTTTTTTGTCGAGAATGCAACAAGATGATGGAGCTTAGTGGAAAGAAGTCGCCTTCACTAAGTGGGCCCACAGGCTATTTTTGGCGCAAAGTCTATTTTTAGACTATGTCTATTTTTAGACATATGGATCATGGTCTATGAGTTGCAAGATGCTATCTGTGGATGATTGGTCATGTTGGTAAAAATAGATGGAATTCTATTTTCAGACATATGGGTGGATTCTATTTTTAGACTGCCAGGCTAAAAATACAACAGTCGAATATTATTGTCTCATAATAATATTTGGACTATAAACATTATCTTATCCTCTTGGAGCACTTCAGTTTGAGCTACAGATGTGGCACATGCAGCTGTCAGAAGGAAATATACTTTTCTTGTGGGTCGGTTGAGCTATTGCATGCAGGACTTCAGTTAGAACTCATGTGGTTGAGTTTGGTGGAGTTGATTGTGGAGTTGATGGAGTTGTGTTCAGTTTGACTTGGTTGAACTAGTTGTATTTTAGTCTAACTAAAGAATACACTAGTGATGAGTTGTGTGAATTAATTATTAATTAATTCACTAATTATTAACTCATAAAGCAACTGAAGAATACATCAGTTAACTCAGTGCATGTACAGTTCAGTGGAGACAGGTGTTAGAGGTTGAGATTGCTACCAGTTGTGACTATAGTTGTGCATGAGATTTGCGCATGCATGGATGGAGATTGCCCATGAAGCTTGTGTAGTATAACCAAAGGAATTCGATTTCACAGAGTGATTGACTCTCTTATAGGATTGCGCAGTGGAGACAGGAAAACAGTGGAGGAGATTTGAGGCTTCAAATCTGAGCTAGTTTGTGTGTAACAGGTGGAGATAGTACTAAGTACTTGTGAGGAGTATTGTACTATGTATTGTTACATGTTCTCTATCATTATAATATACATATAGTGTGGGGTTTTCAGCTGTATGCTTTCCCCGGGTTACATACTGTGTTAATGTGTGCATGCGATTGATGTTTCATTGTTTTTGATGCTGCTAAATTGATGATCAATGTAGAGGAGATTATGTATTGTGCATGTATTCCCCAATAGTGTATAATTGGGATAATATCTGTGAATAATTGTTTAATTATTCAAAATTTCTACATGGTATCAGATCTTTTGATCATCAGATCTACTATTCAGAAAGTGCTTACATTTTATTTCTTCAGGCAGAGTCTATAATCGGGCCAGGTAGCCTCTGGATTCATCCTTCCTTTGGAAGGTGAGATATCCGGTAAAAGCCCATACAGTCAATCTCTGTACAAGAAATACTTTGTTCTCACGAATTTTAGATTAGAGGTGGTTGAGTTTTGAGCTGGTGGAATTCGAATTTGCAGAAGTGTTTTCTTGGTATCAACGTGGCAATGTCTTTCAACAGATTGTGATTGGAGTATGCTCTTGAGGGCAGCTCGAACTATATTGCATGGAAGGACAGGATGGAGGTGGTGATAGATGATAATGGGCTGAAGGATTTCATAGAGGCTGAGATCCCAAAGCCTACTAATACTACGCAAGTTGATGCTTGGAAAAAGAAGACAGAAAAGTGTCGAAGGATTCTGTTGGAGGGTGTGAAGGATCACGTTGTGTCCAGCCTGCGAAAAGGCTTCTCCATACTTGATGTGGAAAGCGTTGACAGATCTATTCCAAAGAAAGAGCGATCAGAGGAAGCTAGCGCTCAAGGATAAACTCAGAAACATTAAATGCGAGAAGGGAGACAGTATGCCCAAGTATCTCACGAAGTTCACTCAATGCAGGGATGAGCTGGGAAGTGTGGGGGTGACTATCAATGATGAGGACTTGGTGATCTTGGCTCTCCTTGGAATTCCGAAGAGTTGGCATTCCTATCAGGACTCTGTCAATGGTCAGGAGAAATTTCCAAGATGGGAGAGAATTTGGTCAGATCTTGTGCAGGAGGAGATCAGGCGGAATACCAGGGACGGATCTTCATCAAAGGGACCTAATAAAGAAAATTGCGCTTTGGTTGCCAAAGAAAAGAAGGGGAAGAACAAGAAAGCTTCTCATTTCGGTGCAAAAGGTAAGAAGCAAGATATTTCCAAGGTGAAGTGCTTTCACTGTCACCAGCATGGACACTATGCCACAAATTGTCTGCAGAAGAAGAAAAATAAGTAAGCTGTTGGATCTGTAGTGGGAGAGGCTATAGCCTCACAATTTGAGCTTGATTTTTCGTTGATCGCATGCTTGGTATCAAGTATGATGGGATCGATATGGTTCTTGGACAGTGGTGCGTTTTTTCACATGACAGGAGATCGAGATTTGTTTTCTGATCTGGAGGAGAAAGATCTTGGAGTGCACATCGTGATGGGCGATGATGGTAGATACAGTGCGACCGGTATCACTACCATTTCCTTTGAAAGGGAGTCTGGTAAACCCTTCGTATAGAAGGAAGCGATGCATGTTCCATGATTGAAGAATAATCTTATCTCTGTGGCGATGTTGGAAGACAAGGGATATGATGTTGTTTTTAGCGAGGGAAAGGTTTTCCTGCGCAGCAAGACAACTGGAGAAACCCGAAAGATAGGGGTTCGAGTGAGGAACCTTTATCAGTTGCATGTAGATGGCTGTGCAGCAATGGCATGCAAGGCAGAAGGATTGGTGAGCCGGGATGATGGCGAGCTGTGGCACAGGAGATTGGGTCACCTTCACCATGGAGCCTTCAAGATACTGTAGCAAATCACTACTGGGCTTCCTAAAGGCACTCTTGCACAATCAGATCAGTGCAAGGGGTGTACCTTGGGAAAGTTTGTGAAAGCCACCTTTCACAAGAAGGATAGTCGCGCCACAAAAATCCTTGAGAGAATTCACACAGACGTGTGTGGACCTTTCTCAGTAGCTTCGACAGCAAAGCACAGGTATTATGTGATCTTTGTTGATGATTTCTCTCGAAAGTGTTGGATCTTCTTCATGCAGAAGAAGAGCAAGACACACTCAAGGTTATGTGAGTTCAAAGCACTGGTCGAGAAGGAGTCAAGGAAGAAGGTGAAAGCTCTTAGGAGCGACAATGGTGGTGAATACATCTCTGGCAAGTTCAAGGACTTCTGAAGCGCAAAAGGGATTCGAAGAGAGCTCATAGCTCCCCATAACCCACAGCAGAATGGGGTTGCTGAGCAGAAGAATAGAATGATCGTGGGTGTTGCACGGGTGATGTTGCATGATCAGGGCCTACCCCTTCACTTGTGGGCAGAAGCATGCAATACTGCAGTATATGTGCAGAACTGGTGTCCTCACAGGATACTTGGCATGAGTACACCCGAGGAGACTTATTCTGGTAAGAAGCCTGATCTTTCTCATTTGAGGATTTTTGGTGCTAACATTTACATGCATGTGATGAAGGATGCCAGGAAGAAGTTGGATCCAACCGTAGAGGTTGGGATATTTGTGGGGTACACTGATATTCCCCACAACTATCGTGTGTATTTTCCAGACAATGGCAAGACTGTTGTGCGACGGGATATAAATTTTTAGGAGGAGAAAGCCATGAAGTGTTCGCTTGAGAGGGAGCCACACTTGCATGCAGATGAGGAGCTATTATTTCCTAAGGATGAGCTTAAGGACGTGGATCAGCCACAGGATGAAGTTCATGGAGTGGAAGATACCACTCATGCAACGCCAACCATCAGAGGGTGAAAGCGCTTGACAGAAGCTGAGTGACTGGCTCAAGATGCAGAGAAGGTTGTAGGACCACCTACAACTCAACATAGACAGAGACAGTCACCTGATCGATACACTGGATACATGGCTCTTGTGAGCAAATGTGTTGTGATTGAGCCATCCTCTTTTGAGGAAGCTGTGGAGGATCCCGCATGGTTAAATGCCATGGTGGAAGAGTATGATTCGATTGTCAGAAACAGTGCATGGGAGATTGTCCCAAGACTGGAAGGGAAATCAGTGGTGGGTTCGAGATGTATCTATGAAGTTAAGCAGGCAGCTGATGGGAGTGTGGAGAAGTACAAGGCAAGATTTGTTGCCCGAGGCTTTTCACATATAGAGGGGATCGATTATGAGGATACCTTTGCACCTGTCGCAAGGTATTCTTCCATACGGACGATTCTTGCTCTCTTAGCGCAGATGGGGTGGCACATTCATCAGATGGATGTGAAGACTGCGTTCCTCAACGGAGTCATTGAGGAGGAGGTGTACATTAAGCAGCCCAAAGGTTTTGAGATCTTCAGCAGTGAGTCGCATGTGTGCAGGCTCAAGAGAGCACTGTATGGGTTGAAACAAGCACCACGTGCTTTGTACACATGGATAGACAGTTATTTCACCGGACTTAGATTCTCCAAGAGTGAGGCGGATCATAACCTATACCAGATGTGGTGGAGGGAAAGTTGCTGATCATTATACTTTATGTAGATGATTTGATTCTAACAGGTGATGAGCTGTTGGTACTTTCATGTAAGGATGATCTTGCTAAGGAGTTTGAGATGAAGGACTTGGGCCTCCTTCATTATTTCTTGGGATTGGAAATCTGGCAGCGCAGTGATGGACTTTTTGTTTCTCAAGGTAAGTATGCTCAGGAGATACTAGAGAAGTTCAACATGCATGGTTGCAAGCTTGTTGATACTCCTCTTCCTGGAAGTTGGAGGAAGGAGGATGCTACTTCAGCAGAAGTAGTGGATGCCACTGTTTATCGACAGTTTGTGGGGTCGCTTATGTATCTGGTCAATACACGACCCGATATATGCTATGCTGTTAACCAGCTTTCACAAGCTATGGTTAAGCCAACCAAGATCTTCTGGAAGGCAGGCAAGCATGTATTACGTTATCTTAGAGGCACATTGGGATATGGATTGTGGTACAAACAGGAGGATGAGCTGAAGCTATGTGGCTTCACGGATGCAGATTGGGTAGGGAGCCCAACGGACAGAAAGAGCACATCTAGAGGGGTCTTCTGTATTGGGTCGACAGCAGTTTCTTGGTACAGCAAGAAGCAGAGATCCGTGGCACTCAGTTCAGCAGAGGCCGATTATATGGCAGCAAGTTTGGCTGCATGCGAGGATATATGGATGAGGAAGATCCTGGTTGGGTTGTTCAGTTCATACTTGGAGCCTTCTGTGATTTACTGTGATAACCAGAGTTACATTAAACTCTTGGCTAATCCAGTATTTCATGATAGATCTAAGCACATTGACATCAGGTACCATCATATCAGAGATTTTGTGCAGCGGAGAATCATGTTACTTTCATACATTCCAACGGAGGATCGGGATGATGATATCTTGACGAAGGCACTCACCAGGAGCAAATTCGAATACCACCGAGGCAGGATAGGGGTTGTTGATAATCCATATCTTGTTGAGAGGGAGTGTTGAGAATGCAACAAGATGATGGAGCTTAGTGGAAATAAGTCGCCTTCACTAAGTGGGCCCGCAGACTATTTTTTGCACAAAGTCTATTTTTAGACTATGTCTATTTTTAGACATATGGATCATGGTCTATGAGTTGCAGGATGCTATTTGTGGATGATTGGTCATGTTGATAAAAATAGATGGACTTCTATTTTTAGACATATGGGCAGATTCTATTTTTAGACTTCCAGGCTAAAAATAGAACAGTCGAATATTATTGTCTCATAATAATATTTGGACTATAAACATTATCTTATCCTCTTGGAGCACTTCAGTTTGAGCTACAGATGTGGCACATGCAGCTGTCAGAAGGAAACACGCTTTTATTGTGGGTCAGTTGAGCTATTGCATGCAAGACTTCAGTTAGAACTCATGTGGTTGAGTTTGGTGGAGTTGATTGTGGAGTTGATGGAGTTGTGTTCAGTTTGACTTGGTTGAACTAGTTGTATTTTTAGTCTAACTAAAGAATACACTAGTGATGAGTTGTGTGAATTAATTATTAATTAATTCACTAATTATTAACTCATAAAGACACTAAAGAATACATCATTTAACTCAGTGCATGTACAGTTCAGTGGAGACAGGTGTTAGAGGTTGAGATTGCTGTCAGTTGTGACTATAGTTGTGCATGAGATTTACACATGCATTGATGGAGATTTCCCATGAGGCTTGTGTAGTATAACCAAAGGAATTCGATTTCATAGAGTGATTGATTCTCTTGCAGGATTGCGCAGTGGAGGCAGGCAAACAGTGGAGGAGATTTGAGGCTTTAGATCTGAGCTAGTTTGTGTGTAACAAGTGGAGATAGTACTGAGTGCTTGTGAGGTGTATTGTACTATGTATTGTTACATGTTCTCTATCATTATAATATACAGATAGTGTGGGGTTTTCAGCTGTATGCTTTCCCTGGGTTACATACTGTGTTAATGTGTGCATGTGATTGATGTTTCATTGTTTTTGATGCTGCTAAATTGATGATCAATGTAGAGGAGATTATGTATTGTGCATGTATTCCGCAATAGTGTATAATCAGGATAATCTCTGTGAATAAGTGTTTAATTATTCAAAATTTCTACATTTTTCCTTCTATTAATCAAGTTATCATGTGTTTATGTGTGCCATTATCTCTCTCTTTTCTGCTCAACTAAATGAATCAAGTATAAAGGTGGAAATCATTGATGTTGCAGTGCTCTACCTTAGGGTTTATTTAGCTTTACATGTTTTCTACTGTTTGAAGAGGACTCATGACACTTCCATGCCTTCTCCAACTCCTCACCAGTCTTAAGACTCTCTATTTCACTTAATTCAAGGTACTAAAGCACTTGCCTACCTCGCCCCACAGAAACCTCTGCAAAACTGAGCTCATTCCCAAGACCCAAAACTGCGTTTCACATCTGATCTAGTAAAACATCATAAAATCAATCAAACTCCTCTGAGCATATACCTAGCCTAAAATTAGTATTTACGTCAGTCATCTCTTGCATTATTTTCCATATTTCCTGAGATTGAGAAGGAGAGAGCCCTCTCCCGACCTGGTAGGGCTAGGTACCAGGTTAAGGGTGATTTGATGTTACCCTAGACCTACCTTTCTCAGCCTGAGGTAGATTTAGGCATTAACATTTTGAAAAAGGGAGCCTACGAATTGATTGATTTTGAAGGAAATAATTTTGGCAGAGCCCAGAAATGGGCTCTACCTTAAGCAGTACTTTGCTTAGGATTCGACCGAGCATTTACTTGTCTGTATATATTGTATGATTATACATATCTATCTATCAGTTTTAATGATGTCAATATTTTTGATCTTCTTTGGCAAGTATTGATGGGCAATTTGATATATCTAGGGTTCGTCGATGGTGCCAGTAGACACACCCAGAGCCTTGCTTCCGCAGCTTGGGTGATTTATTATCCATCTGGCCAATTGATGGTTTCGAGAGGAGTATGTAAAGGTCCCACTTCAAATAATGTTTCTGAATATACTGTTGTTATTAATTTACTATCTAAAGTGATATATCTTGATATTGATTCGTTAGTAGTTTATTTAGATTCACAACTGGTGGTATCTCAACTGAATAACATCTATTGGGTATGATATCCTTATTTGTATCACCAATTTCTGAGAGTGCGCTTATTGCAAAGATCATTTGTTTACATCACATTTGTTCACATTCCACGATCAGAAAATTCCTTAGCAGATTCTATTGCTAATCAAGAATTATATTGGCATATAAATCATTCATCACATTAAAACATAAAAAATAATCAAGGTATCATCTGTATATATGATCATCATAAAACCGTCTGTATATAGATAATGCTTTTTGTGTCCAAAATAATATAAAAAACAGGACAAAATTCCCTACAAAATTTGGGCTTATGCCCATCATCATGTCTAATCACAAAAACATCAGATCATCTATCTGATGATCCTACTTCGGATGAGCAGCTAGAAAGAAAATTACGACATTAGCCACCCGCTAAAATAGTCGCACCCAGTCCTGTGGTACTCCCACCACGTGCCACTGCATCACCTCTGGTAATTTCTCTATGGCCACCATGAGTACCTGGTGAGTCAATCTCACCAAGTTTCTATGGACTGCATTGACGACTCTCTCAGTCTCATCTGCAGCCCCTTTGACATCTCTTCCACGACTCCTATGTCAAGGAAGTGCATTAGGTCTCACTGGTCCCATTTCTGAAACATGATCAATAATTTTGTAAGTGTCTTGTCCTATCAGAAATATTTTTAATTCATTTATATTGAAAATCCAAAAAAATCTTAAAATTAAAAAATTAAAAAATAATCTATACCTATGGCACCCCATGTTGCGTCTGGTGGCAACACTAGATCCGGATCTCCTCGAAAATCCATTCCGACATAGCAGTAGTATTCGACTACAATGACCTGTTGATCCCACCAAAGGAAAAACTCATCATAAAAAGTCATCCTAGGGACCTCACCACCCCCTAGGTGTTTCATCAAGTCAGCCCATCTGCCCATCTGTGGATCTCTCAGGCTACTGATGGTAGATAATACCTTGGGATGAAGCCCAGGTACTCTCTCAAAAAAGAAGGAACATAAGATAGTTTCGTATCCGAAATTCTTCTTCTGACCCTTTTGGATGGAAGTGAGTTGCTTCTTCATGTTGGTTAGCAGAGGTGCACACCAATCAAAGATAGTAGTGAGGCAGTCCATTGCTAGGCTCATGGAAACACGTGAAGCCTAATGTAGAGCAGCAAACCGTTTACCCTGGATATGGTAAATAGTAGGATTCTCAATGATAAACTCTCTACAGACTTGATTGGAATCTAACTTCCAACCTTTTAAGGGTTGCCAGGACAGTATATAAGGATGTAGTATTCTACACTGAGACTACCTCTCATCCTACCAGTTGAGTGCACTCTCTCCTCCCTTCGGGAAAGACTTGTAATGAAATAAATGTCTTCTATCTTGATCCTTAGGGGCATATGATCAATCACAAATGCATCTTCTTCTGCACTCCAGTAGTGAATCAGCAACTCAAGCAATCGAGTATTCACCTTCATGTTTGGAATTTTGAAGAATTTTAACAAACCACATCCTCTCAAAGAATCTAATGCGTTTTGATCCTCCATCACTTGGTTATCAATGGCACTATTCTCTCTTTCACGCCAGGTAATTTTCATCCTACAAGAAAAGATGTTTCATATCATTAAATCCATGTTTGAAATTTTAAACTCGCACACACGCGGGTTCACTTTTTACACAGTCGTGTATAGGGCCTCTCTATATGAGGGTTACTTGTATCCAAGCCGCGTGTATGTAGAGTTGAAATTTTAAAAATAATTTCCTACGGTCAAATTTATGAAAAAACATCTGAAAAGCATAAAAAATTATAACAAGTATGATTAGAGGGTTACCTGGAAGATTTGAAGCAATTTGAATGGTTGAATTTGATGGAGGAAGCTTGCTTGAGTTTTTCTCCATAGCTCCTTGCTCAAAACACAAATGATAAAATTGTGAGTCCAAAAGTCGTTATATAGGTTGAAAAATAAAAATTATTTTTTCTAAAGTTTATTTTTATCTTATGGACTTTTTGACCTTTTGGCTTGGAGTGTTGGGAATGGGTTGTTTTTACAAGACATTTTGGAGACCTTTTTTGAGAAATTTCTTCAGTTCCATGATGGTATACCCGTCATGGTAGGTATCACTTCCTTACTGGCATATATGTTAGGGAACATAACTTTCTGCTGCATTTTACATACTAGCCTCCATACAGCGATCATTTTTTCCATAGGGTCGATCCCATCATCTCTTGATTCACAAACCATTTTCACTCGTCGACTTATAAAATCATGATATGATGGTAGAGCCAACATTTACATGGGAATCTTAGTTAGATCCTCGCTGACATATGTTTCCCATGCTGCTATATTGAGTAGGCTCGAAGTCCTCTTTAGTCCCACCATGACTTGTGCGTTGGAGACTCATTCTCTTTCTTCTTCACTATTTTTTGGCTTTATACCCTAGAGGCTCCTTTGTGTTGAGTTGTATTGTTTCATTGCATGTTGACCATGTTTACCTTTTGGCCTTGAGTCGACTTCACTTGGAATCATGTTTAAGCCATCTTTTGACCATGTCTTATGCGAAATCAACCTTTTAATCACTTAGCCTCTGCAACTTGACATTCCCTTTTACCCATCGAAAGAAAATTCCTTTGAGTGGCATTGACTAGTTTCGCCTCCTTGCATTAAGCATAGGAATGTTCCTCTCCAAGGAACTAGAGCATCTGTTTTTTCGAAACTCATTCTTTCCACTGTACTATAACATTCTTTTATTCTTTTTCAAACTTCATAAATATGAAAAAGACAAAAAAAACTATATATTCCAAAAAAAGAGTGAGGACGAGACATTATTTCCATATTTGATGGCAGCTCGAGTCAATTGTGTCACCCTTAAACAATGTACTCAAAGAATAAGTCTTTCCTCCATTGGGATGGGCTTTAGTTTTACTTAGAGAGCCTTAACCTTTTTATTGAGTCAGTACTCTGATTGGTTATCTCTTCCAATCATATGGAGAGTTTTCTTGTGCCTCCTGCATGACAAACTTATACAAAGTTATCATATGCTACCTTGTAGTCATAGTTGAGTCATGCTTTTGTTCAAGGGATGTAAACCTGATTCGGCCTCTCTGTGGTGTCCCTTAACCTATTTTTCATTCGGCCATCCCTAGTTGTCAGAGTCATGCTTGTTATCACATTAGCTAATTTTTTCATATGCTCGTGCTGGTTTGAGAAGGTCTCCATTGACTTCTTGTTGGTGGTCTTGCTCTTATCGACTATGAAAAATTGCTCTGAGAGCAAATCTAGAGCTGCACCCTAGCCCTATTTTCATTATTGATAGGTCACCTTGTGCTCAGCATCGATCAGTATCATGGGTCTTTGACTGAGTGGTTTCCCTTATGTTCGACATCAGCTTTCATTATCACGCATTGGGATTCGTGTAGTACCTTGGTTTCCATTTGACCTTATTGGTTGATTCCTCGCCTTTGTGTCAAGTTTCATTATTCTCAAAGGGTTTCTATTGCTTCGGTTGGGTTACTGCATCTTTCTTTTTCTAATTCCTTCCACATTATTGGCATACTGGTTACACTCACGCTAGATTGATGAAGGATGCCTCAATGCCTTCTTTCTAGCGGATCTTTGCCCATCGACTTCAACTCATTGCTCTGGGAATGAGATCTAGAGTCCATTTGGTAGTACCTTAGGGTTTGTAGTCATTAGTGGAAAACTCCTTCACTATCGATAGTGGGAAAACATCATTGTCTCCTGATTGATAGATTCCTCCAAGTCTTCGACTACAGCTCATTTATTCGCACTTGTTATATTGTACTAGGTACCTTGGCTCTCATCATCATTATCGGTGAGTAGTCTCGTGTTTGTTAACGGTATACATCAATGACCGGTAATCAAACGATTTCTCACATGGTTGACTTCAGATCATTTATTCCCATTGTGTAGAAATGTACCACGGCGGTCGATGAAGGCCTCAGGTTTGCATCAGCATTTCTTGGTTCACTTGTCAGTTGCTCTTGTTGCTGCTAGTTGACACCATCCACCTTATATGTTGCAGTTCCTATAGTGACATCCTATATGTTGGCACCCGAGTTGCAATGTAGTACCATTTATTCCACCATTTGACTTGGTACTTTTTGGATCAGCTTTATGACTTCAGTGATCAGCTTCATACTTCAGCATAATTGATAAGTTCTTTATATGTGATATTCAGACATGTACTTACTTGGATATGATTGGATGATCCATTATGTATCTTCAATTCCTTTATACTTATATTCATATTAGATCTACTTTTTTACTTGGCATGCATACATGCTTTACTATCTCTCAGCATGGGTATGCCTGCCTCAGACAGCAATTTCTTTCTGATCTCTTTCACTGGCTTGGCAGGCTAAATTCTAGTGAACTCCTCCTCAGTCTCGGCATGATTCCTTCTATACACTTAATACATTTTGGCCATCATGTACCCCTTCTGACCTAATATATTAGGAGCATTTGTTATAACACCATTTACCACTCTTGGTAGATTTGATGCTCTAGTTATGGCCTAGGGCAATCCTTCCTTTCCAGACTTGGTCCAAAATCTAAAAAATAGTGTTTTATTTCCTATACGCTACTTTTCCTTGTGTTAAAAGCATGTACACACAGGTCAGCATATACCCAACCTGCGTATATGTGTTAAAACACTTAAAAATAATAAATCTCCTTAATTTCAGGTGGAGTTTACAGGTTTTACCTATTACTCACCTACTATAGCCCATGGCCCAACTATTTCCCAACTAAAAAAAATAATTTGGATAATTATAAATAAACCTCCATGGGAAGGCCTAAAGGAAAGGAAGAGATGAGATATTGATATTATAGTTGATTGATCCTTGATCGATTCTAAAGAAATCCCTGTACCTCCTACACTCCCCAGGCTTTAGGAAACTCTTGTTTCCTCTTTTGAGATATCCTTCATCCCACTTGTGATATCCTTTTGTATGTTGATGGAGGAAGATTGTTGAGGCTGAGAGAGGACAGATCCGGAGTATGGTTTCGCTTGGAGCTGGAGGAAGACTCAAGTTGTAGTTTTCCACCTTTCTTGTAGCTTACATCAATAAAGAAATTATGTTATGTTCCTGATATTTATCGTGTTTATGCATTGATACATGTTGTGATTTGTTTATAAATCTTATATTAATGCATAATCGTTCATTTTCTTATATGATCTAACATATATATCATGAATATGATTTATGTTACTGTTGTTGTATATGCTTTGCTTGGATAATTTACAGGTTTCAAAGGCATCAGAGGAAGCAGAGGGTTTGAACCCTGTGGGATCTACCCAAACGTAGGACCTCTAGGTAAGGTCACTTCTTCCCAATTCAGTAGTATAAGCATTTAGATTGTTTGTTTGAGAATTTCTTGTTGTTGTTTGCCCTTCGCTCTATTGGGGTTTTCAACCTATGACCCTAGGGTGTTCCCACCAGCAACAAAATCATTTGAGTTATTTGGGAAAATGAAATTCAGATTTTTATTCAAATAAACTCAAATTAGTCCTTTTAAAACACCAAAATGTTTTATTTTTCTATGATTTAAAAATTTAAAGGGTCCCCATTATTTATATAATTATTTCCTAAGAGATTTATATATAAATAAAAGGGGGGTTGTTGAATAGCATAACAATATGGTGTTGTGTGCATGATTGTACAAGTGGTGTTGTGAGAATGTTCACGTGGTGTTGTGTACATGTCGTGCATATGGTATTGTGTACATGTGGTGTCATTTACAGGTCATGCTGTGGTGTTGTGCATTGTGTACACATTGTACAGGTGGTACAATGTACATGTGGCATTGTGTACACGTTATGCAGGTGGTGTCGTGTACATGTTATGCAGGTGGTGTTGCGTATATGTGGTACTATGTACATTTTGTACATGCGGTATTATGTGCATGTTGTACATGTTGTGTTGTGTACATTCGGTATTATGTATGTGCAAGGTGTAGTCATGGTATCATGACATGTGTATTCATTGTGTTGTACTATGTGTACGTATATGTAATGTGTTGTACATCGGGTGTAGGTGTATGTATTGTGTTGTGTTTTACACTGGGTGTAGGAGTATGCGTTGTATGTCAGGTATAGGTGCATGTATTGCATGGCATTGTATGTCGATTGTGGTTGTATGTGTGTGATGCACACAATGTGTATGTGCACATGGTTAAGGAGAAGGTAGTGGGTGTTTTTCAGGTGTGGAAACTGATCCAGATGGAATAAGGAAAAAAGTAGAAGATAAATATTGATTAAGGATAAGTATCAGTATTTTATTTCATATTTGTTGTGCTCGTGATCTATGATTCTAGTCTATGATGATTACATGTGATCTATTATTCTGGTTTATGTTGGTTACATGCAATTTATGATTTTGATCTATGATGGTTGTGTTTTGAGTTAACCTGATGTGATATGTTTATACATGATGATTTTCTCAAAGAAGCTAGTTTTACTTGTTGTGACTGGAAGTAAATAGGATTGAAAGTGTACCTTATTGATGAGTTACTAATGAGGTATGATTTGAAGTTATTTCAATTTATTTTAAATCTAATGAAATTTATGTGTTTGGTACAGGAAACACAGAAATGCCCAGTTGGGTGGTTGAAACTGGCTACAAGTATTAGTAGCGAAAACAAAAGGAATTAGAACATGCTGCAGTATGCTAGTAAAATCACTTCGGGAGCAGGGCTATTGTGGGACATTGGTACCCAATAGTGTCCATTGATTTCCATGAGCATGTTATGACTAGTATGATGGTTTGAGGCAAGTATATTCCTTGGTTGTTTGACTTTACGATGCGAGGAAGCCTTGCCAATTGATGGATAGGCCGAGATAGGGGATGTCGGGGAACTTAGAAGGTAAGTGACTACAGGGAAGGGGTGATTGGATTTCCTGGGGGACTATATAGCAAGAAGGGAAGGTCAGGGATATATTTGTTTTCGTCATTAGCATTCCTAGATGTAATCAAATGCAGATTGGGAGTGTGCCCTGGAATAATGAGTCGGTAATTATTTGTTGAGAGAACAAGTGGCATAGGATTATAGTGTTCGACATTGGATGCAGTTTGACTATGGCAATGGATTCTAAACTTCCTGTGAAGCAAGTGAATCCTAGTATTACTTATAGGGTGGAGGTGTGAGCCTCTAGATTCCCTTGTTGCGGATGCAAGCATCGTATCCTTTTATTTTTTGGTTTAGAAAATGTGCTTAAGTGTATATTTGGTTATTGTAAATACCATAATGAGCTATGTTATAAAGCTCTAGTATGCCGTATTTTGTCACCTTGTCATGATGTTTTTCTTTTGAGGAGGTCTTTCATTGTAAACACTGCAACGAGCTAAGTTATAAAGCTCCATGGGTAGTATGTTTTCTTTTGAATGGTTTTGTTGAGGTATTAGTGTGGTTTAACACCAAGGACAGTGTTTCCCAATGGGGAGGGTTATGTAACATCCCTGGTGAAAATTCCATGTAATAAAAGCTAATAAAGGGAAAATAAGACCATGCCTAGTGGGCATCACCAGATGTGTTTATGGCTAAATTAAATTGGCAAAGGCAAAGGAAAAGGCTTTAAAAAGGAAAAATGGCATTTTTGGCACATTTATTTATGAAAATAAAGGAAAATAGGAGAAAAGTAAGGTGAAAGGTCATAGATTACATGCGAGGGGGAAAATGAAGGAAAATGATGGAAATTGAAGAAAATAGAGGCCTCATTGATAAAATGCTTTTAAGGATCAGTTGATAGGCTAGGTCAGCGAGCCTCGGTTAGTGTAAGCTTGGTCAATTAAATTTTGGAGCTCTTTCAATATTCTCTCTCTCTCTCTCTCTCTCTCACTCTTGGACACTTAAAATTTTCTTGGAGCACTCTATATTTGGAGCAAGGAAGGAAAAGCAAATAGAGGGAAAGGAAGGAAAGAAAGGATCAAGCAAGGAAGAGCATGATCAAACAATTTCAATAGAAATACTTGCAAGTAACATATTTCATGTGTGATTTCCTAGATGGTTTTGACATGCATGTCTTTGTGTGTTGGTGTATAGTTCTCGTGTTGTCGGTGGCATGGTTTTTCCAAGTTATGATAATGAATTTTAGCCTAGACTTGCCTTTTTCTAGATGCCATGGTGTGTTGGGATGTTGATTTCAGTTTTGAGCTTTGGAATTTTCAGATGGATTTTGGAATCCAGGGTGGATGTGGTCTCAAGGTTCATTCCCAAAGGCTTAGGAATCCCTTCACCGTTTTTCGTGGGATACACGTAAATCTTGAGGGAGGTGTCTCGGTTTAGAGCCTAGTGATATGGGATTGGATTGCGGTAAGGCTTAAGAGACAAGGAGATGGAAAATTCTTCAAGGATAGTGATGGATTTCGGATGGAATTCCAAGTTTGATTCAGTTTTGTGAGCGGAGCACCAGTTTTCATGTGATCACGGATTGGTGAGGGTGTAGGTGGTTTAACCTATCGATTCCCTTGGTTGTTTTTGGATTGGCTTTTCCATGAGATCCCACATTCATGCATGGAATATGGCACAAGGGTGACTAGATGAAAGAAAGATTTAGTTCAACCATGTCTACGGTCGAGTGGTATGTGGAAGTCCCGAACCTGGTCAGATTTACCTATGTTTAATAAAAGTTAAGTTGTCTTTATTTTGTACTTATTTATATCTAGATTTAATGGATGTTATCTCACTGTTATTTCCTTGGTTTTATGATGGTTATAAGGATGGTTAATTGACTGTTTATTTTCGTGTCTATTTCATGTATTTACTTGTAACTGAAAGGATGATGGATGCAAGACCTAAATGATGTCATAATAGTTCAAGGGAGAAGGTGATGATCCTTCTTGTCATGTGTCATAATATTTTTCAGTCATTCATGCTATGTCTTGTACCCTATACCTATAAATTGAATTGATGTTAAGTGTTTGACAGAGTGTCAGTCCTAGTTGGGGATGGTCAAGACTAGTCTTGGAGTTAGTTTTTGATTTATTAGTATTGTCATCATGTGTTTAATGAATTCCATAAGTTACATCAAGTTCTGGAGAATGGCCAGAATTCTGGACTTGAAAAGTGCATTAAATTTCACAGAATCAGGCATAGGTCTGCTGGAAATAGTCCCTCGACCCAGGCTTATGGGAGCGTCTAGAGCGCTTTGGATGCTGACATGCCTATAACATGGCAGGGTCCAGAGGTTTAATATCTTAAAAACTCAGTGGAACCTAGGGGCATGATACATGAGTGGTTGGTATGGCTCCTAAGAGTGTTGTTGCTAATGTGGAAGGTATGGTTGATGTGTTTCCATTGATTCTAATTCCTTAAGGTCACCTCGGAGGTTGAATCATCTCATAATAGCCTCTTGTCACATGTTTACCTGGGTTGGTCGATTACTTGGGTAGATATGGGAGGAGAGCATTACAAAGTGGTATCAGAGTGGGTTGTGCTCTCTTTGGGTCATATCTAATACTACAAAGTGGTATCAGAGCATGGTTCACCCCTCAGACTGGATGGGCAGTGTGTTGGTCATGCTTTCATGTCAGTTTCATATGTGTTTCTTATGCTTGTAATAAATTTGCATGTTGCATTTACATGGTGTTAATCATGGTTGTAGTGATGTAGCCATGAGAAGGTTGAGGGCGTTGTTTTGGTATGTGTCATCATGAGTGTATGGTTGTATATGCATTTGTTATCCATGTATGGTAGGTCGGACATACATTGTGAGGTCATTATATGAAATTATGTCATCATTATGTTGTTGGTTGTTATGATGTTGAGGTGTTGGATGAGATAGAGCAGGAGATGCAGATCATTAAAGTGAAGTTGCAGCATTGGACCTCGAGGCAAGAGCATGTCGTCATACAAGTTTGGATGTTGGGATGTTGTATGTTAGTTAATGGATTGTTATATGCATTAGGGTTATATACATTAGGTCTATGTACATGTCTATTGATGTTATGGTTACATACATGATAGATGCTAGTTGATTAGTGTAGTCATATGCACATGTGTTAGATAGTCATGAGTGGTATTAACTTGTGGTTGTATGCATTGCTCTTGTTGTTTTATGATAGATAACTTGGTGATTATGTTATATGTTGTTGATGAGTATGTTATAGGTTAGCTTGTTGTTGTTATATGATAGTTAGCTTGATGATTAGGTTATATATTGTTGATGAGCATGATATATAAGTTGTTGTTGTTGTTATATTCTAGTAACTTGATGATTAGGGTTATTGCATTAAGATCTTGATGTTATATGTATCATGCTAAATTGAATTGGCCTATGCAAATGGTTAGGGTTATGACATTCAGGTATGAGTCGACTTATTTGTGACATTATGTTGTACTAATCTAGATTGATCATACATATGTGATTGCCATGCATCAATGAGAAATGTTTATGAGTTTATTATGTGAACATGTTAGCTAGTGACTATTATAGATATCATGACATTATTTATTTTTGAATTGATATGTCATGAAGTTATAGAATGTTAATATGGATTGATTGTGTAGACAAGATATCCTCCCCTGAGATACATTAAGGTATGAGCTTACTCATGTCATCTACCTTGTGCTTGAATGTTTGATTATGTCATTTAATTGGTGTTTGAGTGATAGTGTCTATTATGTCGCCTATTTGTTGTCTGAATGTTTGATTACTTGCATGATATGAGTATGTGTATGTAAGATATCTTGAATGAACAATCTTGTTTTAATATGATTGTACTAACACATATGTGTTGAGATAGTTGACATGTACTTGAGTGTAATAGGTGACAGTTGTAGTATTATGTCTAATGACTATTAGTTGATTATGACTTATGACATGATTGTTAGTCTTGGTAAAGGTTGATTTCAAATTGATAGATATGATTTTCTTGATATTGAAACATGTGTTTGACATGTGTAAACAGTGTAGGAAAAATGCTTGGTATTAGCGTGACAAGGTCATAGTTGATGTGTTTATATAATTAATTGTTGGGTGACATGACAGTGCATAGTAACACTCAATTGCAGTAAGTAAAAGGTCAAAGAAAGGAATTGGGAAATAATTCTTTTGGATATGTTTGGAAACCCTAATTCCAAATGAATGAGTTCTTTTCATACAGGAAGTCTTCTTAACCTTAATATTGTCTAACATTATGTGGATATGTGCTAGATTTATTGAACTTGTATTTGACAAGTATATTAGCTAGTCTCTAGTTACAAGTGGATTTGTAAAGGGAATTGGGTCCCTTGAGAGATGGCGTGGATGTGTTCAGTTGCAAGCAACGTGTTTAGCACAACAAGGTAAGGTAACCAATGTATTGTTATGTTTATTTAAGCACTAATAGTTATGTGTTGATGGTAGTATGATGCAAGGGATTGCATGGAAAATAAATTTCCATGGAACCTTGAAGAAGGCTCAGGTTGAGATTTCCCTTGGAAGCACTGGGAACAATGGGGATTGAGTCATGGTGTTTGTTATTAGTCTTATGCCTTTGATATTTTGGTGATTTGTTGTGCTTGATTGTGGTTTTTTTTGCATCTTATGCATGCCAGGTCATGCCACTGTGGTTGTGGTGTCGTATTGTTGCTTGTTTTCCATTGTTTTCTTCTTGTTTGTTTCTTGTCTTGCCTTTTGTGTTTTGGGTCTGGGGAATTGGTTGGGAAAGAGGAAATTTAATGGAGCCCAGGGAGAGCTGAATGAAAACCAATAGGTGATGTAAGTCCTGTATGAAGCTCAATGCATGTATAAGGGTAGTTGAAGGCAAGCGTATAACAGCTAGTTGGATTGGTTGGGTCCATTGGTGTAAATGGATGATGGCCAGACAGTCATGAGAAAAGTAATCACGAAAGGTAAAGTAAATAGATTTGAGGTGTCAGATTCCTTAGCTATGTTGGGCACTGTTGTTCTCGATGTTGAACATGTGTTGTATGGATAAAGGAAGTTCTCTTAACCTTGACCTTATGATATCTAGTAATTATGTTGTGATCATGATTGTGTCGATGTATATATATGTATACATGTATGCATGTAGGTATGTTGTTTTCTGACAAGATCATGATTGTTTTGTTATAATGTTATATATATGTATGTATGTATTTATTTATTTATCTATGTCATTATCTAACAGGGTCATCAAGGATCGTTCTTGTGGACGAATGATTGCTTATGCAGGTGAATGACATGAAGAGATTCCTAGTTCATGAGGAATCAAGTGGGAAGAGTAGCCTGACAGATCTCTAAGGTCAATATCATGTGGATATGAATTGATATTATGTGATTATACTATGTCTATGTTTATGTTATGGATAGGCTAATGCTGAGAGATACATCAGCGAAATGAAAACAATGTGATGTGCAGCATGCTAGGATAAGCATGGATGGCAGAGAAACACTGGAAGCAAGGTTGCTTGGTAGAGATCGTGTGGATATGGATGTGTGGTACTATTGGTGTGCATATATTGTATATGTTTTACATGTTGCATTGTGTACAAGTTGTACAGGTGGTGTTGTGTACATGTGATGATGTATACACGTTATGTAGGTGGTGTTGTATATAGGTAGTACTGTTTACATCTTGTACATGCGGTATTATGTGCATGTCGTACATGTTGCGTTGTGTACATGCAATATTATATATGTGCATGGTGTAGTTGTGGTATCATGACATGTGTATTCGTTATGTTGTACTTTGTGTATGTATATGTATTGTGTTGTACATCAAGTGTAGGTGTATGTATTGTGTTGTGTTATACAATGGGTGTAGGTGTATCCATTGTATGTCAGGTATATGTGCATGTATTACATGGCGTTGTATGTCGTGTGTGGTTTTATGCATGTTATGCACACTATGTGTATGTGTACATGGTTGAGGATAAGGAACTGGGTGTTTGTTAGGTGTGGAAACCAATCCAAAGTGTGTATAGAATAAGGAAAAGGGTAGAAGTTAAGGATTGATTAAAGGATAAGTATCAATATTTTATTTCAAATTTATTGTGCATGTGATCTATGATTCTGGTCTATGATGATTACATGTGATCTATGATTCTGGTTTATGTTGGTTAGATGTGATTTATGATTTTGATCTATGATGGTTGTGTTTCGAGTTAACCTGATGTGATATGTTTATAAATGGTGATTTGGTCAAAGATGCTAGTTTGACTTGTTGTGACAGGAAGTAAATAGGATTGCAAGTGTACCTTATTGACAAGCTACCAATGAGGTATGATTTGAAGTTATTTCAATTTATTTTAAATCCAATGAAAGTTATGTGCTTGGTACAGGAAACACACAAATACCCAGTTGGGTGGTTGAAACTAGTTGTCGTATTAGCAACAACAACAAAAGGAATTGGGACATGCAATAGTATGATGGTAAAGCACTTCAGGAGCAGAGCCATTGTCGGACATTGGTACCCAATAGTGTCCATTGGTTTCCATGAGCATGCTATGACTGATATGATGGTTTAAGGCAGGTATATGCCTTGGTTGTTTGACTTTACGATGAGAGGAAGCCTTGCCAAGGGATGGATCTCCCGGGATAGGGGATATCAGGGAACTTGGAAGTTGAGTGAGTGCACGAAAGGCGTGAACAAATTTCTCTAGGAACTGTGTAGTAGAGAAGGGAAGGTCGAGGATATATTTTTTTTGGCCATTAGCATTGCTAGATGGAATCAAATGCACATTGGGAGTACGCCCTGGAACATTGAGCCGGTAACCATTCGCTGAGAGGAAAAGTGGCGCAAGATTATATCACTGGATATTTGATGTAGTTTGATTGTGGAATTGGATTACTGACTTCCTAGGAAGGAGGTGAATCACGGTATTACTTTGAGGGTGGAGGTGTGAGCCTCTAGATTCCCTTGTTGCAAATGCAGGCATCGTATCCTTTTATTTGCTGGTTTAGAAAATGTGCATAAGTGTATATGTGGTTATTTTAAATACCGTAATGAGCTATGTTATAAAGCTCCAGTATGCGGTATGTTGTCATGATGTTTTTATTTTGAGCAGATATTTCATTGTAAATACTGCAACAAGCTAAGTTATAAAACTCCATGGGCAATATATTTTCTTTTCAACAGTTTTGCTGAGGTCTTGGTGTGCTTTAACACCGGGGATGGCGTTCCCCATGGGGAGGGAGGGGGGGGGGTTTGTAACAACCCTGGTGAAAGTTCCATGTAATAAAAGTTAATAAAGGAAAAATAAGACCACGATTAAGGGACACGTATTCCAAGTTGAATTTTGGGTAAAGATATCCTAGTGGGCATCACTGGATGTGTTTATGGCTAAAGGAAATTGGCAAAGGCAAAGGCAAAGGCATTAAAAAGGAAAAATGGCATTTTTTGGCACATTTATTTATGATAATAAAGGAAAATAGGAGAAAAGTAAGGTGAAAGGTCACAGGTTGCATGTGAGGAGGAAAATGAAGGAAAATAATGGAAATTGAAGAAAATAGAAGCCTCATTGATAAAAACACTCCTGAGGATCAATTGGTAGGCTTGGTCAGTGAGGCTTAGTCAATGTAAGCTTGGTTAGTTTAGTTTTGGAGCTCTCCCATTATTCTCTCTCTCTCTCTCACTCTTGGACACTTAGAATTTTCTTAGAATGCTCTAGCTTTGGAGCAAGCGAAGGGAAAGGAAGGAAAGAAAGGATCAAGAGAGGAAAAGCAAGATCAAGCATCTTCAGTAGGAATACTTGCAGGTAACATATTGTAAGTGTGATTTCCTAGCTAGTTTTGACATGCATAGCTTTGCATGTTGGTGTATGGTTCTCTTGTTGTCGGTGGCATGGTTTTTCCAAGTTGTGATAGTGGTTTTCAGCCTAGCCTTACATTTTCCTGGATGCCATGGTGTTGTGGGATGTTGATCTCAGTTTTTAGCTTTGCAATTGCCAAGTGGATTTCAGAATCTAGAGCGAAGGTGGTCTCAAGGTTCATTCCTAAAGGCCTAGGAATCCCTTGACCGGTTTGGCGGGATACACGGTAAAGCCTGATGGTGATGTCTCGGTTTAGGGCCTAGTGATCCAGGATTGGATTGCGGTAATGCCTGAGATACAAGGAGATGGAAAATTACTCAAGGATGGTGATGGATTTCGAATGGAATTCCAAGTTCAGTTCGGTTTTGTGATCGAAGCATCAGTTTTTGTGTGAGCATGATATTATTTGTGTTTGAGCTTGTGTGTTGTGAAGTTATATTGTGCTAACTAGATTGATTGTGTAGAAAATATAGCCTCCCTTGAGATACATTAAGGTATGAGCTTGCTTATGTCATATACTTTGTGCTTGAATATTTGATTATGTCATCTATTTGGTGTTTGAGTGTTCTTGTATATTATGTCATCTAGCTATTATTGAATGTTTGGTTAATTGCATGATATGAGTATGTGTCTATAATATTACATCAAGAAATGACCTTGTTTTAAGATGGTTCTAGTCACACATATGTGTTGAGATAGTTGACATGTACTTGAGTGTAATAGGTGACAGTTGAAGCATTATGTCTAATGACTATGAATTGACTATGGATTATGACATGATTGTTGCTCTTTGTAAAGGTTGATTTCAAATTGATAGATATGATTATCTTGATATTTCGAACATGTGGTTGACATGTGTGAGCAGTTGCAGGGTAACCTGCTTGGCATTAGTATGATGAGGTAAGGTAACTAGTATGTTGTTATGTTTACTTGTGTACTGATAGTTATGTTTTGATGGAAGTATGATGCAGGGAATTGCATGGAAAAATAGAATTTCCATGGAATCTTGAAGAAGGCTCAAGTTGAGCTTTCCCTTGGAAGCATTGGGAACCCATAGGGATTGAGTCATGGTGTCTGTTGAGAGTCTTGTGCTTTCATTACCTTGTCATTTTCTTGTGCCTAATTTGTATTTTATTCATGTCTAGTGCGTAATCATGCCACTTTGTTTGCGGTGTCATGTTGTTATTCATTTTCATGGTTTTATTCTTGTTTGTTTCTTGTCTTGCCTTTTATGTTGTGAGTCTTGGGAATTGGTTTGGGAAAGGGGAAATTTAGTGGAGCTAGGGGAGATCTGTGTGATATTCAACAAGTGATGTAAGGCCCATATGAAGCTTAGTGCATGTATAAGGGCAGTTGAAGGTAAGAATATGACAATCGGTTGGATTGGTTGGGTCCATTATGGTAAATGAATGGTGGAAGTACAAACATGAGAAAGGTATCCAGAAAGGGTAAAGTAAATGGATTTGAGGTTTCAAATTCCTTTGCTATGTTGGAAACTATTGTTCTCAATAATATGCGGGTTGTGCATGAATAAAGAAAGTTATCTTAACCTCAGCCTTATGATATCTAGTAATTATGTTGTGATCACAATTTCTTTATGCTAATTTTTATATGCATATATGTATGTATGTACGTTGTTATCTGACAGGGTCATCAAGGATCATGATTGTTTTATCTTGATGTTTATATGTATACATGTATGCATGTATGTCGTTGTCTGACAGGGTCACCAAGGATCATTCTTGTGGAGGAATGATTTCTTATTCAAGTGAATGACATGAAGAGGTTCCTTGTTTATGAGGAATCAAGGGGGAAGAGTAGTCATGATAATGATATGAGGTCAGTAACATGTGGATATGAATTGATATTGTATGCTTGTATTATGCCTATGTTTATGTTATGATAGGTAACGTCGAAGGATACATTAGCGGAATGAAAACAATGTGCTTTGCAACATGCTAGTAGAAGCATGGATGGCGAAAAGACACTGGAAGCGTGATTCATTGGTAGAGGAATTATGGTTTTGGATGTGCATTGCTATTGTTATGTATATGTTGTGCATGTTGTATATTCATTGATTATACCTATGGTGATGTGTAATGTTGTATATGTAGTATTGTGTACATATGGTGTTGTATGTCTGTTGTATATATGGTGGTATGTGTATATTACATATGTAGTGTTGGGTATACATGGTACTATGTACATGTTGGATATATAGTGTTGTGTGCATATCGTACAATGCGCATGTTGGATATGCAGTATTGTGTGCATATGGTGTCATGTGCATGTTGTACATATGGTATTATGTACATATGGTGTTGTGTGAATGATTTTACATGTGGTGTTGTGTGCATGTGGTGTTCTTTACATGTTGTACATGTGGTGCCATGTGCAGGTGGTGTTGTGTGCATGTCATGCATGTGTCGTTGTGTACATGTGGTCTATCATATATATTCATTTTTATTATACATATCACCTATGATTCTGATTTATGATGGTTATATGTGATCTATGATTCTCGTTTATGATGATTGTATGCAATTCATGATTTTGATTTATGATGTTTGTGGTTTGAGCCAACCTGATGTGATATGTTTATACATAATGATTTGATCAAAGATTCTAGTTTGACTTGTTGTGACAGGAAGTAAACAGGATTGCAAGTGTACCTTATTAATGAGCTACCGATGAGGTGTGATGTGAACTTATTTAAATTTATTTTAAATCTAATGTAAGTTATGTGCTTGGTACATGAAGCATAGAAATGTCCAGTTGAATGGTCGAAATTAATGGCAAACATTAGCAACAACAAAAAAAGGAATTGGAACATGTAGCATTATACTGGTAAAGTATTCAGGAGCAGGGCCATTATGAGACTCTGATACCCAATAGTGTCCATAGATTTCCATGAGCATGCTATGATCGGTATGATGGTTTGAGGCAAGGATATGCCTTGATTTCTGGAACTTTTGATGTGAGGAAGCATTTCCATGGGATGGATCGCCTAGGATAGGGGATGCCAAGGAACTTGGAAAGTGAGTGACTGCACAGAAGGGGATGTTTGGATTTCTCGATGGACTGTGTAGCAAAGAAGGGAAGGCCAGTGATGGATTTTTTTTTTCGTTAGCATTTCTAGATGGAATTAGATGCACATTGGGAGTGCACCCTAGAAAAATGAGCCAATAATTGTTCACTGAGAGGGCAAGTGGCACAAGATTGTAGCACTAGACATTGGATGCAACTTTAACTTTGATAGTGGACTTTGGACTTCCTAGGAAGGAGGTGAATCTTGGTACTACTTTTGAGGGTGGAGGTGTGAGCCCCTGGATTCCCTTGCTGATTGATACGGGCATCATATCCTTTTATTTGTTGGTTTAGAAAATGTTCATATGTGTATATGTGGTTGTTATTGTAAATACTGTAATGAGTTGTGTTATAAAGCTCCAGTAAATAGTATGATTGTCATATCTTCAGCATTGATCATTATAAATATTGTAATGAGCTATGTTATAAATCTCCATGGGAAGTATGTTTTGTTTTCAACGATCTTGTTGGTTATAGGTGTCATTGAACACTGAGTATGGTGTTCCCACAAGGGGGAGGGTTTTGTAACAACCCTGGTCAAAAATCCATGTAAAAGTTAATAAAGGAAAAAAGAAGACCAAGGTCATGGGACACGTATTCCAATCTGAATGTTGGAAAAGTTATCATAGTGTGGGTGTTTATTTAGATTATTATGGCTAAGGAAATTGGCAAAGGAAATGGAAAAGTCTTTGAAAAGGTAAGAGTCATTAATTGGAATTTTATGAAAATAATGGAAATTGGGAGAAAAGGAAGGTGAAAGGTCACAAGTTGCATGTGAAGAAGAAATTGAAGGAAAATAATGGAAAATGAAGAAACTAGAGGCCTCATTAATAAAAAGGATTCTGACGATCAGTTGGCATTATTTTTTCTCAAACCTTTTGTTAATTCAATTTTGGAGCTCTCTCATTATTCTCTCTCACTCACTCCCTCTTGGACACTTAAAGTTATCTTGGAGCATTCTAGCTTTGGAGCAAGGAAGGGAAAAGCAAGAAAAGGCTCATTATTCTCTCTCTCTCACTCTCACTCTCTTAGACACGTAGAGTTATCTTGGAGCATTCTACCTTTGGATCAAGGAAGGGAAAAGCAAGCAAGGGAACAAGGAAAAGAAAGGAAAAAGAGAGAAAGAAAGGAAGAGCAGGATCAAGCAACTTCAACAAGAATATTTGCAGGTAACATATTGCATGTTTGATTTCCTAGTTGGTTTTGACATGCATGGATTTGCATGTTGGTATTTGGTTTTATGGATGTTGGTGGCATGGCCTTGCTAGGTTATGATAGTGGTTTTAGGCCTTGCCTTTCCTTTTTATGGATAGCGATGGTGTGATGGGATTATTTCTTAGTTTTTAGATTTGGAATTGCTGGATGGTTTCAAAATCCGGGGCAGAGGTGGTCTCAGTAAAATTCATAAAGGCCTAGGAATCCCTTGACAGATTTTGGAGGGATAAACGGTAAATCTTGAGCTTGGAGTCTTAGTTTAGGGCCTAGTGATTTGGTGTGAAATGCAGTAAATCATGAGAGGCAAGGAGACAAAAAAATCCTCAAGGATAGTGATGGATTCTAGAGGCATACCAATATCGGTTTGGTTTTGTAATCTCAGTGCCAATTTTGGTGAGATCATGGTTTGGTGAGGGTGGAGGTGGTTTAACCTCTGGATTCCCTTGGTTATTTTGGATTTTTTTTCCATAATATCCCACATTCATGCTTGGAATATGGTATGGGGTGACTAGATCAAAGAAATATTTGGTTCAGCCATGTCTACGTTCGGGTGGTATGTGGAAGTCCCGAACCTGGTTAGATTTGCCTATGTCTAAAAAAAGCCAAGTTCTCTTTCTTTTGTACTTATTTATATGTAGATTTAATGTTTGTTATATCAATGTTATTTCCCTGGTTTTATGTTGGTTATAAGTATGGTTAATTTGTAGGTTTTAACACCATACAGAAATTACCTACATACAAATTATAAAAACACACAATAAACAATGGTGAGAGCATAAAACATAAAATAGATATACACAGAGATTTTCCCCTGGATCCCAAAACCAGGACTACCAGATTGATATTTCATTATATTTATTTCAATGTTACTATACATATATATATATATATATATATATATATATATATATATATATATATATATATATATATATATATATATATATATATATATATATATATATCCATGTCAAAGCATCCATAAACCCCAATTCATTGACCCTGGATTAGAACATAAACATAGTTCCCTTGAATGGATCTACAAAATACCATGGATAGAAAAACCATCATGCCCAAAACCATGTGCGAAATCCATGCAAAAAACCATGGGTAGGTCTTCCCACCTAATATAGGGTCCAAAAAAAAAAAAATCAGGGCGTTATCGTTGTTACATAGTATTTTTTCACCGACCCCACATCCCCTGATCCTAGATAGAGTCGGTCCCTGAATGACATCTGCTCTTTGTCATATACCAAAATATGTGTCTAAATCTTCCATAATATTCAAGAATATTTCCTAAGATTTTTAATCCTGAAGTTGACCCCTTTCTAACCATGTTTTAAAATCGTCGCAGGTCATCAGTGTCCTGCCTACAACAATAGCTCATAATGAACTAACGCCTCATGACATCATCTCTAAGTCTCAGTGTTTGACCTGCGACGACCCAGATATGGTGAATTAGTTCAAACAGAATGCTTCTGGGTGGTTCTGGAGCTAGTTGTCAGGTCAAAGAAGTTCGCCTTTCCTCATTTGAGATGGTGGTTCTGCCTTTTGAGTAACCTCCCATGAAGATAAGCTTCCTCTCCCCTCATTTATGGAAGCTCCTCCTCTTATAAAAGCATCCTCCATGGCTATGATTAGCTAGTTAGCAAATTAGCTAGTTCTTGGTTTGTTGGATTGATAGCTTACAGTTTGGATTGTTGATAGCCTAGCAATAGCTTGTGAGGCATGAGAATAGCCTTTCATGTTGTGGATTGATAGTGTGAAATGGTTTTGTAAGAAGGAAGCCTTGTTGTGATTGCCTTAGTTTCATACTTATGATTTTGGGTGAGAGAGAGTCATCAACCTTTCTGGGAAACTTTTGAGAGTGAATGCTTATGGAGACATACTGATCGGACCCTTCAAAGAAGCTTGCGACGTCAATGCGTGGTTGTAAGATTTACTGTTGTTTATATTAATACAATCAATGGTTATTTCCTATATCATGTATGAAATGTATGTTGATAGCTTATAGTTCCTTGACTCTATAAGTAGATAGTTCGTTGTTGTGCTCTATTATGTGTTTTGTAATTTTCATATGTTGTTTTAGGTGAATCATCCATTAAGGAGAAGAAAGTGATAGTTGAAGCGACGTGACGAAGACTTCATTAAACACCGGTATAAGGTAGGCCTCTTCAACGATAAGTATTTAAGGAATTAGCTATTGTATTTATCTTGCTATGACTAGACCCACTCTAGGGCTAGAGGGGTTGTCTCTGTCCACAGAGGGAACATACCTGCATCACAAGTTGGCGACTCCGCTAGGGAGACTAATTTGTGTGTTTTCTCTTGATTTTTCTCTTGTTGTTTTCGATTGAATTACATAATGTCTCTTTGTTTTAGGACTGAACCATCAATGATTTGGATCACTTGAGTAGATCTGGTAGTCCACCTCACTGTCTGAGTGATAAGCCTAGTGTCTTTCCATTGTTTTTGCCTCATTTTCCCTCTTTATTAAGATTGTCACTGTTTAATTCCTAACAGTTGTGACGAATCACTCATGTTCTCTTTACCCTCACTGTACATCGTGAATATCCCGTCATACAGCTGTGACGATTCTTGAAATCGGACCGTCTCTTAGAATAGGTTTACTCTTGTGACGACATCTCTGAGAACAGGTGCACTCTTGTGAAGACGTCTTTGAGAATAGGTGTACTCTTGTGATCATCTCAGGTTGTTAGTGTTGCGCCTGTGACAATTCCTGTAGGGTTAATTTATACAACCCTGCCTCCTGAATAGACCAGTGTAGCTTGTCCTCTATTGTTTCATTCACCTTGTTAAGCTTGTTTTGATTGTGTTTACTGAGGCATGTCCTTCTTGGTTCCCTTTTTATGAAATTTGGCTTTTTGGACTGTGTGACCTACGTCTTTTAGGGTTCCGTCAAGAATTCATTGGTTTTTGGTTGCTTGTCCTTTCAAGTTTCTGAACTACATCCACAACAGTCTTATTGATTTGTTTGAATCTGTTCTCTTGCTACTTGTAGGTTTTAACCTCGTACAGAAATTACCTGCATACGAATTCTAAAACACAGAAAATAAACAATGCGAGAGCATAACACATAAAACACATACACACAGAGATTTTCCCCTAGATCCCAAAATCGGGACTACCAGCTTGATTTTTCATTATTTTCCTTTCAATATTATAATACATATTTATACATGTCGAAGCATCCAATACCATGGACCGAAAACCATCGCGTCCAATACCATGGATCGAAAACCATCGCGTCCAAAAAACATGTGCAAAAATCATGCACAAAACCATAGGTGGGTCCACCCAACCTAACATAGTTTCCAAAACAAAAAAATTCTGGGGCGTTACCCCAGACCCCATAAAGTGGGGTTACGGGTACACCTCAAACCCCCTATGACCCCTCCTCGCTACACAATCGGCGCAACGAAGGGGGTGCTCCACCCCCCTCTAACCCCCCGGTTAACTACGTGGGCTAGTCGTGGAAAGAATATAACACAACCCAACATTCTCCCACTTGTTGTTTTCTTTCCACAGGGGGCCACAAGAGAGCTTAGTCATTTTTCCAACCCTGAAATGCCCATTGTTTCTCTACACCAAGAGAACTTCTCAGAGCTCACAGATTTTGTCAATGCTTCTGCAGTATTCTTGAAAGTGTCCACCTTTACCAGCAACACCTTTTTGTCTTCTATCATATCCCTCACAAAGTGATACTAAACATCAATGTGTTTTGTCTTTGAATGATATGCAGGGTTCTTTGCCAAGAAAATTGCACTTTGGCTATCACAGTCTATCCTTATAGCTTCCTGTACTAACCCCATACTTGAACACAATCTTTGCAACCAAACTACTTCCTTGATTGCATGAGTGGCTGCCATGTATTCTGCCTCTGTATTTGATAGTGACACTACAGATTTTTTCTTACTCATCCAACTAACTGCACCTCCAAATAGGTTAAACACATACCCACTTGTAGATCTTCTCTGATCTAGATCTCCAGCCCAATCTGCATCAACAAAGCCATGAATATCCAACACTTTGTCCAATCCTGGTCTTCCTTGGTAGCACAAACCATAATCACTAGTGCCATGAAAATACCTGAAAACCCGCTTCACTGTTGTCCAGTGCTCCTTCCCTAGTTTTGACATAAACCTGCTCAATACTCCCACTGCATGTGCAATGTCTGGTATAGTACATACCATTTCATACATCAGGCTATCAACTGCACTTACATATGGAACACGGGACATGGTCTCCTCCTCTTCTTGTGTCTTGGGACACTGTTCAGCAAATAACCTCACACCTATAGGAATAGGAACCTTCACCAGTTTACTATCCTGCATATTAAACCTCTGCAGTATTGTCTCGACATACTTCCTCTAGTTTAACTAGAGCTTCCTCTTTGTACGATCTCTTTTAATTTCCATGCCCAAAATATAGTTTGCAGCACCAAGATCTTTCATGTCGAATTTGGAAGACAATTGGGTCTTCAAATCCTGGATAATTTCTTTGTCATTTCCAACCAGCAACATATCATCCACATATAAGACCAGATAAATAACACGGTCACCAATTAATTTAAAATACACACAGTGATCTGCTTTGCTTCTGGTGAAGCCAATTCCCCGTATAAATGTATCAAATTTCTAATACCACATCCTTGGTGATTGTTTTAACCCATACAAAGACTTCTTTAACTTGCATACCAGTTCTTTCTTACCCTTCACTACAAAGCCTTCAGGTTGCTTCATGTAGATCTCCTCTTCCAGATCCCTGTGAAGAAACATTGTCTTCACATCCATCTGTTCTACCTAAAAATCAAAATCAGCAGCAACAGATAAAAGTAATCTAATAGAAGTTACCTTGGCAACAAGAGAAAAAATATCACCAAAATCAATTCCCGACACCTGGGACTAACCTGTTGCTACCAACCGAGCTTTGTATTTCTCCACTTTTCCTTCTACATTTATCTTCTTTTTGAACACCCATTTGTTGCCAATGGGTTTCCTTCCAGCCGATAACTCCACCAGATCCCAAGCCTCATTTTTATGAAAAGATGCCATTTCATCAACCATGGCCTCTTTCCAGAGTTTTCCATCCTCTGAATCCACTACTTCCCTCACAGTTCTAGGATCATCATCAGTAACAAACAAGGCAAAATTTGAACAGAAAGAAGATGGACTATACCTTTTTGGCTACCTTCTTTCTTGAACTGATCTTCTCATAGCCGAAGTTTGTGGCTCTTCATCTTATGATTCCTCCTCTGCTGTAGAGTCTAATTCTTCCTCCTTTAGCTCAAACTCTCTCTTCTCAGGTTCCTTTCATTGGAATTCATGTTTAATAACATCTTTCACCTCTCTAAACACCACATCTCGGTTGTACACAACCTTCCTTGTTATTGGGTTCCAAAGCTTATAACCCTTTAAACCATCTTTATACCTAATAAAGATGCACTTTTCAGATTTACTATCCAACTTGGTTTTTTTCTCCTTTGGAACATGTACATATGCATCACATCCAAATACCCTTAGATGTGAAAGAGATGGTTTCTTACCAATCCATACCTCTTGTGGAGTCTTATCCTCCAATGCTGATGAAGGTGACCTATTGACCAGGTAACATACAGTATCCACTACCTCTGCCCAGAATTCTTGTCCTAACCCGGCACCACTGAGCATGCTTCTTGCCCTTTCCATCAACGTCTTGTTCATTCTTTCTGCAACTCCATTTTGCTGAGGTGTATATGGAGTAGTCTTCTGCCGTGATATACCACATTTCTTATAGAATTCTTCAAATTCCTTGCTGCAAAACTCTCCGCCATTATCTGTCCTCAGCACCTTTATCTTCTTCTTTGTCTGGTTTTCCACTAGAGCCTTAAATTCCTTAAACCTATCAAAGACTTCAGATTTCTTCTTAAGAAAATATATCCATGTATTCCTTGAGAAGTCATCTATAAATGATACATAGTACACAGACTTACCCAGTGATGGAACCTTCACAGGTCCAAACACATCACTGTGCACAAGCTCTAATATATGTTTCGCCCTCTTACCACCAGAGGGGAAACTCACCCAATTCTGCTTCCTGTATACACAATTTTCATAGAAATAAAAATCCAGAGAGCTATTACTCATACCTTCTGCTATACCTTTACCATGAAGTATTCAAAGGCCCTTCTCTCCAATATGTCCAAGACTTTGATGCCACAACATGGTATTTTCTCCAGAGACCACTAGATTTTCTGCTCCACTTTCAGGAACCACAGAACTATTGCACCCATCAACAATAGTGCTACCTTGCAGCTTGTACAGAGTTCCAATCCGAACTCCCTGCATCAATACCAATGCTCCTCGAACCATCTTGTAGGTATCCTTCTCAAACACTGTTTTTACACCTGCATCATCTAGCTTGCTTACAGAAATCAGATTTCTAGCCAATACAGTAATATGTAGAACACCCGGAAGTGTTCTAACCCTTCCACCTTGCAATTTCAACTTTACTTTTCCGCGACCAATGATTCTAGCCTTCCTGTCATCCCCCAAGAAGACATCACCACCATCATATTTCTCATACTTGTAGAACCACTCTCTATGGGGAGTGAAGTGAAAGGATGCACCTGAGTCAATCAACCATGCCTCATGATCGACATGTGTACTTGAAGAAGCCAAGTACACATCCCACCTTCATCTGAGGTGGTTTTCACCTCTGCAGAAGGATCCTCATCAGATCCCTTTCCTTTGTCAGGAGCTTTAGATTTACAGTCCCTTTTGAAGTGGCCTTCCTTTCCACATTTCTAGCACACCACCTTTATAGGTTTTCCTAGAGATTTAGATCTCCCTCTAGATTTAGATCTCCCACTCGATGACTTATTTTTGTTTATGTTCTGGGACCGTCCTCGTACAGACAAGGCATCACCATTTTGGCTCTCCATATTTTTTCGTCTCATCTCCTCCTTCAGCAAGGCTGAGACTATTTCATCAAACTGCAAGGCAGTTGCATTGCTACCTATTGCAATAACCAGACTATCCCACGAATATGGTAGAGAACACAACAAACTGATGCACTTATCTTCATCTGAAATTTTAATATCAACAAATGCTAACTGACTTACCATAGTATTAAATGCGTTCAGATGCTCTGTCACCAAGTCTCCATCTTTCATCCTCAAGTTATATAGCTTTTTCCATAGGAACAGTTTATTCACCAGAGACTTAGATTGGTACAAAGTCCCTAACTTGTCCCACAAAGCCTTCATCGTAGCTTCTCCTGATACATTCAGCAATACTGAATCTGAGACACTCAATCATATTGTGCTCTTTGCCTTCTGATCCAACTTCTTCCATTCTTCATTGGACACTCCCGTTGGTTTAGTACCCGGATCTACCGTGATCCACTGATCTTTATCCAGCAACAAATCCTCCATCTTGAGTTTCCACAACTCAAAACTCTGACCATTAAATTTCTCAATCACTATCTTTCCACTACTCGCCATCTTCTTTCACCACCAAAATCGATCTCACAAATCTCCCACTGAACAAGGTCTACCACAAGCCCAAGCGAAACCCCTCAGCAACAAAGGCGTCCCCTTGAAACCAAATCTACTTTGATACCAAATGTAGGTTTTAAACCCGTACAGAAATTACCTGCATACGAATTGCAAAACGCAGAAAATAAACAATGCGAGAGCATAACACATAAAACACATATACATAGAGGTTTTCCCTTGGATCCCAAAACTGGGACTACCAGCTTGATTTTTCATTATTTTCCTTTCAATGTTATAATACATATTTATACATGCCGAAGCATCCAATACCATGGACCGAAAATCATCACGTCTAATAGCATGGACCAAAAACCATCGCGTCCAAAAAACATGTGCGAAAATCATGCACAAAAGCATAGGTGGGTTTGCCCAACCTAACATAGTTTCCAAAACCAAAATTTTCCGAGGTATTTCCCTGGACCCCATAAAGTGGGGTTACAGGTACACCTCAAACCCCCTATGACCCCCCCTCACTACACAATCGGCGCAACGAAGGGGGTGCTTCGTCGCCCCTCTAACCCCCCGGTTAACTACGTGGGCTAGTCGTGGAAAGAATATAACACAACCCAACACTACTTGCCCATATTCTTGGTTGATCCATAGTGATTGGTCATCAAACTAGCTTGTTCTGTTGAGTTGATTCACTATTGAAGCATAGATTACAATTTCCTTTTGATCAGTCACGCTATGCATTAGCTTGTTTGTTATTTATTCCAAAAATAAAAAACAATTGCACTCATATAGTATATGAAAATGAAAGCATGTTTGCATTAGTAGATTGCTTATGATTAGGAATTGAAAAGCGAAATTCAAATCTTTCATTTTTCATCTTAGTAGTTGCGAGCTAAGCGGAAATCGATTCATTGTGTTTCCTATTGATTAGATTACTTGCTTGCACTACTGTTCTTGCATTTTCTTGTTATTGTCTTCGTTCTCTTGGAAATGAACTCCTTACCCTCATTTAGGTAGTCATTCATTGAAAGGAATGGTTTTTTACTCATTGTAGTTGCATACTAGAGATTGTTGAAATACATTCGGTAAGGCCTTGAAATCGAAACTTAATTCAAGATCAACTGTTAAAATTCATTGAATTAACCTAAAAACAAATTGGAACTTAACGCTCAAATCTAGAGGTCTAGGCTAGAGATGTGTTCTGACGTCGTTAAACCTAGTTCCTATTGTTTTCACTAAGGTTGGGTGATTCCTCCTTTGTGATTCGATAAGTGCTAGTACAGACTTGTGCTCCCTGTACCGTCGAGTATATGGTGGGAGACCCCATTAGATTGAAATCCTTTTACCCTTAGGAAGCTAAGTCTTCCACCTTATAGATTGTAATGCACCAAACACAACATTTGAGAAGATTGACTAATGTATGGGAAGTCCTTGGTCATTTCTCCTTCATTTATCACCAAGGTGTATATTGCAGTTTTACAATTTGTCTGGTAAACCTCTTGCCTAGAATTCCAGAGCAGTCACTTTCGTTCCTTTTTTACTCTTTAAAAGTAAAAGGATCATCTAAGCACTTGTCCTTTCAGGCTCTTTAAACTTCGAAAGCGATAGAGTCACCTTTCATCCTTTTCTTGACTCTTAAAATATGAAAAGGCCAAGTTTTGTTTCAATGTTGTAAAATTAACTACCCATGAAATATTCCTGGTTCCTGTTAGTGCTTCTTTCAAAGTCAATTCCAATGGAAACATTTCTAGAGTCTACAAGTCAAGGTCTCTCCCCGGATGGGAATCCTGGTCCCTTTCCTTCTTTTGGAAATGTTGGTGCTCCTTATATGGAAACGTTGTCCTTGCATGGTTAACCATTGGCCTACATGTTTGGTTGTTTTCAACCTCGGTGGTCCTGAGCATCCTGACTCCTGTTCCACCGTCTCCTTCATTTGAATCATGTCACGATGATTCTAGGGTTGACCCTTCACCTTCTTCCCCTATTTCTTCACCCTCCTCTCCTACATCCCCTGGTGAAAGTTCCAAATCCAATAACCAGGAGGCTAAGAAGAAGAAGAGGAAGACAAAGAAGAAGAAGTTAGGTAAGTGAGAGGCCAACCATGTGACTATTGCTCTGAGTGCACCTCTGGTAAGAAAACCTTCTAGTCCTCCATGAAAGGTCAAATTTCCTTGTAAGCTATGCAAGGGTGATCATCTCCTTTGAGACTACCCTGGCATTCCCAGAATCTTGGAGGTATGGTCTCAAATTTCGAATCGACCATCCTCATCGACCTCTGGAGATCATGTTGATACTACGCTCTTGGAAAGAAATGGTAAGAAGAAAGGGAAGATTAGATTTCCCTGTAGGTTATGTGAAGGCGAACATCTTCTTCACCTTTGTCCTCTCATGGATAAAGCTTCCAAAATTTTGGAAAACCTGGCAGTTCCTCAACCCAACTTCCTGTTGGTTATCAGAGGCTTTCTTCTAACCCTCCCCGGATTGGTAAAGAGATTGACTTGGATTCATCTCTTGCCCATCCTACTCTTCCTGAGCCTGACTGTGTTATGTCTGTTCCCAACCAACCATTGGTCGAAGAGAGTGTCGGCTTGGTTTCGCCACCAGTTGTTCATTCTGTTCCGGAAGAGCATAATGATCATACTGCTCATGTTCTTCTGGTTTCTTCAGATTCTCATGAATCCAAAAGTGACCCTCCTATCCTTTCTGCTCTAGAAAGTCCTTCTTATATTCCCCCAGAGCATGGGAGCAATCATATGATACCCCCACCGAGTTGTTCTGTCATTCCTTCAATTGGAGTCACTTGACTACTTTCCGCCTCCCATCTTATGTGCCTTTCCATATCACAGTACACATCTATAATATGGAAATACCTGACACTATCTTAGATGAAGGTGCGTCTATTAGCCTCATGTCTTCCACTACTTGGCAAGCTTTGGGCTCCCCACAACTTGTGCCTGTCACCTAGAATCTGTTGGCTTTTGACAGAGGAACTAGTCAACCCTTAGGGATCCTTCCAAAGTTACCTATTACTTTGGGAGGCAAAACCGTCTATATAGACGTGATGATCATCCAAGGTGTGTTGGATTTTAATCTTCTCCTTGGCCGCGACTATATTTTTGTCATGGGAGCTCTTGTTTCTTTGCTTTTTCGTGTGGTTTGTTTTCCACATGAGAGAATAATTGTGACTATAGATCAATTGTTATTCTTTTGTCACCTAGTACCTCCTTTGCAACCATCATCCCCTATCAGCTCTTATTTGGAAGTAGTACCTTCCCCGCCACAAGTCAATTATGTGGCTACCTGTTTTGCCTCCATTGATGATCACGCAGATGATCTAGTACATCATGTACTGGGGGCATTAGGACCCAATTTGTCATTGGTACCCAATGACTTGTATTCCTCCCGAAGTGTGGTCCTTCCGTCTAGTGAAGACCTCTTGGGAGCCCTGTTTTCAGATGGTCCATGAATAGTTTCATTGAGGATAGTTCTTTTCATGTGTCGACCTCATTAAAAAATGACACAAGGAGTCCCGAGGATAGTTCTTTTCTTGTGTCGACCTCGTTAAAAAATGACACAAGGATTCCTGAGGATAGTTATTTTCTTGTGTCAACCTTGTTAAAAAATGGAACAAGGAGTCCCGAGGATAGTTCTTTTCTTGTGTTGACCTCGTTAAAAAATGAAACGAGTTCGAAGGATAGTTCTTTTCTTGTGTTGACCTCTTTAAAAAATGAAACAAGGAGTCCCGAGGATCGTTCTTTTCTTGTGTCGACCTCGTTAAAAAATGAAACAAGGAGTCCCGAGGATCATTCTTTTCTTGTGTCGAACTCGTTAAAAAATGAAACAAGGAGTCCTGAGGATCGTTATTTTCTTGTGTCGACCTCATTAAAAATGAAACAAGGAGTCCCGAGGCTAAGTTTGTTCCTGTGTCAACCTCGTTAAAAAAATGAAATAAGGTGTGATGAGCATAGTTTTTGTCTTGTGTCAAGCTCCTTAAAATTGAAACAAGGGTCTTGAGGATAGTTCTTTTACTGTGTCAACCTCGTTAAAAAAATGAAAAAACTCCCCTTTCCCAATTGAGTCTTTGATTGAGATCTCGTAAAATCCTAGTCGAGTCTTTCCAAGATCTCAAAAGTGAACCTTCATTCCATTCACCTAGTTGAATGACATGAAGCTTGTGGGGCATGTACCTTGATTTGAATCATTATGCTTGGGGCATGTGAAACTTATTCAAGCATAGTTTTTCATTTCAAGCTTATATAAAACATGAAACCAAATCCAAGCACAGTTCTCCATGGTTCAAGCTTGTTTAAAAATGAACCCGCACTTGATTTATGTCTCGTGATTGTCATTTTAATCAACTAATTTCTGCTAGGTGAGCCTTGGTTGTTTCATTCCATCATCGCCATCTCTTTGGCTGATCATATGCTTTCACTTGGTTGTTTTTCCTTTCCTGAGGGACCGCAATGATGAGTGGTTTTATTAGCTAACCTCTTGACCATTACATGTTTTGAACCATTCCACCATTGTCGGAACTAGTTGCTACTCTTTATACCACTCATTCCTCTAGGATGAGTCACCTTTAAACTCTTTTCTGACTCGTAAAAGCTAAAAATATTGCCGAGTATTTTTCCCTTTTGACTTGTAAAGGAAATAAAATGGGGGGTCCACTTTCAAGCTCTTTTTCGACCCTTTAAAAATGAAAAGATTGCCGAGATCTTGTCGCTTTGAACTCGTTAAAGGATGCAAAGTGTCATCTACCCAGTATATGTTTACCCCTTTTCCGGGTTGGGATAGATTACTTATGAAAAAGGTATACATTGATCTATCATGGTCAATAGGTTCTCTCAAGTATCTTTTTCTACCTTTTTGGGCTCGAGAGACACCAACATATGAAAAGGGCCTATCTGGAGTTTTCTTTTCCGTGTCTTTTTCAAACTCTCTAAATATGAAAAAGCCTTTGAGTTTTACCTATGTCAGACTCGTTAAACCCTGACGACATTGGACTCATCGCCATGATGAGACCCGAACTTCTCCTCCCTAGGGCTCGTTAAAATTTCGTTGGGTTGGATTTGTCCAAAGGACAAACTTATATTGCAAGCATATGCTATCCCCTTCAAGCTTGTGCTTCAAAAATAATTGGGGTACTCGCCAGCAATGGTGGGGGGAAATTTGGAAATATTCTATTGATTACCTACGACAACTTGTTGCTCTTGAACATCGACACTTTTTTGCTTCTCGCTGGGTTTGGGATATCCTCACTTCGTCATTGGCCTTCTAGGATTTGGGTTCTTCATTTTGCCGCATTCCATTGGATCCCTATTGTCTCCACATGACCTTCGATCCCTTGGTACCAAAATGATGCCGCATTCCATAGTCATGTCGCTGATATGTTCAAGAGCTTAATCCTTCTGCAGTTTTCACCCTTACATCCTCCTCTAATTCTATGTTTCATCCGTCTTCATCTTGTTCCTATGTCTCGCGTTGTTGATGTGGGAAACATTATGGCCCTCCTGCGATGGATCGCTTCCTGTCGACATCAACTCATTATCCAGGAAGTTTATCTAGAGACTCTTTTTGGGTACCTTGGAGCTTGCATGCCTTAATGGAAAGTTCTTCACACTCAACAATAGGCTTGCATCATTGGTCTTCGATCGGGTGATTTCACAAGTGTTCGACTCCATACCATTCTTCACACTTTGTGGATTGTACTAGCAGTACCTTGAGAACCATTGACATTACTAGTGGTCTCTCTCGCGCTTGTTAACTGTTCACATCATTGGCCAATAATCAAGTGATTTTCTAGTATGCTCGACTTCAACATATTTTTCGCATATTAGAAATTTTACAATGGACAGGTCGAGATTCAAGACCCTGGGCTCAGATTACACAAGTCCAAGTTGCGTGGATTATTTATACATGAATCTTTTGATTAGAAAGTTGCGACCATACCTAATTTTTTCTGGATGGCTGATGAGCTCCAGTATTGTAGCAATTATGTTGCAACTCCTTGGGCTCCCTACTTTAATTTTATCAACCCGTAGTTTGTAACAAACTTGGAAGCGACGGTGCTATATGCACAAGTACTAGCTCTTACTGCAGGCTATCATTTGATCAGCTGGCATAAGTTCGCTAGGAGCTTAAGCCAACTTCTATGAGTTCTCATAAGAAGCTTTTAATTGTGATGGAAGAAATCTAACCCAAGAGAGGCTATTGTATTTGCAGAAAGATAATGAAAGTTGAAAGGAAACGCAAACCCTAGTTTTACCCACTAACCCTACTTTTGCAAGCAAAGAGATAGAAACTACTGAAATGGATACCATTGACTATTGAAAGGTAAAATTCATGTATACAAGCTACTTCTAAAGGAAAATGAGAAGAAATCATCTTTTTGTACTTTTAAGCAATTTTGTGCAGAATTATTATGCTTGTGTTTTAACTATTTGTGACTGTGTAGAGGTTTGGTGGCGAAGGGAGATGGAGTTGGCATTTGCAGGAGGTGTGGAAGGTGTGGAGAGGTCATAAGAAGTCCCTAGTACCCTTCTAGAGACTTCCATTGCAATCATATTTCGAAAAATCACTCGCATGAACTTCTACAGGAGGCTGCAGGGAATCTACAGAAGGTTCTACAAGAGGATCTACAAGAGGAGGCCGAAAGTGGTTTTTCGAGGTTTGGAGGAGGAAAAATGGTGGGAGAAGGGAAATGAATACTGGATGGAGATTTTAAGGGGTCTAGGACCTTGTAAATGAGGATCAGGAGTGAAGGACATGGTTGGATTTGTTCAAGGCCAAGAAAGCATTTTTGTACAAAAACGTAGAAATTAGGGTAGTTTGGGAAAGTATGGCGGATGAGTGGGGGAATCTTGGGAGATGAACTGGAGTGGGTTGTGTGATGGAAGAATGATAAGTTGGAGTGTTCTACAAGTGAGCTGCACACTTACTTTTCAAAACTGACCCAAGCAAGAGCTAAAAAAATCGAGTTTTACCTATTTTAACCTAATTCTGACCTAAAAACCAGAAAAGTGTTGAACAAAACTTTATGGACAGGAAGTTATGCAAGAAAGCCATGGTAAATGAGCAAGAATAGATCTAAGCATGTAAATACAACTGATATCAACTCTTCCAACTCGAAATCTCACACTAGAAATTGCATTAGAAAGCAAAAACAATGTTTTGGTGGCAGCAAGAGTGCCTTGATCTCAAATCATGGTCCCAAGGAGGGAGGGAGGATATCAAGGCCTACTTGGTAGCCTTTTTTGGATCTTTTTCTATTATTGCAACAAACTATCTAATCAATCCTGAAGCAAGAACAACTATTCTAATCATCAAAAGCAACCTAATTAAAAGAAGCAAGATTTAACCTAAACAACATAAATTATTTCATGAATGCAAGAAAAAAACATATAAATACACAAAGGAGGTGCTGGGAACTTTGGTTGGGCCCAACCCTAAGAGCTATAGCCCCTAGGAAAGATTAGTGCTATTTCAAAGCTGGATTCATCTTCATTGATAAAAAATAATAGTTACATCACAAAACTGTCTGCAAAAAGAGCTTGAAAATGAGCTGAGTATAAGGCTGCACTAAAGTGAAAAAATAGACTATCAAATGGCTAAACTATTGAGGCTTGAAGCCTTCTTATTTATACAATTGAGGACTCCCAACATTCCTCCTAAACTTTAGGAACTCAGTTGCTTAAAACTGCAGATAACAACAACTTCACTAAACCTGCTCGACTGCCCCTTGGAATCATCATTTGTGGGCTGTTATACTCCGAGTTGTTGATGGAGAACTCAAGGAATGGGTAATTAATGAAGGAGGAACCCCTCCTATAAGTCCTCAGCCTTGTTTATTCAATTTTGGTTGCCAATCTGCTCATAAATGCCTGGTCTTTGTCCAAAAATGTCCAAAAAACTGCAATGAACACTCATTAGACTATGTGGCAAAGTGACTATCCCCATTCACTCTATTGACATAAATATATTCAAAAACATGCACAAAACTATGGAGAATAGTGGATTAAATGAAAATAATAGGCAGAATGAGCCCATATAGTTACCCATTTCTGGGGCTCATCGTCACCCCCTGCTGAATCTGTTGCTCATCCTCTGAGCAACTAATCCAGTTCTTCATCTTTGATAGCTTTAATAGCTTCCCTGACATCCCAGGCCTCTAAGGTGATGTCCTCTTCTCTATCATGAAAACCTGCTTTCCTGTCCACTTCCTCCCATTGTTTCTGATCTTCCTCCTCCTTAACCCTTTCCAACAGTCCTAACAGTAGTGGAGGACTAAACTTAAGACCAATCCAGTTGGCTTTCAAGTTTTGCATTGATTGTTTGTATAGGGGTACTCTCCTCATAGCTTCCCTCATTCCGGTTGGGAGTGATACTCCCTTATCTTTAGGCTATGGGACAATGTATTCCATCTTCTTGTGTAAGCATGACAGCAGTTATCACCAAACAGCCTCTCCATATCTTCAAAATGAGCAATAGTCTGTGCTTGCCTTTCAACATAGTCAGGGGCAACCTGAGGATTGTTTGCAAGGTGCTGGTGAGAATATATGAGAGTTGAGGGATCTTCTGGTTCTGCCCTTATCATGAGGGGCTCACTTACCTCCCTGTTCATAATCTTACGAATTTCTACTGCTCTCTTTTCCTCATGGCTCAACCAAGAAGCCATATCCATGAGTTGTAGGTCTCCTAATGCAGTGTTTGGATCCCATAGATTCATGTTAGGAAGTGCCAGGGTGTGTAAATAGAATTAAGCTGAGCTACTATCACATAAATGCATAAACTGGTTGTAATTTTGGAATGGGATTGTGCCCCTTTGGGCCGATGTTTTAATTTGGAATTGGAGCCATTGGTCTTTAAGATACAATGCATAGGATTTAGCTGGTCGTATGCATTGCAAGGCTTCCATTGCCTAGCTGGCCATGCAGGCCATTTGGGCTTCTTTTTCCTACAACTGTTGTTTCAAAAACTGCACTTCACCTGCTGCCTGAGACTCTTTTTCTTGCAGTTGTTTCATTAACATTTCAACATCAGTCCGTGGCTCTCCCTCTTGCTACTGTTTCTCTATTGCTTCATTGTTTGTTAGGGACCTTCTTGCTGTTGCTGCCCTCCCAAGATTGGCAACTTTTCTCCCTTTTGAATTTCCCGTTGCTGTAACTGCTTTTTTAGCAGTTCATTTTCTTCCTGTAGTTGGGCTCTTTTATTGCTCTCTATGTGCCTTACCATGGCCAACTCCCCTCTCAATTCTTTCAACTTGTCCTCCATGTGCCCTATATCTTCAACTCCTTTAGATTTAGAAATTTGCATCCAGGTGTGGGTTCTAACCCTTTCTTTTTCTAATTGAAAGAAAAGAGGCACATTTAATTTTTGTGGGATGATTTTCCCACCTTCTAGCAGATTGTAATAGGAGCCTAAATTAGGCTGAGGGCTTGGTTCAAGTATTTCCTTGGCCTTGCCTTCCCCTTGTGACTGTTCTGCTACCTTCTCTTCTAATTTTTCAGTTTCTTTCAGCTTGGCTAGTGTTTCCTATAGAGATGTTTCAAATTCTTATAGGACTGCTTTGGAGTCCATCAACTTAATTCTTTCCTTCCAGGTGGATGTTTTAGGACTTCCTCTCTCATAGGTGATAGAGATCTTGGAGGGAGATTCTACCTTCCTTTTAGTAGGTGTATCCTCAATGAAAATTGGTTCCTTTGATGGTGGCTGGGGCTTACCCACCTTAATCCTAGTGCTCCTTCTGGCTTTAAAATACATAGAGGTTTACCTTTTTCTTTTCCCCTTTTGTTTTGTTGGAGTGCTTAATGCAGCAAGCACAGTTGCTACTTCCCTTGCCAATGTTTCAGTGGATGTTTCTTCCTGTTGTTCTTTTCCTTCATCTCTTACAGTCTTTCCTATGTCTACTATTTTTTCTTGTTCTCTGTTATCTCTGGTGGTGTCTTCTCTTTTTCTTGCTAGGTCCTTGCCTTGCCTGTGGCAATCTTCTTTTGGGCTTTCTTGGGCTTTTTCTTCTCAGCCTTTGTCCTTTTTCTCTTCTCTGTTTTTGAGGTTGTCTTCTTTTCTGCCTTAGGCTCAACAGTAGTTTTGTCAAATTTCTCCTCTTCTTTTTGCTTCTCCTCTGTTTTTCCTTTTGTTTGAATGTATTGTGCTTCCTCATTATTGTTCTTCTCAAGTTCCTTGGTTTGCTCCTCCTCTTCACTACTGGATGGGCTAATGTCCTCAGTCAAAGTTTTTTTGTCATCTTCTCTGGACATATTCTTGAAAATTTCCCAAGCTATGGGGATGGTATATGTGTGTAAGGCATCTTCTACCAATAGTTTTATGAGCCCATGGTGGGCCAGCTAGTCTAGGACCCCTGCATTTAGCTTGGTGCCACATTCTATCAAAGACTGGAGGAGGAAATATGGGAGACTAATTTTTCTAACTAGAGGTAGGTCCATCCCATATCTCAATTCATGCAACAACCTGAAGTGATAACCATAAATTATACAGAACCTCCCTTCACAAGTGATATATTTCATTATCTGGTAGCTGACTTCACTCCATGGAGAAGGTAAGTTTGTCCTTCTGACCCCATTTTTATCCTCTACAGGATGCTCCTCAGGCTAATGTCTTCTTAGCAACTTGTCCCAATGTTTTTTCCTCCTTGCTCCAAGGGAGCCCAAGTGGAAGACATGTGATTCTACTGATAAAATCAGGTGTAAGCTCTAGGGTCAAACCCCTAAAACAGACTGTAGCATGTGTTTTTTAATGGGGTATTAGGGACATCAAAAATTCTTCAGTCATCTCCTCATCATATCCATGAATTCTTTCAAAGAGGGGCATCCAATTTGCCCTGGTGAAGAGGGCCACCACCTCAGGGTGCTCATACAATTTGTTGGAGTTCAAAGGTTCTCTTCTCATGAAACCTCCTGGAATGGTGTTGAGTGATTTTTAAAAATGCTCAGGTGAGAAAGCAGGCAAAACTGAAAACAAAGGGATAGCTTAATTTTGTCTTTTTCTGAAACCAAATAGGGAATTTTCCCGTGTGCTTTCTCCTTACAACATCAAATTGCAATATTTCCCCTGTTCCAAACTACTTTTATCCTAAATTTGATTCTCAGTGTTTGGAAAGAAATTTTTTTTGACAGAACAGAGGATAAATAACACAGGGTTTTTTCAGAGAGTACACAAACTTGCAAATTCGGTTTTTTTTCTTCACATGCTGGTCTCTACGGTTGCATGTGTTTTATTTTACAGTAGAATGTGAGAAAGAAGAAGACAGACTTTGAATGCAGAGAAGAAAATAGAGAACTGTGTAGAACTCAGAGAAAATATGCAGGCAGACTTTTAAGCTTCACTTTCCTTTCTCTCAACCTAATGATGTGTTTTTAATCCACCACCTTATATAAGTAGGTCATATGCAGAGAGGTTTCTCGAGCCTAGCTCGTTTCAAGCTCGAATTTTGGAAAAAATCTCAGGTTTTCCTTCAACAGAGCTTCTCTCTACCTTTCTCGTAGAAATCTTCCTGTAGAAATCTTTCGGCTCCTATAGAATGCAGCAGTGCTCCTGTAGAGCCCGATAGGCGGGAGGATTTTGAAAAACTGGCAGAAAACTAGTGGACGACGACTGGTTTGCTATTCTGAAAGTGGTAGGTGAGTACTGCAAATGAGAACGTCGTGAATGAAGAATGAAACAAAGGGTGGCGAAGGCTTAGACCGCACTATCCTTTAGAAAGGGGCTTCCTGTAGATCTTCAATCTATGTCCATTGATGAGCATGGGGATGGCTTCTTCATCAATGGTCCGGATAAGGACTAAACCATTGTCATTGCATTTTTCTACTGTATATGGTCCTAGCCATCTTGTCCTCAGCTTGCCCTTGAAATCCTTGTATCTCAAATCATACAGTAGCGCCTAATCTCCTGGCTGAAATTGTTTTTCTTTGAGGTGTCAGTCATGCCATATTTTTCTTTGAAGTTGGACTACCTCTGAGTAGAGAAGTGCATGCATTCTCTGTTCATCTAATCCATTTAGCTGAAGAAATCCTTCCTTTCGTGCATGGCTGAGATCTAGTTCCAGCTGAGCTACCATCCTTAATGTGTTATATTCAAATTCTATGGCTAGCAAAGCCTTCTTCCCATAGACCAGCTCATAGGGTGTGAAACCTGTGGTGGTTTTCCAAGTAGTGTTATAGGCCCAGGTGGACTCAACCAATCAATTTTCCCAATATTTTCTGCTGCTGCTCACTACCTTAGTCAAAATCTCTTCCTAAGCTCTGTTAGTGACTTCCACCTATCCATTTTCTTGCAGATGATAAGGGGTGGAAGTTTTATGCTTAATCTTGTGATGTGTGAACAAGTCTTCAATCAGATTGGAGGTAAACTAACTTCCTTGATCTGTGACTAATTCTCTTGGATAGCCAAACTTGTAGAAGATATTTTCCCTCAAAAACTCAGCTACTTTTTCTTCTATTGTTGCTTTGATTTCCTTTGTTTCTGCCCACTTTTTCAGGTAATCCATGCACACAATGATGTAATATTTCTATTTTGAAGGAGGGTTGATAGGACCCACAAAGTCCATGCCCCACTTCTCAAATGGCTCAAAAGTCACTTGAGGCTGCAGGGGCATCTCATCCCTTGGAGTAGGTTTCCCCATCCTTTAACATTGGTCATATTGGCTGATGTATCTCCTGACATCTTGATGAAGAGTGGGCCAATAGTAACCTGCCTGTAGAATTTTGAAGGTAGTTCTCTTTGTTGCAAAGTGGCCCCCACATGGCCCATCATGACAGGTTAGGAGGATGTCAAAAGCTTCCTCCTCCTTGACACATCACCTCAAAATCTGATCTGGGCCAAGTTTAAAAATATTGCCCCCAATCCAAGTGAATGGGGCACTTTTCCTCACGATCTTGCTCTTCTCTTTTGAGGACAGGTGTGCAGAAACTGTGTTGAAACCAAATAATTTTCTATATCAACAAACCATGGAGAGAGTACTGAAATAGAAAATAGGTGTTCATCTGGCATTTGATCATCCACCATTCCTTCTTCACCTATAGGCAGATCTAGTCTAGACAGAAAATCAGCAACAATGTTTTCCTTACCTAGCTTATCAACAATAGTCAAATCAAATTGCTGCAATAAAAGTAACCATCTAATGATACGAGTATTTGCATCAGGTTTATTCATAAAATACCTAATTGCAGCATGATCAGTATGTACGAATGTTTGATAGCCAGTGATGTAGTGTCTGAACTTGTTTAGGGAATGGACTACAACCAGGAGCTCTTTTTCAATTACAGTGTAGTTTAATTCTGCCTTGGACAGGTTTTTACTGAAAAAATATATGGTATATGGTAACTTCTCTTCAACTTGTCCTAAGGCTGCTCCTATAGCCTTGTTCGAGGTATCTATGTGAATGTGGAAAGGTAGGGCCCAGTTTGGACCTCTCAAAATTGGGGCAGTTATCAGCTTACCTTTCAAGGCATCCAGAGCCTCTTGACAATTGTCAGTCCATATGAACTTAGCATCTTTTCCCAAAAGACAAAACAATGGAGAGGCTAGCTTACTAAAATCCTTAATGAATCTTCTATAGTACATTGCTAAGCCTAGAAAACTCCGAACATCTCTTACCTTTTGAGGAGGTGGAACCCTTTGGATGATAGAAATCTTGTTGGGATCCACCTGTAATCCTTGCTAAGAAATTGTATGACCTAGCACGGTCCCTTCAGTCATTAGGAATTCACATTTATCAGGACTGAGGGACAGGTTCATTTCAATACACTTGGCTAAAAATTTCCTCAAGTTAGTCAAAGCTTCTTGGAAGTTAGAACCATAAGGGGTAAAGTCATCCATATAGATTTCCACTGAATCATGAACCAGTTCAGCAAATATGCTCAGTACTACTCTCTGGAAAGTGGCAAGAGCATTGCACAACCCAAAGGGAAGGACTCGGTAGGCAAAGGTACCCCATGGACAAGTGAAAGTGGTATTGTCTTGGTCTTCTAGGCTGATTTGGATCTGTTTGTACCCGCTAAACCCATCTAGGAAGGAAAAGAACTTCTTCCCTGCCAGGCCATCTAACACTTGATCTATGAAAGGCAAAGGGAAATGGTCCTTCTTGGTGGCCTTGTTGAGTTCTCGATAATCTACACAGATTCTCCACTTCCCATTTTTCTTTGGGACTAGCACCAAAGGAGAAACCCATTCACTGTTAGAGATGGGGTAGATGAATCTTGCATCTAACAACTTTTGCAGTTCTTCTTTGACAATGTCCTTAAGGGCTGGATTCATCCTCCTTTGAGGCTGCTTGATTGGTTTACAATCTTCTTTAATGTAAATGTGATGAGTAGAGACTGAAGGGTGGACTCCCTTCATCTCCTTATAGCTCCAAGCAAAATCATCCAAATGGTTGTTCAATAAGCTACAAGTTCTTTCTCCAGAGAGGTGGATAGGGATGAGTTGATATTCAACGTTCTTTCTAGGCCAAATTCCACATTCTTAACTCGAAGAGAGGTTGGATCAGACACACAGAGATCAACTAAAGCATTGGCTTGTGTTTCTTCTACCAACTCTTCTAATGGCAACACACTCGGGGGTGGATTGTGAATCAAATTCTCAATAAGATCATCCTCAGTTTAAGGAGCCCCCTTGGTAGCTTCCACTGTGCACAATGGTGCGGAGTAGACTTCATCCTCATCTTCCTCCTCCAACCAAAGAGGTAAGTCATGTTCTAGCAGAGGTTGGGCAGGAGGATATAGGACTAGCTGTTTGGACATATGCCCATTCTTGATGGTCATGCTCCCAACTCGACAACTAATGTAAGCATCTGCAGTAGCTAACCAAGGCCTTCCCAGGATGAGAGGATATCGAGTGAGCTTTGCCTTTGGTTGAAGAACCAAGAATTCAACAGGGTACTCCCAGGAAGCAATGGAGACCATGAAATCTTCCACAATCCCCTCAGGAGTCATGGTGGAGCGGTCTGCCAATTGTAGTATTGTTGAGGTCTTTCTTAGGGAACCCTGAAGGTTGAGTTTGAGCATAGTGTCCCTGGTCATTACGTTAATGGCAGCCCCTAGATCAATCAATTTGTGGGGGATTATGGTGCCATTGATGTGGACATCAACTACAAGACTCCCAGTGTCCAGATATTTTGGACAGATTACCTATCCCAACATCAGGTCGGACAGTTGTCCGATGACATTGATAGTTGGGGCATCTCTCTTGTGCCTACCTGGGTGCCTGAAACACTTCTCTTTGATCAACTTGTTGTAGATTGGTACATCTTTTATGGCCTAGAGAAGTGGTATTTTTATACATAACTATTTTAGTTCTCCAAAAGTTTAGTTTCTTCTGGGGTCGGTTGTGTGGTTCCAGTTAGTCTCTCAGGAAAGGGTGGAATGGCTTTTGGTTCACTTTCCTATTTCTCTTCCTCATCCTCCTTAAGAGAAGGTTGGCTATCTGGGAGGACCTTCCGAGATCATAGGTTGATCTCCTGAATCTCCACAACATAGGTAGGGCATGTTGTTTCTCCAGTATATACCTGTTGGGCCTGTCTGTTATTGGGGTTCCGGTTTAGTTGAGCAGGTATTTGGGGTTGTCTTGGAGGAGCAGGAGGCAATGGTTGTGGTTGAGCAGGTGGTGGAGGCAAAAGAGTGGGAAGAGATTTGTATTGGGGCCTCCACCCCTGATAAGGTGCATTCCACTGAGGTTGTGGCTGAGCGTGAGAATGAAACGAATGAGCAGCTGGTTGAGTAGGTATTGAGATGGATACAACTAAGGAGGGTGTGTGGACCACGAAGGATGAGCAGGGGGACCCCAAGAAGGCATGGAAGTGGCTTGATTGGGGTTGTAATAAGTCTGGGATGTCCCTTGAATTCCCTGCTGGTAAGGTCTGGGTCCATGTGGCCTCCTTTGGTTCATGAAGTAGAGTGGTTCAGTGGCTCCTTCAGCCCCTTGGTACATAGCTTTAAATCTGGGTAAGGAAGGGCACTGATTTGTAGGATGGTCTTCTTCACAGACAAAACACACTTCTACAGAGTGCAATGGACATTCATTCCTAGGATGCTTTCTAGTGCACCTGGGACAAAATATGGCCAAAGCCCTCTTGTCTTCCTCTTGCTTCTTTGGATTCGCAAGGTATCCACTTGCATGGAAATAGTTTGTCTCCTTTCACTTTTGAAATCTTCCATCTGATTTACAAATTCATTTTTAAGGAATGAACTGGATAAGGGGGTACTGGCTAAAGGTTGACTTCCCCTACCTCTCTTGTTGGCTGCCTTAGAATGGTTTCTAAACACCGTCTTTATGTCATCATAAGGTAGCTGGTAGATGTCTCCCCTAGCCAGCAAATGGAGGGTATCTAGAAGGTCTTCAGGGACTCCTCTGAGCAGAACCAAATTCAAAGATTTGGGGTCAAGTGTGCACCTGGCCCTTTTATAATTGAGTTGAAACCTCTCTTCATAGTCTTCTAAAGATTCATCACTTCCTATGGTCATTCGAAAGATTTCTTCGTTTGTATCCTTTGACCTACAGTAGTCCCAGTATTTGTTGTTAAAGGCTTGTTGCATCTGAGCCCAAGTTGTGATACTGTTTCCAGGTAACCCCATGAACCAGCGTAATGTTGCATCTTTGAGGGTAGAGGGAAAGAGTTTCAACTTTTTCTCGTCTTCTGCATAGTCATAGGTTCGACAAAGAACAACAAACTCAAACAAGAAGGTATCAAGGTCTTCAGTAGTCAATCCATGGAAGTGAGGTAAGGCTGAGGGACTTATGTTTTTCATCTTTGTGTCCCCATTGGTCTCTCAGATAGGAAAAGCACCTTCTATTCTCTCCCCATTTCCTCTAACGTTTCTGTTTTCAGCCATGGTCTCAGGAGGAATGGTTTCTTGCTCTTCTTCTATTATAGGATCTTCATATATCTCTGGAGGTTTACCTATAGGTTCTTTTGCATCACTTCCACCAAAGAAGAGAGAAGGGTGACTTAGTGATGTGGTGGGGGTGTTGGGTAGGAATTTTCCTGAATTGTCTCTATTCCTACGAGGCATGAAAGGAAATCTCTTTTTTTTGGGGTGATTTTTCGTTTCTTTTTTTGCTTGTACCTACAAAAACTAAAATGGATTGAACAACAAATTGAAACTAACTAAAATAAACCTTGCTGAAATGAAAATTGCAAAATTGAAATGAAAGCAGGAAAGGACTAATCTATCTCGCTGAAATAAAAATGCAAAATTGAAATGAAAACAGGAAAGGACTATTCTATTTTGCTGAAATGAAATTGTAGAATTGAAATGAAAGCAGGAAATATCTAATTTATGCTTGCTGAAATGAAATTGTTGGATGGAAATGAAACAACTACTCTATTCTTGCTGAAATAAACTACTTAGCAGAAGGTTGCAGTAGAAAATAGAAGAAAAGAAATAATCACAAAATACTCTGATGCTTCCCCGACAATGGCGCCAAAAATATGGTGAGCTCCAATATTACAGCAATGACGCTACAACTCCTAGGGCTCCGTATTTTACTTTTATCAACCCGGTAGTTTGTAACAAACTTGGAAACGACGGTGCTATGTGCACAAATACTAGCTCTTACTGCAGGCTGTCACTTGATCAGCTGGCATAAGTTCGCTAGGATCTTAAGCCAACTTCTATGAGTTCTCATAAGAAGCTTTTAACTATCATGGAAGAAAGCTAACCCAAGAGAGGCTATTCTATTTACCGAAAGATAATGAAAGCTGAAAGGAAATGCAAACCCTAGCAAACCCTAGTTTTACCTACTAACCCTACTTTTGCAAGAAAAGAGATGGAAACTACTGAAATGGATGCCATTAACTATTGAAAAGTTAAAATGCATGTATTCAAGCTACTTCTGAAGGAAAATGAGAAGAAATCATCTTTTTGTACTTTTGAGCAATTTTGTGCAGAATTATTATGCTTATGTTTTAACTATTTGTGATTGTGCAGAGGTTTGGTGGTGAAGGAAGATGGAGTTGGCATTTGCAGGAGGTGTGGAAGGTGTGGAGAGGTCCTAAGAAGTCCCTAGTACCCTTCTGGAGACTCCCATTGCGATCAGACTTCGAAAAATCACTCACATGAACTTCTACAGGAGGCTGCAAGGAAGCTATGGGAGGTTCTACAGGAGGATCTACAGGAGGAGGCCGAAAGTGGTTTTCTAAGGTTTGGAGGTGAAAAAATAGTGGGAGAAGGGAAATGAAGGCTGCATGGAGATGTTAAGGGATCTAGGACCTTGTAAATGAAGATCAAGAGTGAAGGAGATGGTTGGATTTGTTCAAGGGCCAAGAAAGCAATTTTGCACAAAAACGTAGAAATTAGGGCAGTTTGGGAAAGTATGGCGAATGAGCGGGGGAATCTTGGGAGATGAACTGGAGCAGGTTGTGTGATGGAAGAATGATAAGCTGGAGTGTTATACAAGTGAGCTGCACACTTACTTTTCAAAACTGACCCAAGCAAGAGCTTAAAAAACAGAGTTTTACCTATTTTAACCTAATTCTGACCTAAAAACCAGAAAAGTGTTGAACATAACTTTATGGACAGGAAGTTATGCAAGAAAGCATGGTAAATGAGCAAGAACAGATCTAAGCATGTAAACACAACTGATATCAACTCTTCCAACTCGAAATCTCACACTATCAATTGCATTGGAAAGCAAAAACAATGTTTTGGTGGCAGCAAGAGTGCCTTGATCTCAAATCATGGTCCCAAGGAGGGAGAGAGGAGATCAAGGCCTGCTTGGTAGCCTTTTTTGGATCTTTTTCTGTTATTTCAGCAAACTATCTAATCAATCCTGAAGCAAGAACAACTATTCTAATCATCAAAAGCAACCTAATTAACAAAGCAGGATTTAACCTAAACAACAGAAATTATTTCATGAATGCAAGCAAAAAACATATAAATACACAAAGGAGGTGTTGGGCACTTGGGTTGGGCCCAACCCCAAGAGCTACATCCCCTTAGGAAATATCAGTGCTGGTTCAAAGTTGAATTCATCTTCATTGATCAAAAAATAATAGTTACATCACAAAATTGTCTGCAAAAAGAGCTTGAAAATGAGTTGAGTACAAGGCTGCACTAAAGTGCGAAAATAGACTATCAAATGGTTAAAATATTGAGGCTTGAAGCCTTCTTATTTATACAAGTGAGGACTCCCAACAGTCCTCCTAAACTTTAGGAACTCAGCTGCCTAAAACTGCAAATAATAAAAACTTCACTAGACCTGCTCGGCTACCCCTTGGAATCATCATTTGTGGGTTGTTGTACTCCGAGATGTTGATGGAGAACTCTAGGAAGGGATAATTAATGAAGGAGACACCCCTCCTATAATTCCTCAGCCTTGTTTCTTCGAGTTTGGCTGCCAATCTACTCATAAATGCCTGGTCTTTGTCCAAAAATGTCCAAAAATCTGCAATAAACACTCATTAGACTATGTGGCAAAGTGACTATCCCCATTCACTCTATTGACATAAATATATTCAAAAACATGCACAAAACTATAGAGAATGGTGGATTAAATGAAAATAATAGGCAAAATGAGCCCATATAGTTACCCATTTCTGGGGTTCATCAATGGTTGTGACCATAGCTATGTTTTCATATGGTCTTTTCGACTAGATGGCTCTGTCCATACCACACGCCAGTTTTATTTATCTTTTGGATGGCTATGCCCATACCTTGACTACATGTACTTTTTTCACTATTAGAGATATCAATTGTACTTGTGTCTGCAAGTTCTCCGTGATGGTGTTCTAGTTCAGTTATGGTTTTGTAAAGAATTTCACCCCTCCCACTCTCTCGGCCTTCATGCTTTAGGGGGCATCTATTACACAGTATTTTGTCACCGACCCCACATCCCCTGATCCTAGATAGAGTCGGTCCCTGAATGACATATGCTCTTTGTCATATACCAAAATATGTGTCTAATCTTCCATAATATTCAAGAAGATTGCCTAAGCTCTTTAATCCTGAAGTTGACCCCTTTCTAACCATGTTTCAAAATCGTCGCAGGTCATCACTGTCCTACCTACGATGATAGCTCAGAATGAACTAACACCTTGTGACGTCATCTCTAAGTCTTAGTGTTTGACCTACAACGACCTAGATATTGTGAATTAGTTCAAATAGAATGCTTCTACGTGGTTCTGGAGCTAGTTGTTGGGTCAAAGAAGTTCTCCTTTCCTCATTTGAGATGGTGGTTCCACCTTTTGAGTAACCTCCCATGAAGATAAGCTTCCTCTCCCCTCATTTATGGAGGCTCCTCCTCTTATAAAAGTGTCCTCCATGGCTATGATCAGCTAGTTAGCAAATTAGCTAGTTCTTGGTTTGTTGGATTGATAGCTTACAATTTGGATTGTTGATAGCCTAGAAATAGCTTGTGAGGCATGAGAATAGCCTTTCATGTTGTGGATTGATAGTGTGAAATGGTTTTGTGAGAAGGAAGCCTTGTTGTGATTGCCTTAGTTACATACTTGTGCGTTTGGCTGAGAGAGAGTCATCAACCTTTCTGGGAGACTTTTGAGAGTGAATGCTTATGGAGACATACTGATTGGACCCTTCAAGGAAGCTTACGACGTCAACGTGTGGTTGTAATCTTTACTGTTGTTTATATTAATACAATCAATGGTTATTTCTTATATCATGTATGAAATGTATGTTGATAGCTTATGGTTCCTTGACTCTATAAGTAGATAGTTTGTTGTTGTGCTCTAAAATGTGTTTTGTTGTTTTCCTATGTTGTTTCAAGTGAATCATCCATTAAGGAGAAGAAAGTGATAGCTGAAGCATCGTGATGAAGACTTCATCAAACACCTGTATAAGTTAGGCCTATTCAACGATAGCTATTTAAGGAATTAGTATTGTCTTTGTCTTGCTATGACTAGACCCACTCTAGGGCTAGAGGGGTTGTCTCTGTCCGAAGAGGGAACATACCTACATCACATTCACCCCTCTACTTAACCCCAACAATGCCTGACGCAATGTACATGGGGCACTTCTGCCCTCCCACTCATGGGGTAGTCGTGGAAATAATATAACACAACCCAAAATTCTCCCACTTGTTGTTTTCTTTCCACAGGGGGCCACCGGAGAGCTTAGTCATTGATCGAGCCCTGCAATGCCCATTTTTTCTCTACACCAAGAGAACTTCTTAGTGCTCACAGACTTTGTCAATGCTTATGTAGTATTATTCAAAGTTTCCACCTTTACCAGCAACACCTTTTTGTCCTCAACCATATCCCTCATAAAGTGATATTGAACATCAATGTGCTTTGTCTTTGAATGATAAGCAGGGTTCTTTGCCAAGAAAAATTCACTTTGGCTGTCATAATCTATCCTTATATCTCGTTGTACTAACCCCATACATGAACACAATCTCTGCAGCCAAACTTCTTTCTTTCTTGCATGAGTGGCTTCCATGTATTCTGCCTCTGTAGTTGAAAGTTCCACTATAGACTGTCTCTTACTCATCCAACTGACTGCACCTCCAAATAGGTTAAACACATACACACTTGTAGATCTTCTTTGATCCATATCTCTAGCCCAGTATGCATCAATAAATCCACTAATGTGCAAAACTATGTCCAATATTGGTCTTCCTTGGTAACACAAACCATAATTACTAGTGCCATGCAAATACCTGAAAACCTACTTCATTATTGTTCAATGCTCCTTCCCTAATTTTGACATAAACCTACTTAAGACTCCCACTGCATGTTCAATGTCTGTTCTAGTATAGAACATTGCATACATCAGGCTACTAAATACACTTGCATATGGAACATGGGGCATGTCCTCTTCCTCTTCTTGTGTCTTGAGACACTGTCAACATATAACTTTACACCTATAGGAATAGGAACCTTCACCGATTTATTATCCTGCATATTAACCCTCTGCAATATTGTCTCAACATACTTCCTTTGGTTTAACAAGAGCTTCCTCTTTTCCTAATCTTGTTTAATTTCCATTGCCAAAATATAGTTTGCACCACCAAGATATTTCATGTGAAATTTGGAGGAAAATTGGGTCTTCAAATGCTAGATAATTTCTTTGTCATTTAAAGGTCACCAATTAATTTAAAATACACACAATGATCTACTTTGTTGCTGGTGAAGCCAAGTCCCTGTATAAATGTATCAAATTTCTGATACCACATCCTTGGTGACTGTTTTAACCCATACAAAGACTTTTTTAACTTGCATACCAGTTCTTTCTTACCCTTCACCACAAAGCCTTCATGTTGCTTCATGTAGATCTCTTCTTTCAAATCCCTGTGAAGAAATTTTGTCTTCACATCCATTTGTTCTACCTCAAAATCAAAAGCAGCAACAATAGATAAAATTAATCTAATAGAAGCTACCTTGGAAACAGGAGAAAAAATATCACCAAAATCATTCTTGACACCTGGGAATAACCTTTTGCTACCAACCGAGCTTTGTATTTCTCCACCTTTCCTTCTACATTCATATTCTTCTTAAACACCCATTTTCTACCAATGGGTTTCCTTCCAGTCAGCAACTCGACCACATCCCAAGCCTCATTTTTGTGCAAATATGCCATTTCATCAACCATGGCCTCTTTCCATAGTTTTCCATCCTCTTAATCTACTACTTCCCCAATAGTTCTGGGATCATCATTAGTAATAGATAAAGAAAAATTTGAACAAAAAGCAGATGGACTATACCTTTATGATTTCCTTCTTTCGAACTGATCTTCTCAGAACTGGAGTTTGTGGCTCTTCATCTTCTGATTCCTCTTCTGTTGTAGAATCTGGTTCTTCCTCCTTTAGCTCAAACTTTACCTTCTCAGGTTCCTTTGGTAGGAATTCATGATTAATAATATATTTCACCTCTCTAAACACCACATCTCGACTATACACAACCTTCCTTATTTCTGGGTTCCAAATTTTATAAACTTTTAAACCATCCTTATACCTAATAAAGATGCACTTTTAAGATTTACTATCCAACTTTGTTATTTTCTCCTTTAGAACATGCACATATGCATCACATCCAAATACCCTCAGATGTGAAAGAGAAGGTTTCTTACTAGTCCATACCTCTTGTGGAGTCTTATCCTCCAACGTTTATGAAGGTGATCTGTTGACCAGGTAACAAGCAGTCTCCACTGCCTCTTCCTAATATTCTTGTCCTAACCCTGCACCACTGAGCATGCTTCTTGACTTTTCCATCAACATCTTATTCAGTATTTTTGTAACTCCATTTTGTTGAGGTGCGTATGGAGTAGCCTTCTTTCATGTTGTACCACACTTCTTACAGAACTCTTCAAATTCCTCTTGCAAAACTCTCAATCGTTATCTGTCCTCAGCACCTTTATCTTCTTTTCGATCTCGTTTTCTACTAGAGCCTTAAATTCTTTGAACCTGTCAAAGACTTCATATTTCTTCTTGAAGAAATATAACCATGTATTCTTTGAGAAGTCATATATAAATGATACATAGTACATAGACTTACCCAGTGATGGAATCAACATAGGTCCAAACACATCATTGTGCACAAGCTCTAATATATGTTTCGCCCTCTTAGCACCAGAGGGGAAACTCACCCAATTATGCTTCCCATATACATAATTTTCATAGAAATCAAAATCCAGAGAGTAATTAGACATACTTTCTATCATATCATTATGATGAAGTATTTGAAGGCCATTTTGTCTAATATGTCCAAGCCTTTGATGCCATAGCATGGTATCTTCTCCAAAGACCACTAGATTTTTTGCTCCACTTTCATGAAACACAGAACTGTTGCACCCAACAATAATGGTTTTACCTTGAAGCTTGTACAGAGTTCCAATCCGAACTCCCTACATCAATACCAGTGCTCCCCGAACCATATTGCAAGTATCTTTCTTATACACTGTTTTTACAACTACATCATCCAGCTTGCTTACAGAAATCATATTTTTGGCCAATGCAAGAATATGTAGAACACCCAGAAGTGTTATAATCCTTCCACCTTGCAACTTCAACTTGACTTTTTCATGACCATAGATTCTAGCCTTCCTATCATCCCTTAAGAATACATCACCACCATCATATTTCTCATACTTGCAAAACCACTCTCTACGGGGTGTGAAGTGAAAGGATGCACTTGATTCAATCAACCATGCCTCATGATATAAATGTATACTTGAAGAAGAAGCCAATTACACATCCCCACCTTCATCTATGGTGGTTTTCACCTCTGCAAAAGGACCATCCTCAGATCCCTTTCCTTTCTCAAAATATTTATATTTACAATCCCTTTTGAAATGCCCTTCCTTTCTTCATTTCCAGCACACCTTTACAGGTTTTTGTGGAGATTTAGATCTCCCACTCGAGGACTTATTTTTGTTTCTATTCGGGGACCATCCTTGTATAGATAATGCATCACCATTTTGGACCTCCATATTTTTCCGTCTCAACTCCTCCAACAGCAAGGATGAGACTATTTCATCAAATTGCAAGGCAGTTGCATTGCTACCTGTTGCAACAACCAGACTATCCCATGAATATAGTAGAGAACACAACAAACTGATGCACTTATCTTCATCTGAAATTTTAATATCGACAGATAATAACTAGCTTACCACAGTATTAAATGCGTTTAGATGCTCTGTCACCGAGTATCCATCTTTCATGCTCAAGTTATACAACCTTTTCCATAGGAATAGTTTATTCACTAGATACTTAGATTGGTACAAAGTCCCTAACTTGTCCCACAAAGGCTTCACTGAAGATTCCCTTGATACATTCAGCAATACTGAATCTGAGACACACAATTGTATTGTGCTCTTTTCCTTCTGATCCAATTTCGCATAGTCTTCCACTAACATTGTTGTTGGTTTAGTACCCGGATCTACCTTGATCCACTGATCTTTATCCACCAGCAGATCCCCCATCTTGAGTTTCCACAACTCAAATCTCTGGCCATTAAATTTCTCAATCTCTATCTTTCCATTGCTCTCCATTTCTTTCACCACAAGAATTGATCCCACGGATCTCCCACTGAACAAGGTCTACCACAGGCTTGAGAAAAACCCCTCAGCAATAAAGGCGTCCCCTTGAAGCCAAAAAAACTCTGATACCAAATGTAGGTTTTAACCCCATACAAAAATTACCTGCATACAAATTCTAAAAATAGAAAATAAACAATGGCGAGATCATAAAACATAAAACAAATATACATAGAGATTTTCCCCTAGATCCCAAAATCGGAACTACCATATTGATATTTCATTATATTCCTTTTAATGTTACAGTATATATATATATATATATATATATATATATATATATATATATATATATATATATATATATGTATGTATATATATATATATGTATATGTATATATATATATATGTATATATATATATATGTATATGTATATATATATATGTATATATATATATATATATATATATATATATATATATATATATATATATATATATACATGTCGAAGCATCCATAAACCCCAATCCATTAGCCCTGGATTATAACATAAACATAGTTCCCTTGACCGGATCTACAAAATACCATGGACATAAAACCATCATGCCCAAAACCATGTGCGAAATCCATGCATAAAACCATAGGTAGGTCCACCCACCTAATATAGCTATACCCCCCTGCGTACCCCCCGACAGGGGGGGTTGTCACCCCCCCCCCCCCCAATGACCCCCTAGCAGTGCCCGGTGCAACATATAGGGGGGACTACTGCCCCCCGTGACCCCCCTGTGCATGGGGTAGTCGTGGAAAGAATATAACACAAACCAACATAATTGACAATTTATTATCATGGTTATTCCATGTATTTACTTGTAACTGAAAGGACAATGGATGCAAGACCTAATTGATGTCATAACAGTTCAAGGGAGAAGGTGGTGATCCTTCTTGTGATGTGTCATAATAGTTTTCAGTCATTCATACTCTATCTTGTATCCTAGACCTGTAGATTGCATTAATGCTAGTGTTTGAAAGAATGTCAATCCTAGTTGGGGATGGTCAGGCCTATTCCTCATGTTAGTTTTGGTTTATTAGTCTTCTCAACATGTGTTTAATGGATTCTAGAAGTTACAACAAGTTCTGGGCAGTGGCCGAAATTCTAGGCTTGAAAAGTGTCTTAAATCCCGTGAACTCTGGCACAGGTTTGCTGGAAATAATCCCTCGATGCAAGCATGCAAGCTTGTGAGAGCATCCAGATCTCTTTGGACACTAGCATGCCCATAGCATGGTAGCATCCAGAGGTTTAATATCTTAAAAACTCAATGGGACCCAGATGAGTAGTTAGGATGGCTTCTGGGAGTGTTGTTGCTAATGTGGAAGGTATGGTTGATGTGTTTCCATCAATTCCACTTCCTTAAGGTCACCTGGGAAGTTGAACCATATCATTGTAGCCTCTTGTCACATGTTTACCCTAGTTGGTCGGTTACTTGGGTAGATATGGGAGGAGGTGTTAAAGTATATGCACATGTATGTGAGTTATAATAAGTCAGTAGGAATTACATCCCATCTTTTCTAATATCTCAAAAGGACCATAATGTATAGCATTGATTTTCTTACCAAAACCGTGTAGCCTCTATATATTTAATTGTTACTATGCCTTATCTCCCACTCTAATTAATGTCTTTTAACTATGTTGCTCATGTCTAGTCTTGTATTTTTCTTGTGACTTCTTTAGCTTATTCTATACCTGAAAATGTATCTATCTTATCTTCTCAAAAAGTTTTTCTACCCTTAAAGCAACCCATATGAGATCCTCCCTCATTTTTCCCTATTATCCATACGCAACATCTGGAGGTAAAGGTGGAAAATATCCTAAGAAAGTTTCAAATGGGGACAAACCTGTAGGATCATGGACTACTCTATTATAAGAGTGTTGTATATATATTATATTTTCATTTGAAGCCTTCTAACGCTCCTAATTGTAACCCCTCAAAATTTGCACCAAGTCTTGTTGACCAATTCTATTTTCCCATATGTTTATGCATGGAATGTTGTATACCTCTTCAACTTTGTGTCCATCTTCTCCCACAACATAGTCCAAAATGCACTAAAGATCATGGGTCCTTGTATGAAATAATGCTCCTTGGTATCTCAAAGTGCACCTATACTTTTCCAAAGAATAAGTTTATTACTTCTTTCCCATTGATGATGTTTTACAGGGCATGAGAATGCACATCTTGATAAACCTAAAAACCACCATGAACATGTATCATGTCCCTTCCTAGTTGTTAGCAATCCTCTTATAATTTTCATGGAAATTATTTCACAAGGATGAGTGGGAACAAATAGGAGATGGTATAGACCTTGTTTCCTCTTTCTAGGCTTACTAGCATGACAAAGCATACATCCTCTTATGAATCTAGCTACATATTCTTGGATCCTAGATTAGTACACATACCTCTATAAGATAGCACCTCATTAAAGTTGTCATCCTTTGTATATACCTGTGGAGCGATAAAAAGGTGTCTTTTTAACTCCTAATTACCTTCACATTAATTATCAACCCAGGGACGACTTTTTATTTCAAGAGTGTACTCAGTCTGAGGCGGCTATTTACTCAAGAGTAATGTTTTGTAGTATAGTGCTTAAAATGCAAAAGTAAATGAAAGCTGGAAATAAAATCTACTTACAACAAAGCACTTTAAGACTTAAATCATGCATTCGGAAAAATAAGCAATGTATCAGTCAAGGGTCCAGTAGCAATAACTCATCCCTTTGGAAACTGATGTAACCAAAAGTAATCAAGGAACAGATCATCAATCTAGGGACTAGACAGCAAATGCCAATGCCCACTATAGTTTCAGATCGTTCTTCACACCAAAGCAAAGATAATGCGAATAACAAGAAATGGAACAGCAGATAAGAAATGGAATAGCAAGAAACTGAAATGTTCTTAAACTAAATCATTCACTCAAACAACCATCAATCGAGGATACAATAGCAATAACTCATTCCTCTGGATATTGATGCAATTGAAATCAAACCGGAACAAGACAATCAATCTGGGAACGAGGAAGCAATAACCAATGTTCTCTACAGTTGACGGTCCTGCTTTAAAGCAATCAAAAGGAAATCGAAACTGAACTAAAGCTGTCATTGAAAGTAAACTAGGAAAACTCTTTAAAAGCAAACTCTTGCAATTAATCAACCAAACTGAACAACGAAGTAAATGGACAGCAAACTTATAATTAAAGGAATTAAACAACGAAACATATTTAATAAATCTGAACAACAAACTCTGATTAGTGGAATCGAATAACCAACAATCTGAAATGAACAGCAAAGCTTTACATTTGAAATGAACAGCATAACAATATAAGTTGAAAAGGATAATAATCTCTGTTATGATGGAAAAGAACAGCCACGCGATTCAATCTCAACTTGTGCAATAAAACAATTCCATAAAATATTCTAACAGCACACTATAAAAACATGAAACTGTAAAATAATGCAATTCAAAAGAATAGGAAATAAATCAAACCATCACACAGCAGCAATTGTAAAGATATGATACACAACAACAGCAGCATACTCCACCAGAGGCTGGGCCCTTAGCTGCCAGCGAACGCTACTAGGTTACTTCAGAATGAAAAGAATGAACAGCAACTCCCGAATCAGGTATTAATCATTAAATGGTAAAATCATTACAACAGTTGAAGCTTTGAGACTTACAGCATGAAACAATCCTTTCTTCCTCCTATCTTCTCATGAATTTTTAATTCTAAATCCTCAATTCTCCATTCTCTTAGCCATCCTTTTTCCATCCCCCCAATCATCATCATCTCTGATCTTTGTTCTGATTTAAATAAAGAGAGATCAGAGAGCAGTTACAATAAAGATAAGTACAACATGATTTCTATTACAAAATTGGTTTGCTTCTAACCAATTGATCAACAAGAAGATATATTTGCATCCAGCTTTCAACAAGAGCAAGACGAATTTGGCTTTGCAGCTGAGATTTGGAGGACGGTCGCAACAACAAATCTGAGAAAATCGTGCTCAAAGAACCCTGTGTTTCTCTCAGTACAAGCTGAATTTGGGCAAATCGTTCTTCAACAAAGTTAATTGGGTCCTTTCTGGACAAAACCCATGTTCCGGATTTTCCAGATTCGGCTTCATTTGCTCAGAATCTCAACCGCGAGACCGTCACTTCTTATTCCATTGAATTTCTGAGTTGGCACTTTTAATGATCAAATCTTCAATCTAAAATTATCTTAGAGGCTAAAAATGGTGAATAATGTTACAACTGATTTATTAAAACTATCATTGATAAAATCATGCATAATCATCAATTTATTAGAAATAAAGGAGAATAAATAATATTCATTCATAGAAGCATAAATCATCATAAAATGGATTTATATAATAAATTATAATAAATGACATGCTGAAGAATAGTAGCAATGGGTGGAATAAGTGTTCAAAAGTGATAATAATAATGGCATATTAACGACCCAACATACCCCCACACTCAATATGTTGCATGTCCTCATGCAACGAAAACTGAATATATTGCATGTCCTCATGCAACCCAAAGACAAAAACCCATGTGTTAACCAAGCAAAAAAAAATATGTTCATCTCAGCTCATGAAATGGATAGAACAAATGAATTCTTCCTTAATTAATGAATATTCACTTTTAGTAATCTTGATGAAGGCATAACAATTTTTACATTGACATTCAACTATATGTATATATGAAGTTGGAACAAAATGTGATATAAGTAACAACAAACTTCATTAACCAATTTCTCAAAAACTACAAACCAGCTTTTGTTGAAATTTGGCAAGTAAATTTATAATATATGAATTCCTTTATGATCCAAAAAATCAGACTGTTTTGATGCACGGATCATGAGATATAAACAAAATGGCTGTAGGTGAGAGTGCATGATTTCCGAAATTTTATGAACCAATTTATCTTGAAATTGTCTGAGTTTTTATTAATGATACGTCTGTGTTTTCCAAAAATCACAAGAATTGAGTTCATAGCTTTAAAAATATTATGGAAATCAATTTCTACACTGAAATTGTATGCCTTAAATGAGAAAGAAAATAGAAAACATCCATCATGCGTAGCAATTCCTCCCCCTCTTTGAAAAATTAGCATGCCCTCATGCGATGCTAGAAAACAAATAGAGGTGGTTGCTACTATCTGTTGAAGTTTATGCTTGGTGGAAAACAACATGGAATAAGGGAGGTGTTGAGAATGAATAAAAATAGCAATGGATGATAAAGAATATGAATGAAAGCAACACTCCCCCAAACTGAAAGATAATATGCCGCTGAAAAAGAGGAAATGGTAAAGATGTGGAATGAAGGATGATAAATAATGCTCAAAATGGATTTCATTAAATTCTCCTAAATTCATAATAAATCAGAAAATTATGCTATTTTACCTCAAGTTTTACCTCCAAAAAGAAAAATGTGGAATGACATATATGTACTGGCATTTGTTGAAACTGATGTAGGCAGAGTTGGCACCGAAAGTGATGCAAAAGGTGGGATCCAGGTAAGCACATCATGTCTAAAGAATTGTTCACGAGTTGCTCGAGCCTCTTCTGTTAGTTGCAATAGTGTGGTCATGCTGCAAATAGAGTTTCCCCCCATACTTTTTGTTCTCCTGTAAACAAATCACTATTTTGCATACAATTTTCTTGAATCCATAATGTTAGCTTTGAAGAGAAATAGATAAGATGCATGCAAAACTTTTAGTCAAAAACACTTTTGTATACATGCAATATTAATATTTTGTCAAATCAACAAGTTATGGCAAAGTGCAGTAATCATATCGCATGCAATCCCATAATGCATACATTCCCCCCCCTCCAATTGGAAAATGAATTCCATGACCATAAAGCATATGAGAGGGGTTATGTTGACGGCAAGGCACATGAATAAACAATATATCAGTAAATGAAGCAGAATACACTTATCAATGATAGGACAGTGAGAGTTATGGTTATAATGAGAGCAGAGTATGTAAAGATAGTTATGAATAAGAGATAGGACGCTTAGGATTGATGATAAGTTATGAAAAAGATAAAAAGAACAACAATATGCCAAAAAGATGCTTTACTGATAGTATGCTAGCTGAAAATGATGCGATTAATCATAAAACAATTTCTCATGCATAAAGGTTCAAAATAGGGAAAAAGTTAAGGAAATAACTTCTCTGATAAAAAGAAAAAAATAAGAAAAGGGTATTATAATAATAATTGACGATAAGATATAACTTCAATACCATAAGCAGAGCCGTTGCTGCCAGCAGGCATCCATAGCCTCGGCAGGGTTGCTTTTTAACCCATATGAGCCAGAATCCTCAATTTATAAATGGAGAGCTACAACGCTGTTCTACAGAAGAGATCAGTGTGCTGGCGTGGTAACCAGATAATCACACTGCCATTCACTGGGATGTAGCAAAAGTGATCAGGTCGACTCGTGATGAGACCTCCTGTTCCAAGGATAATTTGGCTATCCAATGGATCATAACCCTGGTGTGGTGGCTATAATGGGAATGTCACTTTGTTACAGCCTTATGAACATGGTAGGCTGGCTCGTAATGAGACCCCCTATCCTCCATCTGCGAACAAAAGTTTGTTGTTATTACACATTTTTATGATAAAAAGAGGGAGGCTCAGTACTCCTTAAGAGTGGGATGGTGGAAGAAGTTGAACATGTCAATAGAAAAAAAAAATATACCCATAATTTCATTTATTATAGACAGAGAAGATTATAACCAGGGAGGATGGAACCAGCATGGTATTAAGATGATCAATCAATATCATGTTCAACAGAAAACAATGTAGTAAAGTAGTATATAAATAATTGTGTCCTTTTTGAAAAGAATCTATCATCAAGGAGTTGTCCTGTTAAAGATCATAATGTGAATGATATTAATTCGCTTCAAGAGAATCCATAATTCTTGTCCTTATAAAATAGTGTACTTCATGCCATGAAGGGGAATCAGTAAAATGTGGTTGAGATGAACTAGGAATAATCCCACAAGAGGAAGAAAAGGTTGCTCTCAAAAATACTCCCAAAGGGTTGCTCTTTTGAAAGAACAACAAAAACACTCAAAAAGTGGTGTTCCGTGTAGGGAATAGCAAAGGAAATGCACACCAAAAAGAAAAAATACACATAAAAAATGTGTGAAAATGCAAATGTCGTTCCTTTGGAAAAAGGAACAGCAAAAACTAAAAGTGTCGTTCCTTTAGAAAAGGAACAACAAAAACGCAAGTGCTGTTCCTTTGGAAAAGGAACAGCAAAAATCAAAAGTGTCGTTCCTTTGGAAAAAGAATAGCAAAAACGCAAGTATCGTTCCTTTGGAAAAGGAACAGCAAAAATGAAAAGTGTCGTTTCTTTGGAAAAGGAACAACAAAAACGTAAGTGCTGTTCCTTTGGAAAAGGAACAGCAAAAATGAAAAGTGTCGTTCCTTTGGAAAAGGAACAACAAAAATGCAAGTGCCGTTCCTTTAGAAAAGGAACAGCAAAAATGAAAAGTGCAGAAGTGTTGTTCCATTCGAAAAGAAACAGCAAAACGTGAAAGTACAGAAGTGTTGTTCCATTCAAAAAGGAATAGCAAAACATGAAGGTGCAAAAGTGTTATTCCATTCAGAAAGGAACAGCAAAATGGACAATCATAAAATGCAAACATGCAAAAAAACAAATTAGTTGTTCACGGCATTGATGCTGAGGATGAGTTACACTTTGAATGAAGCAATACCTGAAACACAAAATATAAGAGAAATTAGAAAAGAAACAACATTTTATTTAAAAACAATATGTAAATTAAGTTACAACAGCGATGATATTATGTAAAAAAAATAATCTTTTTGAAAAATGTTTTGGCAGCAGTGACAAAACATGAATCTTCAAATCGAAATCTATTCTTCATTTGTTCTATTATGAATCCGTTGGGTAATGAATTGGGTGAAATTCCTTTGTTTCATTAAAATTTCTTTCAAAAATCACTCGTCCATAAATTGACCTTTTTTATTTTCCCAAGACCTGCAAAAAACGAGTGTCTACCTGCAATAAAACATCAAATCATGGAGAAAGAGAGGTGATCATGCTCCCCTAGTCCAATAATTATGCAAAAAAACAACAAGTAGTTACCCTATATAAAAAATCCACAGAGAAAATATCAAAGTAAAATTTATTTGTCACCTGCGGGAGAGCAGTGGTCGACCATACTAATCAGTGGTGTTTTAATCACAACTTCTTCTTTTTTCGTCAAAATTGAGTGATTCCAAAGCAAAATGAAAGCTAATTCAAAGGTTTATCTCTAGTAACAACAGGTTTTAAAAATTCAATGATATGATATGTCAATTTTAGTTAGAACAACCTGCATAACAGAGTCATTTTCAATTACCCCACTTAGAACAACAGTGAATGTTTTAAGCATAGATTATTCGTTTGATGTCGGATTCGAATGATTCAAATTGGAAATGAAATTAGATTCATTTTTTTATCTCCAATAGAAACAGGTTTTGAAGAAAAAAAGAATTGATAGGTCAAATACTGTAAGAAACAGCCGGAAAGACATAGTTTTGAGGGTGCTGATTTACGATAGACAGTCAGTATTTTGATCATAACTTCCCCATACGATATCAAAAATGAGTGATTACAATTGAATTGTAAAATATATTAATATTGGGAATCTACCATAGTAACAGGTTTTAAAAATTCAAACATTTAGGCCCCCAAAAACTAATTGTCCCAACTTTGTTCCTGAGCTGCCCACTAGACACCCTGTCAATGTTTTCTTTCTAACTTTTTCGTTTCAAATCCAAATTGAGTGATTCAAATTGGGATAGAAAGTAGAAATCAAGGGCTACCTAGGATAGAAGTAGGTTTTAAAATTATTCACTTTTGGTCCCTCAAAACATGATTGTCCCAACTATTTTTCCAGAAATCTCATCAAGCCCGCAAGCCAAAAAAATGATATTCAACCATTTTTTCATATTGATGATAAAGATGAATATAAGTGTTTGTAGAATTGTTATTTCTATTATAAATCATCTACATACACAAATGAATTGAAACATTTATCATCGATGTTGATTTCAATAGCGTGTTGCAACAAAAGAAACAACTAGTTTTACATAAAAAAACAAAATGCATTTATTTATTCTCTTATTTATTTTATTTTCTACACTAATCTATTTTGATTTGAAAAATGAATATGACTATGTATTGGAGTACTTCCAATGGAACCATTTTCGAAATAGGGCTTCATGTATGCACATACCCAAATTTGAAAAATGCATGTTAATGGATATTAGGGTATGAGAAGCCAACTTCCCTTCAAAAAATGGTATCAAAAATTGTTGAAGCATAGAGTGATGTTGCAAACAAATGATGGAGTGAAACCAATGTTCAATGTATCCGTTACTTTCTTGATTTCTCATATCCATCAGATCATGAAGTTCTTGAGCTTTTAAAATAGCTTGTTGATACATACTATAAGAAACCTCATTTTCTTCGATAGCTTCTACAATTTTTGAATTTGAAACATTCTGAATCTCATTATAAGTTTTCTCTAATGGCGCATGTGAGATAGAATGGGTGGGAAGGGTGGGTAAATTTGGCAGTTCAATATTGTAAGCATGTTGTACTAGTTTATTATGGTGAGGGTGTGGAATTAGTTGAGCAGGAAAATGTGTAAGGAATGGAGCATTGTGATGATGTGGTTGATTGGGTTGAGTGGATGAATTTGGTATGCAAGCAGGATGTTATGGAAGAGCTGGTGAAAAATATGGAGAATATGTTTGTGCTACAAGATGAGGGAGAGTAGTCATGCCATCATAAGATGAACCATGCCCAACTTGTAAACAAGATTGGTGGTTATATTGAAATTGACATGGCTGCCCTAACACATTAGTATTCCATAATGGATTATGCAAGTAAGAGAATGAAGAGGAAGTGTTTTGAACCATACCTGTAGGCCATGATTTCCATGGTTTTGACTCTGTTGCATCTTCCTCATCTCTTTGATATGCTACTTCCATCCTAGATAAGGAAGAACAACTATCTATGGACTGCTCCTTTTGGTCATGAGTGGAAAACACTTCATCAAATTCTTGATTTTTCCAAACCTGCAAAGCATCCAATTTTGAACTTAGAGAGCTAATAAAATCAACTTTAAAATTTTCAAATAAAGTATTGATTTCAGCTCTTATGTCTCCTGTTCTTGTAGCAGATTTGGAAAAGAAAGAACAAACATCTCTAGAATTCTTACCAGCCTTGGAGATTCCTCTTGAATACCTTATGCACAATTCACAAACATCATCATATGATAATTGAAAAACATCACCTTTTCCTATCAGATTTAAGAGTTCTAAAAATTCATCTTTGATTCCTTTAAGAAGGAGTGTTTTTAAGATCTCTTTCTCCAAATGCTTATGCTTTGATTTTTGAAGGTTATAATGAAATCGATCTACATAATCCTCCAAACTTTCATCTTCCCCTTGTATCATACCGAAAATATCTTCATTGGATTTGCAATAGTCTTGGTACTTCTTCAAGAATATGTTCTTCATGTCCTCCCATGTTTGGATGCAATTCCCACCTAGGCTCATGAACCATCGGAGAGTTGCTCCTGAGTAAGAGGAAACACTTTCAATCTTTGATCATTAGTACAATAATCATATCCTCTACAAAGTATTTCAAACTCAAATAAGAATGTATCTGGATCTTCATTTGTCAAGCCATGAAAATTTGGTAGAGACAATGGGGGAATTATGTGCATTTGTGTCACTCCTCCTAGATCTTTGATAGGAAATTCAAAAGTAAAAATGTGATCCATTTCTTACCATAATAGAAGATGTTCTTCATGTGTTTCTTCGAGGCCCCTTCTTCAAATGTTCCTGTCAATCGGTTAGTGAAATGGGTGGTGCTTACATCACCACTTGAGAGAAATCATGAGATTTGTTTTTCAAAATTTCTATTTTTTTCTTTTAATTCATTCACACAAAAATTCAAACATCTATTTCTACCCAACAAAGCAACAGCAAATCTGTTAGGAAAGCGGACAGTGGAGCAGGGCTTTTACATGCTCCGCACGCAGGTTCTTACCTTCCGTTTTTAAGATCCAACTCTTCCCTAGTAGGCACTCATCAGATTCACACTACTCTTTAGAAATGGCTACACTCTCCCCGGCAACGGCGCCAAAATGTGGAGCGATAAAAAGGTGTCTTTTTAACTCCTAATTACCTTCACATTAATTATCAACCAAGGGACGACTTTTTATTTCAAGAGTGTACTCAGTCTGAGGCGGATATTTACTCAAGAGTAATGTTTTGTAGTATAATGCTTAAAATGAAAAATTAAATGAACGCTGTAAATAAAATCTAATTACAACAAAGCACTTCAAGACTTAAATCATGCATTCGGAAAAATAAGCAATGTATCAGTCAAGGGTCCAGTAGCAATAACTCATCCCTTTGGAAACTGATGTAACCAAAAGTAATCAAGGAACAGATCATCAATCTGGGGACTAGACAGCAAATGCCAATGCCCACTACATTTTCAGATCGTTCTTCACACCAAAGTAAAGATATTGCGAATAACAGGAAATGGAACGGTAGATAAGAAATGGAACAACAATTAAGAAATGGAATAGCAAGAAACTGAAATGTTATTAAACTAAATCATTCACTCAAACAACCAGCAATCGAGGATACAGTAGCAATAACTCATTCCTCTGGATATTGATGCAATTGAAATCAAACCAGAACAAGACAATCAATCTGGGAACGAGGAAGAAATAACCAATGTTCTCTACAGTTGACAGTCCTGCTTTAAAGCAATCAAAAGGAAATCGAAATTGAACTAAAGCTGTCATTGAAAGTAAACTAGGAAAACTCTTTAAAAGCAAACTCTTGCAATTAATCAACCAAACTGAACAGCGAAGTAAATGGATGTTGGAAATAATACTGAGAGGGGGGGGTGAATCAGTATTATCTAATTCTTTTAATGAACCTTCCTTATTTGATCTTTGAATTATATTTGCATGTCAGTACCATAAAATGATGTGCATGAACAAAGAAAACAGATAGTCACACCAAAGAACACAAGATGTAAGGTGGAAACCCAATGTGGGTGAAAACCACCTGCTGCAATATGTCTCTATCTTCTTTCAAATTAGAAACTTCTTTTACAATGGTTTTGTACTGGTGCAGTCCTTTACCAGTACGCAGGCTACAACCTGCAGAGAGCTACAACTCTCTCTCGTTTTCCAGTCTCTCCTGGAAGGGAGCTACAACCCCCTACTTCTTTTCTTACAAGGACCACTTTTCATAAATTTTCAAGCTGGATCCATAAGCATCAATTGATCATCAAGTATGAGAGAATCACCCAATCAACTGTAGTAACCAGATCAAACAGTAATAGGACCAAACCCAGAACACAACAATGATAAACAAAGATTTTAAGAGAAGGAAGCACCCTGCTCCACTGCTAGCCTGCTTCCGGACTCACCCTGCTCAACTGCTAGCCTGCTTCCCGGACTCACCCTGCTCAACTGCTAGCCTACTTCCCGGACTCACCCTGCTCAACTGCTAGCCTGCGTCCCGGACGCACCCTGCTCAACTGCTAGCCTGCGTCCCTCGCTCTGAGTCTATTGAACTGCCTGCGTCCCGGCGCACCTGAACCCTTCTGTGCCTGCGTCCCGACGCACCTGAACCCTTCTGCGCCTGCGTCCCGGCGCACCTGAACCCTTCTGCGCCTGCGTCCCGGCGCACCTGAACCCTTCTGCGCCTGCGTCCCGGCGCACCTGAACCCTTACTGCACCTGCGTCCCTCCGGGCATAGATGATTTCAAGACTTCAGAAGTAACCCAGACAGTCAGATCTATAGATCTGAACATGCGCCGAAGAGATCTCGGTCCATCAGTAGATTCGCCTTGTTTAGATCTAGACCAAATCTAGCCCTCATAAGATATTCAACCAAAACCATGCTCAAACCAAATGATCTCCTTTGCTTTATATAGGCAAGCTCCTCCTAAAATCATGGAACAATACCACGAGCCGACACCATAATAACCCAATACCGTCGGCTAAATACCAAGAGTAAAACATAAGAAACCCCATGTGTGCTTTTCTCTGCCTTGAAATGTGTGCACTGGGGGGACGCACCTCCTGAACGGCTGCCCTGCGTACCTAGATGCGGTCTCTGCATGGTGTACCTGCGGGTACGCACCTTATGAACTGATTTCCTGCATCCTTCTTAATTTTCAATAAAATGAGAGCCTTGCCACGGGAGTTGCCATCAAGTACAACATCTGTAACATATAGCCATACCAGAAACATAATGCCAACAATCTCCCCCTTTGGACTTGATGGCAACCTCACAAACTTCAGCTTCATTCTCCCCCTTTGACATCAAGGGCAAAGGGGTATGCTCCCCCTAAGATCATGCTCCTCCTGAAAATGAACCAGATCTGCAGCAAAGAATCATAATCCACCATGAAAGAGATAGAGACATATTGCAGCTATTTCCAAGATCTTCTTCTGACCATCCTCCATAATGCCAACAATGCATTATATGCTCCCCCTGAACCTGTGAGCCAACCATGACTGAACCATTTCCTGAGTCTGTTCTGCTCCCCCTGAGCCTGAGCCAACCATGACTGAACCTGAGTCTGTTCTGCTGCCCTTTCTTCATATACGCGACTTTGCAGCCTGTAACTCGCGTATATACGCGACTTGTCTTTATTATATCAGTGTATGCAAGATGGAATACTGAATTTCATCACTTTCAGATTCCCCTGTGTCTGTTATGTCCGTTGTCTGAATTATGCCACACCTTTCTGTCTCTATCTTCTTCAATTCCTACAACTGTGATGATGTATGGTCCTTTTGTTTTGAATTTTGAAATCTGCTCCTGCATTCCCTTGCTTTATGCCCATAGTTGTTGCATGTATAACATCTTACATTTTTCATGTTCCTTCTATCACAATCAATTGCTTTGTGTCCATATGCATTGCAGGCAAAACAATATCCTCTGAAATACCTGGGATGCGATGATCTTTCTTGAACCATTCTACTTCTACATCTGGCTGCAACATGTCCAAGATTATGACATACATAACATTGAACATTTTTCAGTGGAGGAAATAATCGTCTATCACGTCCATAGTTAGGAGTAAAGGATCTTCCTTGAGGAATTTCTTTCCTTGGTTGTTCCTTGTTGAGCATTTCAGATTTCTCATTAGAGTTTCTTGCCTCACCTTGTGAACTAGATTCACCTTCAACATATTCATGAAAACCAAGACCAGTCTTGATAGCAGGAGACCTTTGACTATTAAGAATATCATCCAAGACTTTAGTACTATCTTGAAATCGTAAAAGCTTATCCTTTTCTTCTATTTTACCTTTCAAGATATTTACCTCAACTTGATGTTGTTCTTCCTTTTTCAGATATTGATTCCTTAGGTCTTCTTCAGCTTTTCTTCCTTCTTCCACTTGTCGCTTTAGTTTGATCACTTCATGTTCTTGATCTTCAAGATCTTCTCTGTTCTGTTCTCTTGATTTTTTAAGATCTTCTTTTAGAGAGAGGATCCTTGATTCAAGTTTCTGAATAGTTGTACTCTGATCCTTTACTATATCCTGCAATTGTTCTTTTAATTTGGCAACTTCTTCAGTTTCTGCATTCTTCTCTTCATGTGCCATGAGACTTTTAATATCTTTGCTATTATTGGATGAAGCATTCTTCTTCTTATGTGCCATGAGACTTCTAATATCTTCACTATCATTGAATGAACTTTTAATATGGGTATAATAGCTTCTACCATCTTCTTCAGATATCTTTCCTTTGTTATGAGGACATCTAGCAGCATAGTGACCAACTCTACCACATAGAAAACATTTGAAAGGTAGCTTACCTTTGAACCGTCCAGTTCCCCGTTCAAGATTCTTGACAAAATTTACCTCATCTTTTTCCTCTGACACTTCGAATGCGGCCTCTGGTGGTACCTCTTGTCGCATTTCAAAAGCAGTTAAGATCCCATGAAGTTGTGACATGGTGATTTTCTGCACATTCTCCTTTTCTTCTATGGCAGATACTTTAGAATCAAATTTAGCAGACAGAGATCTCAAAACTTTTTCAACTAAGACAACTTCCTCAAATTCTTCACCTAGATCCCTCATACAATTCACAATCTCATCCATACGCAGGAAATAATTAGCTATGCTTTCATTATTACGCATCTTAAGAGTTTCATACCGGATTCTGAGAGTTTGAAGCTTTGCTCTTTTTACTTGATCATCTCCTTCGTAGCTTGTGATGATTTTGTCCCATATTTCCTTAGCTGATTTGAAATGCATGATCTTCATAAATTCTGATTGAGTCAAACTACTCAATAGGACAGTAACAGCTTTGGCATTGAGCTCATATTGCTTTTTCTCTCCTGGATCTGTAGGAGTTGCTGATGGGAATTTGTATCCTCCTTCTACGATTCCCCAAACTTCTGCTCCAAGTGATTGTAGATATGCAGTGTTTCTTATCTTCCAGTGAGTAAAATTGTTCCCGTCAAAGATTGGTGGCCTGATGTGTGCCTCTCTTTCTGGATTAGCCATTCTGATGGATCTTTTCCTTCAAGCGATCAAGCTTCCTCAGAAGGACCTGCTCTGATACCAATTGTTGGAAATAATACTGAGAGGGGGGGGTGAATCAGTATTATCTAATTCTTTTAATGAACCTTCCTTATTTGATCTTTGAATTATATTTGCATGTCAGTACCATAAAATAATGTGCATGAACAAAGAAAACAGATAGTCACACCAAAGAACACAAGATGTAAGGTGGAAACCCAATGTGGGTGAAAACCACCTGCTGCAATATGTCTCTATCTTCTTTCAAATTAGAAACTTCTTTTACAATGGTTTTGTACTGGTGCAGTCCTTTACCAGTACGCAGGCTACAACCTGCAGAGAGCTACAACTCTCTCTCGTTTTCCAGTCTCTCCTGGAAGGGAGCTACAACCCCCTACTTCTTTTCTTACAAGGACCACTTTTCATAAATTTTCAAACTGGATCCATAAGCATCAATTGATCATCAAGTATGAGAGAATCACCCAATCAACTGTAGTAACCAGATCAAACAGTAATAGGACCAAACCCAGAACACAACAATGATAAACAAAGATTTTAAGAGAAGGAAGCACCCTGCTCCACTGCTAGCCTGCTTCCGGACTCACCCTGCTCAACTGCTAGCCTGCTTCCCGGACTCACCCTGCTCAACTGCTAGCCTGCTTCCCGGACTCACCCTGCTCAACTGCTAGCCTGCTTCCCGGACTCACCCTGCAACTGCTAGCCTGCGTCCCGGACGCACCCTGCTCAACTGCTAGCCTGCATCCCTCGCTCTGAGTCTATTGAACTGCCTGCGTCCCAGCGCACCTGAACCCTTCTGTGCCTGCGTCCCGACGCACCTGAACCCTTCTGCGTCTGCGTCCCGGCGCACCTGAACCCTTCTGCGCCTGCGTCCCGGCGCACCTGAACCCTTCTGCGCCTGCGTCCCGGCGCACCTGAACCCTTACTGCACCTGCGTCCCTCCGGGCATAGATGATTTCAAGACTTCAGAAGTAACCCAGACAGTCAGATCTATAGATCTGAACATGCGCCGAAGAGATCTCGGTCCATCAGTAGATTCGCCTTGTTTAGATCTAGACCAGATCTAGCCCTCATAAGATATTCAACCAAAACCATGCTCAAACCAAATGATCTCCTTTGCTTTATATAGGCAAGCTCCTCCTAAAATCATGGAACAATACCACGAGCCGACACCATAATAACCCAATACCGTCGGCTAAATACCAAGAGTAAAACATAAGAAACCCCATGTGTGCTTTTCTCTGCCTTGAAATGTGTGCACTGGGGGGACGCACCTCCTGAACGGCTGCCCTGCGTACCTGGACGCGGTCCCTGCATGGTGTACCTGCGGGTACGCACCTTATGAACTGATTTCCTGCGTCCTTCTTAATTTTCAATAAAATGAGAGCCTTGCCACGGGAGTTGCCATCAAGTACAACATCTGTAACATATAGCCATACCAGAAACATAATGCCAACAATGGACAGCAAACTTATAATTAAAGGAATTAAACAACGAATCATATTTAATAAATCTGAACAGCAAACTCTGATTAGTGGAATCGAATAACCAACAATCTAAAATGAACAGCGAAGCTTTACATTTGAAATTAACAACATAACAATATAAGTTGAAAAGGATAATAATCTCTGTTATGATGGAAAAGAACAGCCACGCGATTCAATCTCAACTTGTGCAATAAAACAATTCCATAAAATATTCTAACAGCACACTATAAAAACATGAAACTGTAAAATAATGCAATTCAAAAGAATAGGAAATAAATCAAACCATCACACAGCAGCAATTGTAAAGATATGATACACAGCAGTAGCAACGTACTCCACCAGAGGCTGGGCCCTTAGCCGCCAGTGGACGCTGCTGGGTTACTTCAGAATGAACAGCAACTCCCGAATCAAGTATTAATCATTAAATGGTAAAATCATTACAACAGCTGAAGCTTTGAGACTTACAGCATGAAACAATCCTTTCTTCCTCCTATCTTCTCATGAATTCTTAATTCTAAATCTCTAATTCCAAATCCTCAATTCTCCATTCTCTTAGCCATCCTTTTTCCATCCCCCCAATCATCATCATCTCTGATCTCTGTTCTGATTTAAATAAAGAGAGATAAGAGAGCAGTTACAATAAAGATAAGTACAACATGATTTCTATTACAAAATTGGTTTGCTTCTAACCAATTGATCAACAAGAAGATATATTTTTATCCAGCTTTCAACAAGAGCAAGACGAATTTGGCTTTGTAGCTGAGATTTGGAGGACGACCGCAACAACAAATCTGAGAAAATCGTGCTCAAAGAACCCTGTGTTTCTCTCAGTACAAGCCGAATTTGGGCAAACCATCTTTTAACAAAGTTAATTGTGTCCTTTCTGGACAAAACCCATGTTCCGGATTTTCCAGATTCTGCTTCATTTGCTTAGAATCTCAACCGCAAAACCGTCACTTCTTATTCCAGCGAATTTCTGAGTTGGCACTTTTAATGATCAAATCTTCAATCTGGAAATTATCTTGGAGGCTAAAAATGGTGAATAATGTTACAATTGATTTATTAAAACTATCATTGATAAAATCATGCATAATCATCAATTTATTAGAAATAAAGGAGAATAAATAATATTCATTCATAGAAGCATAAATCATCATAAAATGGATTTATATAATAAATTATAATAAATGACATGATGAAGAATAGTAGAAATGGGTGGAATAAGTGTTCAAAAGTGATAATAATAATGGCATATTAACGGCCCAACAATACCTCTCTATATGCATCATTGGTGAAAATATCCATCTGCATTAAAGTTGCTAAAGCTATTATATTTGATGTGGGTGGCCTTCAAAGCATGTCGAACAACTTGTTTTTGTTTCCCTTCTTGTGCTTGATCAATAAATGAAATTGCTATAAAACCCCATCCACTTGTAATGCCAATTTTTTGTAACTCACTCTAGGCTTGTAGGTATTGTAGTTGTTGTACATAGTGTTTTAATTGATGAAAAAAATTCAATGATTTCAATGGGGATGCCAAAGGAAGAAATGGTGTCATCCATGAATCAGTATGATAGCTTGATCTCTTGCATGCCCTCATCAAGTGAATACATATAGGTTTGAATTTTATTGAGCCTTTTTCAAAGTTATGATTCCCTAATGATTTTATGTATGGCATGATTGAATAGACCTCTACGAGACCTTTCCAACGATATATCACGCTCTAAAAAAAACCTCCTAGATGAGAATTTATGGCCATTTGAATATCACCATTTGTAAAGGATCTAAACTATGGGGAAAAACCCACACACCCCAAATTTGTTAAACTTCGCATATGTTTCAATGTGTATTTTTGTTATTGGACAAATTAATGGAGGATAACAACCCAAATTTTGTGGAATTTAATTGTGCTAAATTTTGAGCATGTTTACTTAGATCCAATAGATACAGTGGTCAAATTAATAACTAAATGAAAGAGGATGTGTCAACTTGCCCAAGGTTTAACGAGTGTCATCCCTCCACATTGTCCAGTACCACAGCAACATGTGGACCCTTCATTGGATGACACATGGACTACCCTATACAGTTAGCTATGACATGGAATTCCTGACATGTGGATAAGTTTGGTTGTTCAGAGGAGATGATGTGGCCGCAAAGATGATGTGGCGATAATAGAGCTTGAAACATCATTAGGATGATGTCAGTTGGGTGATGTGGAACCACCAGGGACTACCATGTGGTTAGTACAAATGGAAAATTCTAATTGGTAAACAAAAATGGGTGACACATGGCACTCTCATGAGTTGCCACACGGCATAATGACATCATGTTGATGTCATCATGCCAATGACCATGGAACCTTAGGGACCAGGTCACATGGAATTTTCATGTGGATAAAGGGATAAGGTTCATTGTATCTAGTCACATTGAAGGCTAATCCATTGGTCACATGAATGGCATGAATTGTCATACACTGGAAATCATATCAGCTCTCAAGTAGCCCCATACACCCAAGTCCACTTAATTGCATATATACACAAGTGACCGCGAGTTCAAGAATTTAAGCAATGTATGTTCAAATATACAAGGATCTGTAGCTTAGTGTTAAGATCATGATTGTATGGCAATTGGAGTTGAGTTCGAATTTCACAGTTTTGTTCATTGGTCTGTGGAAGGATTAATTCCAAATTATTTTAGTCAATCATAATGGCACCTAATTTATTTTATGCCTCATGGTATTAAGGTCGAAAATTTGTCATTGATTCGCTATATTTGGAGCCTAGATACATTCAAATGTTGATAGATTTGGTCCCATCCTCCTTTGAAGTCTAGATTAAAGTGTAGTGATAGTGTGACGTGGATCCAATCAGACTAGGAGTAGATTCAAGTCGAGCTATAAAGGGTTATGTCCATATTATGACCAGCTACATATAGCAGAGGCAATGTTTATCTTTTGGTTACCATAGTAGAGGTTGTAAAGTTTGAATATATATAGTGGAGGTAGTGTTTACCTTTTGGTTACCATAGCAAAGGTTGAAAGTCTAATAGCAAAGGTTGTAAAGTCCGGTTATACATAGCAGAGGTTGAAAATATGATCACAAATCTCAACTTGTATGGTGACATGGAGTAAGTGGAGGATCGGGTCTCGCTCCTCCCTTTTGAGTTAACACATTGGAAAAAGGACTTTATGAAATCGATACCACATGAAACAACATGTAGGTTAGTTGGTAGTGGACTTATATTGTGTAGCCAGGTCACAGGATCGATTTTGGTCACTCACAAGGTCAAAAATTATTCTTTTATTTTTTCTATTTTCCCTACAAAAGTACATTTTGTCAAAATTTTAATGAACTAGAAAGAAGCCTTTCATAGAATCGTTGCCTAAAAGGAGATATTTTGTAGAATTTTCCCCAAAAGGGTCATTTTGATGAAGGGTATTTAAGAGAAAATTTCACCTACAGTAATAGGCTACTTCAGTCCCATCAAGCTTTGCCTACAGAAACAAATCTTTTCCTAGATGGTGTGTCTGTGAATGAAGAAGTGAGACAAAAGAAACTAGACAATCCCAAGTACATTCATATCCATAAGAAGAAGGTAATATACCTACCTTTAAATGATATATCCCTATCTCTATTTGTTGAAGATAGCTCTAGGAATATATCCTCCTGAGATCTTTTCCCCTGGATCTCCTAGATCACCTATACACAAAGAAAGAAACCAATACGATCTTCCTGCAAAAAATATCAATGCAACATAATACAACAATAATGTAACATAATCAAAGAAACACAAGAGATGAATGGGGAAAATATTTGTTACTATTTCTCTTTGAAAGAACTAGAGTACATCAATGAGTTCTCCAAGCCTCTATCTTTGACCTGCTCCCTAACCTCTATGCTCACTACACAAATTTATTGCGATTGTAGCACTGACAGAATTTTGGCATAAGTTCATTTTTCTTCTCCTATAACTCTTCAAGAGGCTCCATTTATATAAATTTTAATCATGATTGGCCTTCATTGCACCTAGACACTTTCTTGACCGTATCAAGGTGATAGTTAGGATAGACCAAAGCAATCATTATTTTAATAAAAGTTGTCAACTTGGACCAAATGAAGTCAAAATCCCACATTATTTTAGAGTGAGGGCATTGGTAGCCTTCTAGTTCACCTACAAAAAAAGGATACTTTAGTTATAGAAAGATTTTCCCAGATGGTGTGTGTGTGAATAAAGAAGCGAGACAAAAGAAACTAGAAAATAACAAGCACATTCAAACACACAAGAAGAAGGAAATAGACATACCTTTAAATTCTAGATCCTTATCTCTATTTGATGAAGCCAGCTCTAGGAAGATCTCCTCCTAAGATCTTTGCTCCTGGATCTCCTAGATCACCTATAAACATATAAAGAAACCAATATGATATTCCTACAAAGCAATATTAGTGCAACATAATACGTTAATGATGTAACATAATGAAAGAAACACAATAGATGAATGGGGAAATATTTGTTGCTATTGGTCTTTGAAATAATTGGATTACATCGATGAGTTCTCCAAGCCTTCGCCTTTGACCTACTCCTTAACTTCTATGGTCACTGCACAAGTTTATCATGGTTGCAACACTGACAGAATTTTGGTATAAGTTCTTTTTTCTTCTCCCATAACTAGTGAAGAGGTTCTATTTATGAAAATTTTGTTCATGTTTGGCCTTCATTACACCTAGACACTTTCTTCACTATATCACAACAATAGTTAGGATAGACCAAATAAATCATTATTTTTATCAATCATGATTATTTTAATAGAATTTGGCAACTTGGACCAAATCCAGTCAAAATCTCGCATTGTTTCATAGCTTCAGTGTATAGAGGGCATTGGCCTTCTAGTTCATTCCAGAATATGTAATATCCCTAACCCAGAATATTCCTCAAACCCCACCAAAAACTCCAACCAAATATGTGAAAATGATATAATAACCCAGAAGTGATAAAATAATAGTGGAACAACATATAATAATGTAAACCAGGAATATAAGCAGATACACAAGAAATGCAGCGAGAAATGCTAAGCCATTTTATTATACTGAGCAATAAATGAGTACAAGAGGTGATTAGATAGATGGCACCTCGACTTGCACAAGGCAAGTGAAGAAATACTCTCAGAATGACAGGAATGGCCTCTTTACATGGACGTTGTTGCTGCTAGAAAACAAATGACGATTTGGGGCTGCTCCCCTCCTCAGAAAAATCTGAAACTCTGGATTCTGGCTCTACTCAAGAAACCCAGAAAGCTTCCCTGGAATGGCCTCACACTAATCTGCATCCCAGCTGCTGGAAAATTGCCGTGCTATTGTTGCTGCTGGAAATCGAATGAGGATTTGGGGCTGCTCCCCTCCTCAAAAAAGGCTAAAACTCTGGAAAAGGACTTTACTCAAGAAACCCAGAAAACCCAAAAAGTTTTTCTCAAATGGCCGACCCTCAAAAATCACCCCCTTAGGGTTCTGCGTATTTCCTCAAAGACGTTGATGAATCTGCTGCTGAAATGTTGATGAAACTGCTGTTGAAATGCTAATGAAACTACTGCTAGAATTCCAATGGAAATACCTTTCCCGAGCAGGCACTCGAAGTCCCCTGGGGCTAAGGATGAGATCTCCGAACGGAGACACTCAATGCACTAAACAATGCTGCAGACTAGCTAAACAGCCAGCGTGCTCTAAGTCGAAATGACTATCACAAATGCTCATAACCAGAATGATCCAAAATGAGGGAGCTCCTCTCTATTTTATAGCCTCTGCCTCTCACAATCCCTAGGCTCACCTCCTCCTACGTGATTCCCCTCTTGCCATGTGTTCTTCCCTCCTGCGCAATCCATCCATGTGTCTGCATGGGCCCCATTTCTGCGTCCCCCTTTGGCCCCCTTGGCTCCTCCTTAAGTCACAACGTTGTGCTACTAGGAAGTGACTATTTATTCTTAAAGTGAGTTATGTCCCCTGTCCTCACCTTTTTATCTATAAATAACTATAGAAGGAAAAAATTGGGCAAAATTGAATATTCCAATTAGCCATGGCTAGTTAGGAATATTACAGAATACTAAGAGAGAGCATCGTTAGGCTCTTAGGTTCAGTGCTTATAACTATGAAGGAGCGTTGAACCCTCAAAATACCTGAATTTTGATGCTTCACCAATCACAAACTGATCCTCTGACTTGGCAAAGGATGTGTCTTTATTCTTGAACCTAGGGGGTAGTTTTTGAGATATAACAAATGGCTAATATTTATAGGGTTTTGGGGGGTTTTTGGGCTCATTTCAAAGCCAAATTTGGTTACGAAAGAACCATGATGATCATGATTCATTTTTTAACATTTTTTAAGGCATGAATGGCCTTGATAATGTGCTTTTTTATGTCCATAATCAATGTTATGTGTTTTGGTAGCTTATGAGAAAGTTGCAATAAGTGTTGTGTATATGGCCAGAACAAGTTCTGGGAAGAATTTTATATGAACACATTATATGACAAGTTGATGATAGAAAATTGACAGTAGCAGCACGATTTGTTTTGAAGAAGTATATTGTTTGAAGAGAATGTGGATCTAGTCTAAGACATTGTGAAAATTAGTCCACATGAAGTTGAAGTAGGCAAGTTCCTCCACTGCGTTTGGTGCCTCAATTAGGTTGCATCCTATTGCAAGTGGGTTCTTGCACATTTCAAGGTTGGTGTCCTAATTAGGTTGTAGCCTATTGCAAGTGGGTTCTTGCACATTTCTAGGTTAGTGCCTCAATTAGGTTATATCCTATTACAAGTAGTTGCTTGCACATCTTAGGGGTGGGTGCCTCCAACATATCAGTGTCTTCAAATCTATGTAAATGAATTAAATAAGAAGAAGAAAATGAATTTTTGGTTTTCTCTTGCAAGGGTTTCCACATAAAATCTAGCGTCCTTTTGTGTTGATGTGATGATGTCTTCTTGATTCATAGTTTCATTTATTATTATGATGAAAATTGTTGTGGTTCATTTCTACATGATTATTTATTAGTGAAATGTTTTTAAATGACAAGTTTTCCACTACAATGATCCCCCCCCTCCCCCCCCCCCCCTCTCAGTGTGATATTTGGTCTAACAAGTGGTTTCAGAGAAAATGCCTTAAAGAATAATTAACTACTGGAAGGTAGATCATGGCTAATAAATGGAAGAGTAAGAAGAAGTTGTGTCATAAAATGAAGGGCAGAAATTAGGTGAGTAGTACATCATGTTAACACCCAGGTTGTTCCCTTTGACTCCTGAGGGAATACGGCCGGGGTAACCACTAACCAAGCTTTGGATTACAGGTTCTAGCCAACCTGTAATCAGAGAGGGCTCTCTCTTTTAGTTTTTAACTTTGTTGTTGAGGATCTTAGGCTAGTTATGAGGTGAGGGTTTGGTTTGAAAGGTTGAGTGATGTCTTTCAATATCTAAGATGAGATCTTCAGACAGTTTCAGTCCATTGGGCAATGGAGTCTGTGATTATGGGTTGTTTGAGGTATTGAGTAAGATTGCTTAGTACTGCAGGGCCATTTAGATATGTCATGAAACAAACTTAAAATTGTGATGATGAAATATGAGTGGCCAGTGAAAGGCAATTAAGAGTTTTTCACTACGCTGGTGATGTGAGAAAGAGATATATCACCCAGGAGCAGATTTGAATTCCTGAATAATAGTCACTGTGAAGTTTTAGTCTGAAGGTGAAGCAGTTAAGAATTACACTTTCATAACTAATACTTAGAGGAAAACATTCATAACAGCATAGATTGAGTTCAGGGTGTTTAATGAACAAATCCTGAAACTATTCTTTTTCTGTGCTATTAAACTGTGAAATATAGAGCATGAACGGATTATGAAAGAATGAAATACATAACAAAAGAGTTCAAGAAAACTTATTGTGCCATGAAATACACAGGAATCCTGTAGCAGTAAGCCATCACACCGCAACACATCAAACAACTCAGAACTTTGGAAATTCCATCAGCTCTCTGTATTAAAACTCTGAAAATTTACAGCATAGGTTCTTTTGAATAGAAAATCAACAACCCCTGCAAGCTTATGCGAGGGGAAATATATACAATCGGTTTTACAAAATATCTGAATCGCTGAGTCATTTGTTCAATAACTGCGCTCACCAACTTTCAGAATAGCAGATAAGAAAGTTATTGCTATTCTAAAGATACAATGAATACCCTTTAGTTCTGTCAGAAACCTTTTTGACTTTTGGAGGCCACTGAGTCGGTTGAGCACTCTGCATTAATTCTGAATGATATGCCTTTAATGCTCTATCGTGCTGTAGCTTTCTCGGCCCTGTCATCTGTACCTGTCAGTGCTGCTTTAGTGGCCGAATCTGTCTGCTGAGTTGGCTCTGTCCACTCTTCTCCAGTCATACTGAATGCATCAATTTTTCTGAACATGATGACTTATATTTTGATGAAAAAACTTGATGAAAACCTGTTGGCTCACAGCAATGTCTGTATCATGCTGGTCCACCATTCCTGTGTAGGCAACTGATGTCTCAAAATTGTGCCTAATGTCTCATCTGCCTCAGTATATTTGAAGTAATTAGGAGGCACTTCAAACAGATGCCTGATTTCATTCATGATAAAAAACAAATTTTCTATTTTCTCATAGAGGCTCTGCCCAGATGCAGGCCCTGCTTCCTCTGGGATACTTGATCCTGCAGTGATCTGATTGGTGGCAAATGTATTTACCCTTTTTGCATAGTTCTCATGGGATAGTAGCCTTCATGCGCTGTTCAGTAAGCTGGGAAGGCCTCTGCTATGCAATGCTGTGAATTTATCTGTGAACTTATTTACCTTTGTTTGCATTTCCTGGCACCTTCTATCCAATGTTTGCACCAGATTTCTCAAAGTGAGGACCCTCTTTATCAGCAAGATGGTGTCAGTTCTATTGGTGATTCCTATGGCTGCCAGCTGAGGGCCTGTGCGGTTATTGAGAACATTGATCATTCTATTGGCTATCTCAGGCATAGTGCCTAGAGATGCCCTTGCTCTTTGGCTTTCCTTGTGTGCCCTGCCTATGAGCTCCATGTGCTCATGAATGGTTTCTATGTACTGCCATTGATCTGTTATTGATTGGCCAATATTGGCCCATAAGACTTTCTTGATCTCAGCCACAACCTTGTCAAGGGAGAGCTCTTTCTCTAATTCTTTTATCCTTTTCTCCAAAGCTTTAACTTCCCTTGTTCTTTCAGCTACAGTTTGTTTTTATTTGTCATATTTTTCATTTACTGTGGCCAATTTCTCCTTGGCTTCATTCAGCTCTGCCATCTGGGCCTCTAGAAATTGAATCTCTTTCATCATCTTCTGCATGTCAAGGCTTGGAGCCTGTTCTGATGTTGTTGCTGGTGCTGAAGTTGATGGACCTGTTTCAGCTGTCTGTCCTGTGGGAGGAGTGATACTTTGAGGGGGCTCCTCAAGGTTGATCACTGGCTGAGGGGGCTGGGATGTCTGGCCTCCTTCTTTCTGCTGCAGGGCTGCCTGTAATGCAGCCTCTGTTTCTACCAATTTCCCTTCTGTTTGCACCAACTGTTTGTGCAGTGTTAGCAGCATGGCTGCTACATCTTGGTCCTTCCTCTGCTGAGCAACCTCTTCTGTTTGAGGGTGAAGGGTTGCTGGAATTTTTACCATCTTTCTCAAAGTTGCTATATCTGCATCTCTTTCCTTTAGCAGTGCTTGTACAGCTTTGGGATCCTTTGGGTCATGCCCAAGCTCTATAATAATATCTTCCAAAGACCTGATCCTGTTGTCTTTGGCCTGAGAGGATGCCTTCTCCAACTCAATTTGGGCAGTTGTATTGTGTAGACTGTTTTGCAATTTATGTGCCAGGAAGGTCTTGTCTGCAAGTGTTGAATAGACCATATCACCCGTTTGCTTGTGAAGCTCTATCTGGTCCATTGGGTGGATGTCTTTTGCAAGTACTTCAAGATTAGTTCTTATATAATTTGCAGCTGACTGTCGCTGCAGCATAGTAGTCATGAAATGACTCATAGTCATTTTCCCCTCCGTTATGTCATATGCTGACATAAGCCTCTGCTGGTTTGTGGGAGCCATTTTAAGCAAGTGATTGTACAGTTGGAGCCTGACTGGCTCATTTCTCTTCTTGATATCAATAAATTGTTGCTTTATGCCTGATTCGGCTCTCCTTTGCTGGCTTGAGGAGCTGACCTCTCCTCCAACTGTTCTTTCTTGTTCCTGCTGAAAGGAACTGGCAGATACCTCCATGCTAGGGGGGCCCATACCCAAGGATTTCCCAATAGGAATCTCCTCTTCAGAAAGAGGATTTAATCTCTGCCTTTTCTCCCCTTGATTTGTTGATGTGGTGAGGGGAGTTTCCTGCTCTCTATCCCTCTTCCTGCTTCTTTCTTCATTTAGTGGAGTTTGGAGGACCGAGGCCTCCACTACTGTTTCTTGCCTTGGAGGCACACTTTCTTGAGCCTGCTGCTCTATAGATATTGGGGCCTCAGCTGTTTCTTCTTGCTGCTTTGGCTGCTCTTTTTGCTGTTCTGCTGTAGGGGGTGGCTGTTCCTGCTCCATCTCCTTTTCTTTACCTTTGCTGGCAGCCTGAGAAGTAGTTTGAGCTGCTGGCTGGGGGGTTGTAGAGGATGAGGCAGCTGCTCCAATCCGAATATGATAAGAAGAAGAAACCTATTCACAATGTTCCAAGTCAGCTTCCTTCTCAAGTTTCTTTGCTTCTCTTTGTGCTATTTCTTCTCTAGTACTTGCCTCTTCTAGAGTGCCCTCTTTCCATCTTAATAGATTTGCATATTTTTCAATATGAGGCAACCTGACATGATCATAACTAGCCATCTTATATTTGACCCTTCTAAGACTAATGAAGTGATTGGGGTCATAGGGTGACCAGAGGAAACTGGTTTGCAATTGGAGGCCCTCTAGGATCTTATCTGCTTCTTTCCATCCTTCTTCCCTTTTATTATAAAGAAATGGGCCTAGCTGGTTTCTGATTTTGAGTTGTACCTTCTTGTTTTTGCTGTGGAAATGGACCATGTCTGCATTTCCAAATTGCCTGAAATATTCCAAGGCAAAGAGTCTCATAGCGACATATCTTGGCAGCCTATATGGGGCTAATTCACAGCCATATATTCTGATCACTGTATGGTTTTGGTAAAAGTACCAATCCCCAATGTTGTAGACCTTTGAGAGCTGGAGAATCCTTTGCATCTCATCTGTCAATATTGGAGGAGGGGTACCCAATAGCAAGGACATAGCTGGATGGATAAAGAGGTCTATGAATTCATAGTAGCTGTATGGTGAATAAGATGTGTGATGAAAGACTGAAGTCCAAAATACCACAGACCTTGGGTTTCCCTGAGCATCAAACTTCTTGAGAGTAATAGGTAAGCCATCAGGTTGATAAAATAGGAACAAGTGATAGATGTATGAAGTGTATCTAAACACCTTTTCCCTCTCTATATTCATCAATTGCTCATGAATCTTATTGGCAATGTATGTAGCATAATCATAGTGATTAGAAGGAGGCATTCCAGGGGAGAAGATAGACATCATTGCCAGAATGGTTTCATCAGCATCCTCAGTTGATCTGTAACCCAGGACATAACTGATCAAATCCACAAGCAACTTGCCCAACTCATTGAAATATACATTTCCTATAGGAGGGGTCCTCACAGTTTGAGAGCCTGATTCAATGAATAGCTGATTAATCTTTATGATTTGGGCACTAGACAGCTTGCCTCCTTTCTTTAGCAAGTCCATCATGGAAAGAGGAGTCAATGGCTTTGTAGTGTGAAAGTGCAGCATTTGATTTATAGCCTCAGGGGTGACATGGAACAAGACTGAACCTGAGGAATTGAGGACAGCTCTTTGACATGGGTCATAGTTGGCACTGCATCTATGAATTAAATCTGGAAGGAAATTGACTTGAGGGAGGTTATAAATGGGCAAATTGGAGTCCCAAATCCCTAGAATATCAGTTCCACTGAGGTGCTTGGCCTTCAGCTCATTGAGTACATGAATATTATATTTAGTGTCCATTGAGAGTGTTTCTGTCATCTGGTAATCTCTATCACCCAGGGCCTGCCATTCTAGCTCTCTATGTGGGGCATTCAAGGGTGGAATGTTCAATGCTACTGGTGTTTCCATGGTCCACTAACACTTGGAAATGGATTTGAACTTGATTTTGTGGGCACAGCAACACAGGGCAGGGAATTTTGCAAGAGTGGGGCGATTTGCAGAGGAAGCAGGGTGAATTATGGTGGAAACAAGTTCAAATGCTCCTGAAAAAGGTTCAATGAGTAAATGCTGGGACTTAAGAGTTGTTTTCCCGGTGAATTAGTGCAGCAGATATTTAAGTTTACGAATGCGCAAACTGACTGTAAATTGATGGAAACTTGGTTCAATGTGGACTTATGAAGGTGAATTCGACCTTATAACTGAAGATAAATGGTGGTCACCGAGGATTTGCTGGTAATTACAGTGACTTCCTCTCTTTTCTCACTTGTGTTGGTGAATTTATGCAAAAAACCAGGCGCGGTGGAGAAACTTGGATAAATACCTGGTGCAGACGGCAAATGGTGGCAATGTAGGTGAATTGAGGGCGCCCACGGTCTCTACAATCGATTTCTGCAGGTTGGCGGCAAGAACGTCGTAAATTACATGCAGAGAGCTCAATAGTTCTTTTGGTGAAAATATGAGAAAAACGCGAATTTTGGTGAAAATATGGACATTTGGGCTTTTGGCGCATTTTTTGGATGACGTCAGCATGACGTCATCGGGTGGGGTCGGGTACGGAAGGGTGATGTGGCGGCCTGTGAGTGGTCCACGGGGACTGATGAGGTGGCAGACAGGTCGGAGCGATGGCGGGCCGGGCGTTGATGCGACGCTGACTTGGCATGACGTGGGCAGGCGGTAATCAAAGCGGTAAGCAGTAATTTTGGACCGCTTATTGTACGGGGGTGGTATTGGCAGGCGGCCTCCCGATATAACCTGGGAGCGACGCGTGGCACTGCCCTGACGTCACCCTCTGACACTTTTCGGGTGCTATAGTCCGGACATCGGGGGCGGCCCGATATTGATATGGGCCGTCGGATGGGAAAGCCCAGATCCGACGGGCGACGGGTTGCCAAAATGATAGGACGATACGGAGGGGAGGCGGAGAATAAACAATTGTTTTTTATGGAAAAGCGCGCTTGGCGGGACCTTTGGAAAACAGAGAAAATATGGGTTTTTTCAATGTTTTTTGTGTTTAATGCGCATTAATCAAAACTTTAGGTAAGGGGCAAAAGTGGGTTTATTGGTGTTTATTGCAAATACCGCGGGTTAGACATAATAGTGGGTTTTTCCAATGTTTTGTGGGTGAAAAAAGGGTTTATTAGCATTAACTCACAAAAATGGGGTTAGGGCTATAAATCAAGCGGACCTTGATTTAATCCCAAAACATTATATTAGCGTTGTCTTGCCTTAGCGCTTTGAGTTCTTTGTATTGCAACCCTTTAGGACTATTAGGCTATATTGCCTAGGGGAAGGGAATATACTTATCTTTTGGGGTTTTTATACATAATGATGCTATAGTAATAGGGAGAGGGGAACATAGGGATTTAAGTATAGATAGAGTTAGTAGTTAGTATTGGATGGGAATAGGAATGGGAGGAGGCAAAGACTAAGTTGTTAGGGAACAAACTTAGTTAGGAGAGTAGATCAAAATGAAAAGAATTTACACAAGAAATGTGGCTCTTCTATGCAACAAGAATCAATCAATGAGTTTGTTTTCTCTCATGACCAAAGGTGGTATTGGGATGTTAGTAAGGAATGTGATGGGGGATGATTTGGAAGTTAGACATGCTTCATCTTGCTGTTACAAAACTATTGAATAGGGAGATCTGCACTGACACCATGTTTTTCCTTTGCTTAGGCCAGTGCAATGTCATAAATCATGCTTCTGCAACCCCATCTACCTACCCATTCTATTGCCTAGCATTTTTTGTTACTTCAAGGAGGGTGCACTTAGACTTGCAAACCCTCATGTGCCTTTTCTTTTCCTTTGGCTTTTCCTTTTGATTTTCTATCTAAGGCTAGCCTTATTACTTCCAAGGCCCCAGATTAAATAGTTGGGAACCTTTATTCTCTACCTAACTACTTTATCTGCCAAGATTGAACAGTTTGGACAGATTTCTTTCTCTAATCTACAACAAAAAATTGAAACATGGCATGACCCAGCTTAGACTGTTGGATCACCCATTCAGAAGTAGGACAGCATCAACCAACTGTAGATATGTGTCTTTCACAAGAATATGAGATCTTTGCATCACCAAAGTAGATCATATTGGCATTTCCCCTGCCAATCATGAAAAATGAAACCTATTGGTATAGGTAGCTAACAGTGGCTCCACTTGGGGATGGTTTTTCTACTTGAAAGACCAAGAACAGCAGGTCAGAATGCCTTGGCTTTTGACTTCTTCTCAAAACTTGAAAACTTCCTCTTTGGACTTCAAAACTGGAATTTGTTACCATTGTGGAACTTCTGAAATACAAGCTTTTTCCTGCTTATTTACAAAACCTCTTAAACTGAACTATTCATATGCTGGAAGAAAAACTATATACAACTGATAATGTACAGGGCAGAGCCATGTTATATACATGGAAAGTAGTCAAAATAATGCTTTAACATCCGACCATTTACAGGGCCCTCTTCAGCTTCAGTGCCATCCAAATTCTTCAAAAAATAGGTGTTATTTCCTTGTACTGCTTGAATAACAAAAGGTCCCCTCCAAAGGGAGTCAAATTTTCCATGCTTACCCTTGTCTTGTCTTCTTGAATCCCATTTAAGCACTTTATCCCCAATGAAGAAATATTCAGCCTTGGTTCTTCTATCAAAGGCTTTCTTCAGCTTCTCTTGTAGGACTTGAACTCTGTTGTACACTTGATCTCTGGTTTGCTGCAAACAAACAATCTGATTGATTCTTCTTTGCATGTCATTTGGTTCAGCTTGAATTTCCTGAAGTAGCTTCATGACAGGGACCCCCAATGATGAAGGGAATTTGGCTTCCATTCCATAAACCAATTCATATGGGCTGACCCCAATAGATCTCTTGGTTGATAGCCTGTCTGCCCACAAGGCATTTACAATCTTCTTGTGCCAATTTTTCTTATTCTCTTCTAGTACCTTCTTAATGATGTTGATAAGACTTTTGTTATATGATTCAGCTAACCCATTGCCTTGAGGGTAATATGCAGTAGAATGGCCCAAAGTAATGTGGAATTTGTGGCAATAGTTCACCATTTTCTTGGATCTAAAAGCAGCAGCATTTTCTGTTATAATCTAGTCAGGACAACCAAATCTAGAAAGAATATTGGTTTCAAGGAACTGAATGATAGTAGAATCATTTTCTTGTCTACATGGAACAACCTCAATCCATTTAGTAAAGTAATCTGTGGCTATCATAATCCATCTATGTTGGCCTGAGGATGAAGGATGAATTTCCCCAATGAAGTCCAAACCCCATTGCTGAAAGGGTCTTTCTGTTGCAATAGGCTTTAAGGGAAGTGGTAGTAACTTTCTTTTTCCCTCAAACACCTGACATTTGTGACATGAAGTGGTAAATTTTTTAACATCAGAGAAGACAGTGGGCCAATAGTAACCTACCCTTAATATCTTATCCACAGTGGACTTCCAGTACAAATGTCCACCACAATCTCCTGCATGAAATTCTTTCATAACATTGTTAGTCTCATCCATATTCAAACAGTTCAGCAGTATACCTTCATGATTTTTCCATAGTAAATTACCATCTATAACACAAAATCTTGTAGCTTTCATTTTTAGAAATCTAGATTTGGTTCTGGACAATCATGGGGGAGCACACAGGTTTTGCAATATATAACAGATATCAGAATACCATAGGGATTGTTCAAAGGCTACATTGATCTTTGGAGTCGCCAGCTCCGGTTCATTGTCCAGTTGGTTAATGTCCAAGGCTTGGAAGTTTGTTTCAGACATTAATTTAGCCAAACCTTGCCCTTTTATCAGTTTTGTAGGTCTTATTTCAATGTCAAATTCTAAAATACTTGCTATCCATTTTCCTCTTCTGCCCTCTAAGTTTTCTTGAGTTAGTATGTCTTTCACAATGGGATTTGGTACATAAGCAATAACATGGGAGTATAGGATATAGATCCTAAAGTATTTGATGGCTTTGACCAAAGCATAAGCTTGCTTTTCCATGATCTGATATTTCAGAGGTGCATCTCTAAGGGCTTTACTAAAGAAAGCAATGGGTTTTTCATTCCCTTGATCATCTTTCTGCAATAAGACAGCAGCAATGGTATGCTGGGAGGCAAAAGAGAAAATGATAAATTCTTTGTCAAATTGAGGATTTGTTAAGACTGGGGTTTGGGTAAGGGCCAATTTAATACCTTCAAAAGCTTGATTTGCTTCTACTGTCCACTTTACTTTTGAATCCTTCTTTAGCATGTTGTTTAGTAATCTGATCAATTCTGCTAAGTTTGGGATAAATCTCCTTAAAAAGTTGATCTTTCCCAAGAAGGCTTGTAACTCTTTGATGTTTCTCGGATGGGGCATTTGCAAGATGGCATGTATTCTGTCTGGGTCAATTCTAATGCCATCCTTTGAGATGATATGACCTAATAGCTTACCTTCTTCCAAACCAAATAGAGACTTCTTGGGATTTAAGGAAATTCCATACTTCCTACATGTTATGAATATTTGTCTCAAATGTTTTAAATGTTCTTAGTCAGACTTTGAGAAAGGTATAAGGTCATCTAAGTAAATAACAAGGAACTCATGAATCTCTTTAGCAAAAGCAATATCCATTGCTCTCTGAAATGTAGTCCCTGCATTTTTCAATCCAAAAGGCATTTTAACATATTTGAAAGTTCCCCATGGGGTTGTGAAAGCTGTTTTATCTTGATCATCAGGGTGGATTAGGATCTGATTAAAACCTGAAAATCCATCAAGTAATGAGATTCTTGAAGCCCCCACCACTCTTTGGAGAATGTGATCCATTTTTGGTAAGGGATAATTGTCTTAAAGGGACACTTGATTCAAATTCCTTAGGTCAACACAAAACCTAATCTCCCCAGTTTTCTTTCTGGTGGGGACCAAGTTTGAAATCCAGTCTGAAAACCTGATTGGTGCTATGATACCAGCTTTAAACATTTTTTGTACCTCTTTCTCAATTGAAGGGAGAAGCATAGGATTGATTCTTCTCAATTTTTGCTTGAATGGCTTTTGATTGGGCTTGAGAGGGATAGTGTGTTGAATAACAGAGGTGTCATAGGATTTCAAATCCTCATAACTCCATGCAAACACATCTTGGAACTCTTTAAAGAGGTCAATGTATTTAGGCTTCTGGTCAGGAGGTAAAGATGCAGACAATTTTATTATCTTGGGTTTTTCAATAGTTCCAATGTTGCATTCTTCAATGGCAGCATTAAGGGGTTGCATTTTTGGTTTTCTAGGAACATCATTTGAGTCAAAAATGTCCTCCAATGGAGTTAGGCCTGTTGGTAGAAAGTTATCCTTTAGCTCTATGATTTCAGCCTCTGTACCAGCTACTTCATCAAAATGCAATTGTTCAAGTTCTTGTATTTTTTCCTTGTCAAAGTTTGTTGGACAAAGTATTTGATTTGTTGTTTTGGGTGATATTGTTGTTTGGTCCTGTTCACTCAATGGCTGTGTGTCTTTCACAGAATCAACATCAATGTTCAAGCTTGAAAATTCATGCTGCAAGGTTAAGAAACTGTTTATTTGTGTGTCATCCTCAAACACTTGCCAATCTTTGACATTGTTTGGGACAGAAGGTCTGTGTTTTATCTCAGCTGTAAAGCAGTGGTTGGGTTCAAAAGGCAATTTGCATGTACTGGCAAATGTAGCTAAACTATGTGCATGAATGTTGTGAGTCCTAGGTATTTTGGTCATCTGAAATTCGGTGAAAGCTTTGAGTATTTCAATAGTAGCAGACTTGTATGATCTTAGTCTTTTGTCATTTGTGACAAAATTGCCTTTCACTTGTTGGATAATAAGGTCTGAATCCCCCATGATTGAAACTTTTGTGGCCTGAAATGATTTTACCAGTTTGAGACCTAGCAGAAGAGCCTCATATTCTGCCATATTATTAGTACATCTGAAATTAAGCCTATAGGCTCGACCTTGTGCATGGTTTCTTTGTTTGTTATGAATCCACACTCCAGCTCCTGCCCCTAATTTGTTGACTGATCCATCAAACTCAAGAAACCATAGGATCTCTTGATTTAGGGGATTTTCAACATTTTCTCTATGACTTGGGATTATAAGTTGGAGTTCTTGTCTTTCACCTGGTTTGCTTTCTAGAGCAGTTTCATCACTTGATTGCACAACCTTGATTTCTTGGGAACTTGATTGCTCACTCATATGCAGATCTTGTTCAAGTATGACAGATTTGTTATCACTCATTGGACTTGTATCATCATTGAACAGAATGAAGGAATCCATATCAAAATGGAGTGCATAAATAGGGAAATTTTGAGGTTTTTCTTCACTGCTCACCATGTATTTCATGAGTGACTCCCTGTATAGCCTCTTTGGCTGCCCAAAAACAGAGATAGTGGCATATGACATATCCAATTGCAGGGAACCTTGGAGTTTGGCTCCCCATGATCTTGATAACAACATTCCATACTTGGGTGGGATATCAGCAACTACAACGTCCATTAAGATTGTTTTATTGGGGTACTGGACTAGGGACACACATAGATCTTTTATCAAGCCTAAACACTTAACTTGGCTGGAATCAAATGAAAATAGGTCCTTATATGGTCTTGTAATATCTAGATTCAACCTCTCCATCACTGATTTAGGCATAAGGTTATGAGAAGCACCTGAATCAAACATTACATTGTGTAATATTTTATCATGAACATGCAAGCTGACATAAGAAGGTAAGATTCCTGTAACTGATGTCTTTCCATCAACCTCTGGACCGAAAAGTAGTTCTGGGGTATCATCCAACACATTGACATCATCTTTGTGGTGGGTCGGTTGAAGGGACTTCTTGATTTGTTGTTTATAAATGTCATGTTTGGCTAGCTCTGAAAGAGGAATGGCTATCTTCAATTTTCCAATTTCAGCTTCTAAGTCAAAAGGTTTTTCAGATTGGATCTTGGTGTTCTGGTTAACAACCTTTTCTCTCTCAATTGAGTTTTTAGAGGTTTCTTCATGACTCTCATTTTGATCTTGAGGCTTGTCCTTTTGGCTAATCTTCTGGAAAGTGCTGCTTGGATTTTGCTGTAAAGGAGGTGTAGCCCTTGGTTCTTGATTTGAGGGAAATGCTTCTGTTACCTCTTCAACTATTACTTCATTTGTATTTGAATCAATTTTGTTAGTAGGCTCTGTGACAATAGCTTTCCTAGGCTGTAGGCTATCCTTTGTTTTCTCAGGCTGTGGCACATTTACAGTTCTGCTTCTTAATTTGTATTGTTTATGAACTTCAAAAACAGCTGTGTCATAGCCTTGTTTGAAATCAAATGATTCACCTGATCTGGTTTGGAACTGGCTTATATCTTGTTCTTCATGATCTTCTTGACTCAGAAAAACTTGCTGATCCTCGTTCAGGCCCATCAAATTGATGTGGGTATCATCTATCTGCTCACTAGAAGTAGATGTTTCAGCATAGTTTTCTTGGAACGGAGGCCTTATCTCTGGTTCAGGGCTGGCCTTGCCAACATTGGGATTTTGATTTCTTCTAAAATTGGGATTCCTGATAGGGTTATTCTGTGGTGCTTCCCATGATGAATTCCTCTCAACTGACTCTACTCTGTCACCTAATCTGTGCATACCAGTGATTATTGCATCTAATTTTTGATCCCAGCCTGAAGGCTCTTCTTTGAAGGTAGTCTTTCTTTCAATTCTGGTCCTATTTCTCCTAGCTATCAGGTTGGCTTCTACACTCACTGTTATGTCTTGCATTTCAGCTAAAGTCCGGGGAGCTCTTTCTCTTAATTGGTATGCCATATCTGAATCAAACCCATCAGGAAAGGTGTATAGAGCTAAATCAGGTGGGGGTCTGAGATTTTGGGGAATAGCATTGTAGAAATTGTTAAACCGAGCACAATAGTCCAAGAAAGTTTCTTGGGGACCTATTTTGATAATTGTATTCAGATAAAATGTGAAGTGGATCCTTTTTCTTCTCCCATCTGTTGATAAAGGTTTGATATAGGGCTTCAGGGTCAACTATGGAGTTTGCTGGGAGTGCCCTAAACCATGATCTTACATCTCCTGTTAGGCTTTGCACAAAAATTTTCATTCTAACCCCATCATCATCTATCTCATAATTTTCAAAGTAGTCCTGCATTTTCTTGGTATGTTGAAGGGCTGGGTAAGAGCCAGTACCATCAAAATATGAAATCTTGCTTTGGTAATCTTGAGGCATAGGCCCTGGATTGGCAGGTAACTGCAGTGGAGCATATCTATTAGCCATGTTTGGTGGGACAATAGGGATAACAGGAACGAATGGGACAAGTGGGGGAAAGGGGATGAGAGGGGTATGTGTAGTTGATGGACTGGCTGAAAGGATACCTTGTGAAGTGGATGAAGAACTAGGAGGTTGTGGGACAGTGGTGTGAAGATGTGGAGAAACCTTAGCAGGGGTTGGAATGTCAGTTTGAAGACCTGCTTCAGAACTTGAATCTGATAGAGTCCCTTCTGATTTGTGTCTCTTGAGGATTCTTGAAATCAAGTTTGGATTTTGGAATTCGGGTGATGGATCAGTGTCTGGGTTTGACCTTGTATAGCGAGTTTTCTTCTTAGGAGCCAGTTTCTGTGTTTGTCTTTAGGATAATTTTCTAGAGATAGTGATATTTGACAAGGACTGATCAGGCATAGCAACATTGTATGGAACTTAAGACTAAATAAAGATTGACTGAGGCAGCTTTTATGTACTCCTGCAAATGCAAAGCAGAGGCAGTTTCTAAGGCTATCTGGCTATCACTCGGGCCTTATCTACAGTTTTAAGAATCAGACAGGGGGTTATAAAGTTCATTCAGTTCCCCAGTGGAGTCGCCATTTATGTTAACACCCAGGTTGTTCCCTTTGACTCCTGAGGGAATACGGCCGGGGTAACCACTAACCAAGCTTTGGATTACAGGTTCTAGCCAACCTGTAATCAGAGAGGGCTCTCTCTTTTAGTTTTTAACTTTGTTGTTGAGGATCTTAGGCTAGTTATGAGGTGAGGGTTTGGTTTGAAAGGTTGAGTGATGTCTTTCAATATCTAAGATGAGATCTTCAGACAGTTTCAGTCCATTGGGCAATGGAGTCTGTGATTATGGGTTGTTTGAGGTATTGAGTAAGATTGCTTAGTACTGCAGGGCCATTTAGATATGTCATGAAACAAACTTAAAATTGTGATGATGAAATATGAGTGGCCAGTGAAAGGCAATTAAGAGTTTTTCACTAAGCTGGTGATGTGAGAAAGAGATATAACACCCAGGAGCAGATTTGAATTCCTGAATAATAGTCACTGTGAAGTTTTAGTCTGAAGGTGAAGCAGTTAAGAATTACACTTTCATAACTAATACTTAGAGGAAAAAATTCATAACAGCATAGATTGAGTTCAGGGTATTTAATGAACAAATCCTGAAACTATTCTTTTTCTGTGCTATTAAACTGTGAAATATAGAGCATGAACGGATTATGAAAGAATGAAATACATAACAAAAGAGTTCAAGAAAACTTATTGTGCCATGAAATACACAGGAATCCTGTAGCAGTAAGCCATCACACCGCAACACATCAAACAACTCGGAACTTTCGAAATTCCATCAGCTCTCTGTATTAAAACTCTGAAATTTTACAGCATAGGTTCTTTTGAATAGAAAATCAACAACCCCTGCAATCTTATGCGAGGGGAAATATATACAATCGGTTTTCAAAATATCTGAATCGCTGAGTCATTTGTTCAATAATTGCGCTCACCAACTTTCAGAATAGCAGATAAGAAAGTTATTGCTATTCTAAAGATACAATGAATACCCTTTAGTTCTATCAGAAACCTTTTTGACTTTTGGAGGCCACTGAGTCGGTTGAGCGCTCTGCATTAATTCTGAATGATATGCCTTTAATGCTCTGTCGTGCTGTAGCTTTCTCGGCCCTGTCATCTGTACCTATCAGTGCTGCTTTAGTGGCCGAATCTGTCTGCTGAGTTGGCTCTGTCCACTCTTCTCCAGTCATACTGAATGCATCAATTTTTTGAACATGATGACTTATATTTTGATGAAAAAACTTGATGAAAACCTGTTGGCTCACAGCAATGTCTGTATCATGCTGGTCCACCATTCCTGTGTAGGCAATTGATGTCTCAAAATTGTGCCTAATGTCTCATCTGCCTCAGTATATTTGAAGTAATTAGGAGTCACTTCAAACAGATGCCTGATTTCATTCATGATAAAAAACAAATTTTCTATTTTTTCGTAGAGGCTCTGCCCAGATGCAGGCCCTGCTTCCTCTGGGATACTTGATCCTGCAGTGATCTGATTGGTGGCAAATGTATTTACCCTTTTTGCATAGTTCTCATGGGATAGTAGCCTTCCTCCGTTGTTCAGTAAGCTGGGAAGGCCTCTACTATGCAATGCTGTGAATTTATCTGTGAACTTATTTACCTCTGTTTTCATTTCCTGGCACCTTCTATCCAATGTCTGCACCAGATTTCTCAAAGTGAGGACCCTCTTTATCAGCAAGATGGTGTCAGTTCTATTGGTGATTCCTATGGTTGCCAGCTGAGGGCCTGTGCGGTTATTGAGAACATTGATCATTCTATTGGCTATCTCAGGCATAGTGCCTAGAGATGCCCTTGCTCTTTGGCTTTCCTTGTGTGCCCTGCCTATGAGCTCCATGTGCTCATGAATGGTTTCTATGTACTGCCATTGATCTGTTATTGAGTGGCCAATATTGGCCCATAATACTTTCTTGATCTCAGCCACAACCTTGTCAAGGGAGAGCTCTTTCTCTAATTCTTTTATCCTTTTCTCCAGAGCTTTAACTTACCTTGTTCTTTCAGCTACAGTTTGTTTTGATTTGTCATATTTTTCATTTACTGTGGCCAATTTCTCCTTGGCTTCATTCAGCTCTGCCATCTGGGCCTCTAGAACTTGAATCTCTTTCATCATCTACTGCATGTCAAGGCTTGGAGCCTATTCTGATGTTGTTGCTGGTGCTGAAGTTGATGGACATGTTTCAGCTGTCTATCCTGCGGGAGGAGTGATACTTTGAGGGGGCTCCTCAAGGTTGATCACTGGCTGAGGGGGCTGGGATGTCTGGCCTCCTTCTTTCTGCTGCAGGGCTGCCTGTAATGCAGCCTCTGTTTCTACCAATTTCCCTTCTGTTTGCACCAACTGTTTGTGCAGTGTTAGCAGCATGGCTGCTACATCTTGGTCCTTCCTCTGCTAAGCAACCTCTTCTGTTTGAGGGTGAAGGGTTGTTGGAATTTTTACCATCTTTCTCAAAGCTGCTATATCTGCATCTCTTTCCTTTAGCAGTGCTTGTATAGCTTTGGGATCCTTTGGGTCATGCCCAAGCTCTATAATAATATCTTCCAAAGACCTGATCCTGTTGTCTTTGGCCTGAGAGGATGCCTTCTCCAACTCAAGTTGGGCAGTTGTATTGTGCAGACTGTTTTTCAATTTATGTGCCAGGAAGGTCTTGTCTGCAAGTGTTGAATAGACCATCTCACCCGTTTTCTTGTGAAGCTCTATCTGGTCCATTGGGTGGATGTCTTTTGCAAGTACTTCAAGATTAGTTCTTATATAATCTGCAGCTGACTGTGGCTGCAACATAGTAGGCATGAAATGACTCATAGTCATTTTCCCCTCTGTTATGTCATATGCTGACATAAGCCTCTGCTGGTTTTTGGGAGCCATTTTAAGCAAGTGATTGTACAGTTGGAGCCTGACTGGCTCATTTCTCTTCTTGATATCAATAAATTGTTGTTGTATGCCTGATTCGGCTCTCCTTTGCTGGCTTGAGGAGCTGACCTCTCCTCCAATTGTTCTTTCTTGTTCCTGCTGAAAGGAACTGGCAGATGCCTCCATGCTAGGGGGGCCCATACCCAAGGATTGCCCAATAGGCATCTCCTCTTCAGAAAGAGGATTTAATCTCTGCCTTTTCTCCCCTTGATTTGTTGATGTGGTGAGGGGAGTTTCCTGCTCTCTATCCCTCTTCCTGCTTCTTTCTTCATTTAGTGGAGTTTGGAGGACCGAGGCCTCCACTACTGTTTCCTGCCTTGGAGGCACACTTTCTTGAGCCTGCTGCTCTGTAGATATTGGGGCCTCAGCTGTTTCTTCTTGCTGCTTTGGCTGCTCTTTTTGCTGTTCTGCTGTAGGGGGTGGCTGTTCCTGCTCCATCTCCTTTTCTTTACCTTTGCTGGCAGCCTGAGAAGTAGTTTGAGCTGCTGGCCGGGGGGCTGTAGAGGATGAGGCAGCTGCTCCAATTCGAATATGATAAGAAGAAGAAACCTGTTCACAATGTTCCAAGTCAGCTTCCTTCTCAAGTTTCTTTGCTTCTCTTTGTGCTATTTCTTCTCTAGTACTTGCCTCTTCTAGAGTGCCCTCTTTCCATCTTAATAGATTTGCATATTTTTCAATATGAGGCAACCTGACATGATCATAACTAGCCATCTTATATTTGACCCTTCTAAGACTAATGAAGTAATTGGGGCCATAGGGTGACCAGAGGAAACTGGTCTGCAATTGGAGGCCCTCTAGGATCTTATCTGCTTCTTTCCATCCTTCTTCCCTTTTATTATAAAGAAATGGGCCTAGCTGGTTTCTGATTTTGAGTTGTACCTTCTTGTTTTTGCTGTGGAAATGGACCATGTCTGCATTTCCAAATTGTCTGAAATATTCCAAGGCAAAGAGTCTCATAGGGACATATCTTGGCAGCCTATATGGGGCTAATTCACAGCCATATATTCTGATCACTGTATGGTTTTGGTAAAAGTACCAATCCCCAATGCTGTAGGCCTTTGAGAGCTGGAGAATCCTTTGCATCTCATCTGTCAATCTTGGAGGAGGGGTACCCAATAGCAAGGACATAGCTGGATGGATAAAGAGGTCTATGAATTCACAATAGCTGTATGGTGAATAAGATGTGTGATGAAAGACTGAAGTCCAAAATACCACAGACCTTGGGTTTCCCTGAGCATCAAACTTCTTGAGAGTAATAGGGAAGCCATCAGGTTGATAAAATAGGAACAAGTGATAGATGTATGAAGTGTATCTAAACACCTTTTCCCTCTCTAGATTCATCAATTGCTCATGAATCTTATTGGCAATGTATGCAGCATAATCATAGTGAACAGAAGGAGGCATTCCAGGGGAGAAGATAGACATCATTGCCAGAATGGTTTCATCAGCATCCTCAGCTGATCTGTAACCCAGGACATAACTGATCAAATCCACAAGCAGCTTGCCCAACTCATTGAAATATACATTTCCTATAGGAGGGTTCCTCACAGTTTGAGAGCCTGATTCAATGAATAGCTGATTAATCTTTATGATTTGGGCACTAGACAGCTTGCCTCCTTTCTTTAGCAAGTCCATCATGGAAAGAGGAGTCAATGGCTTTGTAGTGTGAAAGTGCAGCATTTGATTTATAGCCTCAGGGGTGACATGGAACAAGACTGAACCTGAGGAATTGAGGACAGCTCTTTGACATGGGTCATAGTTGGCACTGCATCTATGAATTAAATCTGGAAGGACATTGACTTGAGGAAGGTTATAAATGGGCAAATTGGAGTCCCAAATCCCTAGAATATCAGTTCCACTGAGGTGCTTGGCCTTCAGCTCATTGAGTACATGAATATTATATTTAGTGTCCATTGAGAGTGTTTCTGTCATCTGGTAATCTCTATCACCCAGGGCCTGCCATTCTAGCTCTCTATGTGGGGCATTCAAGGGTGGAATGTTCAATGCTACTGGTGTTTCCATGGTCCACTAACACTTGGAAATGGATTTGAACTTGATTTTGTGGGCACAGCAACACAGGGCAGGGAATTTTGCAAGAGCAGGGCGATTTGCAGAGGAAGCAGGGTGAATTATGGTGGAAACAAGTTCAAATGCTCCTGAAAAAGGTTCAATGAGTAAATGCTAGGACTTAAGAGTTGTTTTCCCGGTGAATTAGTGCAGCAGAGGTTTAAGTTCACGAATGCGCAAACTGACTGTAAATTGATGGAAACTTGGTTCAATGTGGACTTCTGAAGGTGAATTCGACCTTATAACTGAAGATAAATGGTGGTCACCAAGGATTTGCTGGTAATTACAGTGATTTCCTCTCTTTTCTCACTTGTGTTGGTGAATTTATGCAAAAAACCAGGCACGTTGGAGAAACTTGGATAAATACCTGGTGCAGACGACAAATGGTGGCAATGTAGGTGAATTGAGGGCGCCCACGGTCTCTACAATCGATTTCTGCAGGTTGGCGGCGAGAACATCGTAAATTACATGCAGAGAGCTCAATAGTTCTTTTGGTGAAAATATGAGAAAAACGTGAATTCTGGTGAAAATATGGACATTTGGGGTTTTGGCGCGTTTTTTGGATGACGTCAGCATGACGTCATTGGGTGGGGTCGGGTACGAAAGGGTGATGTGGCGGCCTGTGAGGGGTCCACGGGGACTGATGAGGTGGCGGATAGGTCAGAGCGATGGCGGGCCGGGCGCTGATGCGACGCTGACTTGGCATGACGTGGGCATGGCGTGGGCGTGACGTGGGCGGGCGGTAAATCAAAGTGGTAAGTGGTAATTTTGGACCGCTTATTGTACGGGGGTGGTATTTGCAGGCGGCCTCCCGATATAACCTGGGAGCGACGCGTGGCACTGCCCTGACGTCACCCTCTGACACTTTTCGGGTGCTATAGTCCGGACATCGGGGGCGGCCCGATATTGATATGGGCCGTCGGATGGGAAAGCCCAGATCCGACGGGCGACGGGTTGCCAACATGATAGGACGATACGGCGGGGAGGCGGGGAATAAACAATTGTTTTTTATGGAAAAGCGCGCCTGGCGGGACCTTTGGAAATCAAAGAAAATATGGGTTTTTTCAATGTTTTTTGTGTTTAATGCGCTTTAATCAAAACTTTGGGTAAGGGGCAAAAGTGGGTTTATTGGTGTTTATTGCAAATAGCGCGGGTTAGACATAATAGTGGGTTTTTCCAATGTTTTGTGGGTGAAAATGGGTTTATTGGCATTAACTCACAAAAATGGGGTTAGGGCTATAAATCAAGCGGATCTTGATTTAATCCCAAAACATTATATTAGCGTTGTCTTGCCTTAGCGCTTTGAGTTCTTTGTATTGCAACCCTTTAGGACTATTAGGCTATATTGCCTAGGGGAAGGGAATATACTTATCTTTTGGGGTTTTTATACATAATGATGCTATAGTAATAGGGAGAGGGGAACATAGGGAGTTAAGTATAGATAGAGTTAGTAGTTAGTATTGGATGGGAATAGGAATGGGAGGAGGCAAAGACTAAGCTGTTAGGGAACAAACTTAGTTAGGAGAGTAGATCAAAATGAAAAGAATTTTACACAGGAAATGTGGCTCGTCTATGCAACAAGAATCAATCAATGAGTTTGTTTTCTCTCATGACCAAAGGTGGTATTGGGATGTTAGCAAGGAATGTGATGGGGGATGATTTGGAAGTTAGACATGCTTCATCTTGTTGTTACAAAACTGTTGAATAGGGAGATCTGCACTGACACCATGTTTTTCCTTTGCTTAGGCCAGTGCAATGTCATAAATCATGCTTCTGCAACCCCATCTACCTACCCATTCTATTGCCTAGCATTTTTTGTTACTCCAAGGAGGGTGCACTTAGACTTGCAAACCCTCATGTGCCTTTTCTTTTCCTTTGGCTTTTCCCTTTTGATTTTCTATCTAAGGCTAGCCTTATTACTTCCAAGGCCCCAGATTAAACAGTTGGGAACCTTTATTCTCTACCTAACTACTTTATCTGCCAAGATTGAATAGTTTGGACAGATTTCTTTCTCTAATCTACAACAAAAGATTGAAACATGGCATGACCCAGCTTAGACTGTTGGATCACCCCTTCAGAAGTAGGACAGCATCAACCAACTGTAGATATGTGTCTTTCACAAGAATATGAGATCTTTGCATCACCAAAGTAGATCATATTGGCATTTCCCCTGCCAATCATGAAAAAAGAAACCTATTGGTATAGGTAGCTAACACATCAGATCCTAAAGAATACATCTTCTTCATGATTATGGATGTCGAAAACATTCACAAAGAGGAATCGATTATTACATTTTGTTTTAATTATGGAAATGAAGGTTGATATACATTTATGTGTCCATGTCCTATTATAGATAATGAAGATGATTTTCCTCGTCTAATTGAGGATAACCAACCAGAGGAAGTAGAAGAATAAATTGAGCCAAAAGTGGATTATAAAGGAGAAATTAAAAGTTCCTTAAAAGAATTAAAATCTTCAAGAAGAAGGATTAATCAACTAGAAGAGCAGCTCTAACATTATAAAAGAAAATATGAACTCTAGAAAGAGCGAGACCATGATATTGACACTTTCAAGGGTCAACATGAAGAATAAATATTTTTGGATGAAGTGAGGCAGACCTAGCTAAAATAAACAAAAAGTCAATGTGAAGCATTGGAAGATGGAATTATCTCATTAAAAAACGCACTATAAAAAGTCAATGATCAAAATGATGAAGAAAAAAAGGATGTAGTAGGAATGTACTTACTAATAATAAATATGGACCTATTATGAGTCTAAGGGTTCAATCAGTTGAAGATGCATCAAGGGGTCAACCAAAATATTTGAAATTTGTTCAAAGATGAGCTCACTACTACTCTACAAGAGCTAAGGAATCTCACGTCTCTTAAGAAAGAACAAAGGAAGCTATTGGAAAGTAGGATCATCATGTTGTAATTATAGAAACACAATTAAAAGAATCCAAATAGAATGAGGATTCCTTGGTGAATCAAATAAAATGAAAATGTGCAATACTCTGAAGAGAAGAATCACAAACTTATCAAAGAAGAAGAAGAAATTATCTCCTTGAAATCCCAAATTGAAGAAGAAAAAATAATGAACGAAGTAATGAATATCTAGATGATGAAGGAAGAAGAAGGTGAGGAGATTGAAGAAGAAGTTGGTTCATTAAGGGTTGAAGTTGACAAGCTCAGTAAGAACTTGAAGAGTTGGCAATTATTAGATGACATTCTTAGTTGTCAGAGATCACCATGTGACAAAACAAACCTTGGTTATAAAAATAAGTACTCCATGTAAAGAGGACTCAAGATCCAAGTATCCAAAGGTTAAATTTGAAGAAAAATTCAACGACAAAGTTGGAATTCATCAAAATTCAAAACATAGTGAAAGTAAAAATAAGATTGGAAGTGTTGCTACAATAGGAATATATGTTGATGTTCTCAAGAAGCCCCATTAGAAAGAAGAAAATAATGTAATGAAGGAAAAACATTAGCGATCAAACCTCCTCCAAGACAAAATATCTTCATACTATCTTCAAGGGAACCTTTCTTATCCAAGTATCAAAATATATTTATTTGTTATTGCTTTTCATGTAAAACTTCTGGGCATCAGGCTAGGGATTGCAAACTCTATGACATGAATGATTACAAAATTTATTATTATATCTCTAAAAGCAAGTTTGTAGGTAGAAAATATCCAAATGGATACAATAGAAGAAAATATACATCAAGTTCTCCTTCATTCAAGTACACTACATAATGTTTTAAGTGCCACAATCTTGGTCACATTTCATGCAGAGAATGCAACATGAAGAAAACTAGGGAAGAAAGGATTTCTACCAGGCAAAGAGAAATTCACACCAAGGTCTAGAGAAGAAAACAGGTTGAGCTGGAAATTGAATATCATGAAATTTCCTTGAGTACTCAAGTGATTGATATGAGTTTTTGATTGGTTATGTGCTCCAAGGAAAAATCCATGGTTATACTATTTGAAGTTCTACCTAATGAATTATTTTTATATTTAAAGATTATCTTGTCAAAGAAGGAGATCATCCTTGATAAGAATGATGAGGATAGTGTCAAGGATGATCCAAATATGAATTATATGAAACCTAAATTCAAAGAAAGGAAGAGAATAAACTCCAAGTATGAAGGAGAAAAACATGATAAACCAAAGCAAGATTATCACTATTAGGGAAGAAATTATTGATAGAAGAAACCAAGGTGACTAGGAAAATCATGTTGCAAGGGAGCATGATAATTTGTCATGGTAGATGAGCATACTTGGACATTTGTATCTATAAAGGTTTCATACAAATTATTTGAAGGTGATATATCTTGATTGATGGAAGTGTATGATGGCAACAATATGACAACAAGTATGTAGATAGATTATGCACAGGGGGAGAAGGTCCATAATTGATCCAACATCTCGGGTATAGATATTTACACTTATAGCCAATCAAGAATAATTATTGAAGATACAAGAAGAAGATTTATATAAGGAATTATTTTCACAAAAGGGAAGTATATTGACATGGGGATATTCTCACAATAGGAAAAATGTTCTCAGGAGGATATTTCATTGATAAGGTTTGTAGGAAAGTTCATAAACAATTGGAGAGAATTGGTGGTCACTTATAGATGAAGAGATTAGCAAGAATGGTCTTAGGGGAGACTCCATTTTCAACAAGGTTAGGTCCACATAAATTTCAAGAACAGTCATGAAACATTGGCAACCAGTCTTGTCCCTTTCACAATGATGTCAAAAGGGGGAAATAATAAAAACATTGATAGACATTGAAAAGGAAGGCATTGGAGAGAGAAAATGTATACTTAAAAAGGAATACATTGAAGCAGTAGAAGGAAAAGGAAAAAAATTGAAGGATAGAAAGTAGGAAGAATCCCTAGTAGCATGTCAGGGAAAGTTAGGTCCATTTCCATCAATGAGAATCAATGTCTGGTGATGTTGTGGTGTTTCCATTAATGAAAAAGGGGAATATTGTTGCATATAGTGTTTTCATTGATGACAACAAGTGTCATTGATGTCAAAAGGGATTCTTGAGGAACTAACATTATCCTTCATGAATCAATATGATAGCTTGATCTCTTGCATTCCCTCATCAAGTGAATACAAATATATTTGAAGTTTATTGAATTTTTTTGTTGAAGTTATGATTCCCTAATGAGTTTATGAATGATATGATTGGATAGTCCTCTATGAGACCTTTCAAACAGTATATCACACTCTGAAAAAATCCTCCTAAATGAGAAGTTATGGCCATTTGAAAATCAACATTCGTAAATGACCTAAACTATGGGGAAAAACCCACAAACCCCAAATTCATTAAACATCACACATGTTTCATAATATGTGTGTGTCATTATACAAATGAATGGTAGATGACATCACAACTTGCTTGAAATTTAATGGCATTAAAGTTTGAGAATTTTTACTTAGATCTAGCGAATCTAATATTTAGATGAAGAACTTAATGACATAGGATGTGGAAACTTGCTTGAGGTTTAACAATGGCCACCCCTCCACTTTGGCTAGTACCATAGCGACATGTGGACCCTTCAACCAGATGACACATGGAATATATTGTACAATCAACTGTGACATGGTCGTCTTGACATGCAACAAAGATTGGTTGGTCAAAGGATATGATGTGCCAACAAAGATGAAGTGGTGTTGATAGTGTCTAACATGTCGTAAATATGACACCAAAAGAGTGATGTGGCATCATAAGGGACAACCACGTGGTGAATACAAATGGACAATTTTGATTGGTCGAAATCCCAAAAATTGGTGACACATGGAACCTCTCACGCGCTGCCATGTGGCACAATGATGTCATGTTGATGTCAACATGCCAATGACCATGGACCCCTAAGGATTAGATCACATGGCATGGTCATGTGGAGAAAGGGATAAGGTTCATTGTCTTTGGTCACACTGAAGGTTGAGTCATTGGCCATATGGTTGGCATGAATGGTCATTCTCTAGAAATCATATCGACTCTCTAGTCAGCCCCATATGACCTAGTCCACTTAATTGCATGTATATACACACAACTAAAAGTTCAAGAATGTAAGAAATATATCTTCAGATATACAAATATCAATGGCTTACTAGTAATCTCGTTATTATATGGTAATTGGAATTGAGTTTGAATTTCACAGTTCTTTTCATTGTTCTGCAAAAGGATTTGTTCCAAAGTATTTTGGTCAATCAGAATGGCACCTAATTTATTTTACATTGCATGGTATTAAGGTAGAAACTCTATCATTATTTGGATATATGTGGAGCCTAGATACATTCAAATGTTGATGAATCTTGCCCCACCCTCCTTTGAAGTTTGGATTGAAGTGCAGTGATAGTGTGAAATGGATCCACTCAGGATGGAACCTAATCCAAATCAAGCCATGAAGGGTTTCATCCACATTATGACCAATTATATATAGCGAAGGTAGTGTTTATCTTTTGTTTACCACAACAGAGGTTATAAATTTTGACTATGTATAGTGGATGCAGTGTTTACCTCTTAATTACCATAGAGGAGGTTGAAATTATGATAGGAGAGGTTGTAGAGGCTGGTTATACATAGAAAAGGTTGAAAATATGATCACGAAGGTCGAGTTCTATGTTCGGTCTGATTACATAAACCAATGCTCAGTCTACATTTATATATATAGTAATGACATGGAGTAAGCAAAGGATTAGGTCTCACTCCTACCTTTGGAGTTAACATGTTCGCGTAATGATAAAAGGACTTTATACAATTCATACCATATGGAAAAACACATAGCTAATTTGGTAGTGGACTTATATTGTGAGATGAGGTGATAAGTTCGAACCTGGTTGCTCATGAGGTTAGACATTTTTTATTTTTCCTGCAAAAGTACATTTTTTTTTTAACTACTAGTGAACTGGAAAGAATCCTTTTGTAGAATCATTGTCAAAAAGGGGTTATTTTGTAGAACGCGCCCTGCTAATGGTTAATAATTTATATGGTTTTATATGGTTTTGGGGGGGCTTGGGCTCATTTAAAATTCAAATTTGATTCTAGAAGAACCATTATGATTAGGATTTAGTTGTGAACATTTATGAAGGCATGAATATCCTTGATGATTTGTTATTGATGACCAAAATAATTGTTATGTGTTTTGGGGGCTTAAGATCAAGTTGCAGTAAATGTTGTGTATATGGCCAGAATAGGTTCCAAGAAGTGTAATATATGACCAAATTGATGAACACGTTGTAACAAGGTAAGAACAGGATATGGAGAGTTGATGATAGCAACAGGAAAGCAACGACATGATCAATTTTTAAGACCTATATTTTTTGAAGAGCATATGGATATAATTTGAAACATTATGAAAAGTGGTCCACATGAAGTTGAAGAAGGAGGTGGGTACCTCCACTGAAGTTGGTGCCTTAATCAAGTTGTATCCTATTGCAAGTGGGTGCTTACACATTTCTAGGTTGGTGTCTCAATTAGGTTGTAGCCTATTGCATGTGGGTCCTTACACATTTCAAGGTTGGTACCTCAATCAGGTTGTAGCCTATTGCAAGTGGGTGCTTGCACATTTCGAGGTTGGTGCCTTAATTAGGTTATAGCCTATTGCAAGTAGTTGTTTACACATCTTAGGGGTGGGTTTCTCCAACAAGTTGGCGCTTACAAATCTATGTAAAATAATTAAAGAAGAAAAAGAAAAATAAATTTTCGTTTTCTCCTGCAATGATTTACATGTAAAAGCTTGTGTCCTCTTGTGTTGATGCTTTCTTTATGCTTTTTTTAATTTATTATTATGATGAAATTATTAAGGTACATTGATACATGATTATTTATTGATGAAATGTTTCGAAATGAAAAGTTTTATGCTACACTGATTCACCCCCACACCCCCCCCCCCCCCCCTTTAGTGTATTCTTTGGTCTAACAATAATGGTTGGTGATCTATGTGGATGATTGTCTCCTTTCCCATTAGAAAATGTTCCCAATTTTTGATAGTTTGTATTAAGGCATATAGCTCCTTATCATAGGTAGGGTAATTGAGAACTACCCCTTGAAACACTTCAAAATCATAGTATACAAGCCTTCCTCCCCGAATCAGCACTACTCCCATAGCATACCCACTCACATATATCTCCACCTTGAAGGTTATTGTAATTTTGGTAATGAAAGAATTGGTTCTTAATTAATTTTCTTATTCAACTATTCAAAGGCTTTATGTTGACCATTCCCCCAATTTTAAACTCTTATCACATTGTTATGGCATGGAGTGGTGCAACTACTACTAAAAATGAGGGTATGAATTTCCTCAAATAATGTACTTCCCCAGAAAAACTCCTAACCTTGGAAACATTGGTAGCAATCAACCACTTCATGATGGCCTCCATCCTATAAGGATCTATTTTGAGCTCTCCTCCACCAACCACATAACCTAAATACACTAAATACTATTATTCAAACTCACATTTCTTGATATTTTCCAATAGTAAGTGCTTGCTCAATGTCTCTAGCACTTGCATCAAGTGTGAGATGTGCTCCTCCCAAGTAGAATTGTATACCATTATATCATCCAAATAAATAATAACAAATGAATTTAGAAAATGGGAAAATATGTCATTCATTGATCTCATGTGTGTACCTAATGCATTACATATACCAAATGGCATGACTAACCACTCATACAAACCTTGTCTAGTTTTGAAGGAGGTTTTCTAGGTATCTCCTCCTTTGACTCAAAGTGATACCTTTATTTTAAGTCCATATTGGTGAAGTATTTTGTTTCATGAGACTGATCCAATGTATCATAAATCTTGGGCATGGGATACCTATTATTGAGCATAGTTTTGTTCAACACCCTATAATAAATGCACATTCACCAAGTCCCATCCTTGTTAAGCATAATTATTATGGATGAACCACATGGTGAGGTACTTGGTTGAATAGAACCCTACTCTAGAAGTTACATTTGCTTCTTCACCTCATTTTCTTCTAGAATGGATTTCCTATGTAGCTCAATTTTTGGCAATGGAGAGTTTGTAAAACATTGGATCTCATGCTTCACTCCCCCCTTGGGTGGAATCCCTTTAGATTTTGGAACAATCCACTATATGGGTGTAGAATTCTAGTTGTTATTGATTTTCCTTAGCATTTTTTTTCATTGACTCTTTTATAGGTTGAGTTTCAAGTAAAAATAGTAAAACATACTTTCTTTTAGAATTGATCATTTCTTAGCTTGGTTATTAGTGAAATTTTATACTCACCCTTGTGTGTGTTTAAGTTGAAGGATTTTTTTCCTTGATGAGGAAGTATTGATTGGATCTCTACATGAAGATTTCATCCTTCATGTACATATAGGACTCCCAAACACAACAACACCTACATAAAGTGGAACTACATCCAATTCTACTTCATCAATAAAATCAACACTAATAGCAAATTTTATTTTACATTGTTTCATTACCTTGACTTATGTATATTCATTTACCCATCCCAATGGATATGGGATAGGATGATATTGAAGCTCCAATCCTATTTTTTTAACCAGATATGCTGCAATGATATTTACCTATGATTCTAAGTCAAGTAAAGCATCAATTTTTGTCTTTTTGACTTGTATCTATATATGGAATAGTTTGGTTATCTCCTTGTCTTCCTGATGTTAAAGGCTTATACGATTCACCCCCTTTTACATTGGTGTTCAAACAAAAATCCCCATTATACGAGACCTTTTAGTGACACTTACTTTTGCTTGTGAAATTATGAGCAACACAAATTCTTAAACAAACACTTTAGGAAACAATCAACACAAAATAAGGAACAAATAAGAAGCAATCATAAATGCACAATATGATAACGGAGTTCGCCCACTGTGGATTATTTCTCTGGGCCTTAGGTCAACAATGGGGAGGTTGCTTCATTAGTCTTTGCAAGAAGATGAGTACATAATGCATTTTTTTTCAATACAAGGATAATACCCTTTTCTATAGTTCCACGTCTCTCCAAAGAGACGTTTGTTTGCAAAGAACTGTCACTCACAAGTCATTCTCCTTCAGCATGACAAAGGAAAATCTCTCACAAAGTGGCATAAATGGACTCACACATAAGTGGAATAAAATGGACCTGTTGCATCCATTGATCAAATTCATGGCATACTCATCATCATTACATTCATCTTGAAATTATGAGACTAATGGTTGTAAACATGGCTACTTTCTATAAAACACAAGCAAAGTGGCGAAAAACATCAATATACCTCCCATTTTGATGATGGCCTAAAAATTGGTTGCTTAAATGAAGAAGCCACTTGGATCATTCCTCCCCACAAAGGATCTTTTGGTTCTCCAAAAGCATAAAAATGATTGCAATCTCAATTTGCATAACATTTTCCTCTGACAAGTCACCTTCCCCTTCCTTCACCATTGTACTTCGAAACTCAGAATGATGAAGTTGGCACCTATATCATATGCAAACTCATAACTTCTAATACATGTCCAATTACAAGAAAAATCACAACCCAAGTAAACCCCATACTTTCTAAGATTTTGTAACACACTCATGGTCCATTTTACATCATACTCATAACAGAAACCAACACCCCAACTATCAACTTAAAGGCCAAAAATATCACTATGTTTCTGTCATAAGTGATGGAAAACACTTCATCACTTTTACAATCATTTCGCAACATGTGACTTACAAAATGTGGCCATGCTCAACTACTTATGAATCTCCATTTCTTACCCAACTATGTTAATGGGTCTTCTTCCCATAGCCACTTCTCTTGTTTATCAACTTCATTGACTGGTTCATTCATAGGTTTTTTCTAGTCCTTCTTCAGTCGTTGTTCTATATGGAGCTACCAACATGTGGCTCTCTGATGTCCACTCTTATTGCAATGGCTGAAAAATTTATTTTTCCTCCATATTTTCTTTCCTTTCTTAATACCCTAATGTGGAGAAGGGTCTTCATGTCTTGTCCTCTTCCTCACTGCTATTATTTTCCAACACTTGGCAACAACTTGGTCGTCTATGCCATAAATTTTTCTCATCATTATCAATCTGCTTGTAATCAAAATGAACATTAGAATATTGAGACCTTTTGTACCTTACTTTGTTGTCTCTCGTGCATGCCTGATGAGAAGAATGTTCCTTAGTTCTTCCTTTGCAATGTTTACTATCACAGGAATATTGTGATGTGCTCTCATCATCCTCTTTCCTCAGTGGTTTTGGAAATGGATTGGATTATTTGTTTGCAGAACCCCTTGCTTCTGCTACCTTCAAGCATTCTCCTTCAATGTACCCCAAGCCTACAAATCGAGATAATTCCACCACTTTTATGGGATTCTCAATTCCTTGGCCATTAACTCCTAGGCCCTTGCCTTCATATCCCATATTCTTCAATAATCTTGAACCAACGCCTGTAATGTATTTTTCAAAAGCACCCAAATCATCATCATCATGTGGAAATGAAACTAAATATCTACAAACATTGTTTACCTTAGTTGTTGATTTTGAAGCAGGTGATGATGGCTTCGCTAAGCCTTCATTTCACTTTAACTTTTCCAAGGCCTCCTTCGTGGCTCATAATCAAAGCTTCAATATCTACTTCTCCTCTTTTGCTTCTTGTAGAAGTCTCCTCAATTGAACATTCTTCGCTTGAAGATTCTCGTTGATCTCTTCATTTGAATGATAAGAAGAAGATGAACAAGAAGAATATTCACCTGAGGATGGAGATGGAGCATCATCCTCTGCTCTCACATTCTCCTTTTCCTCTTTTGCCACTTTCTCCTCATAATCAGCAAAAGTATGTCTACAATGTTTTCCATCATGTATAAGCCCTCGTAGGCATCTTTGTTTTTCTCCATTTTCCTTCTTCTTGCATGCTCAATCTATGGAAAAATGGTCAAAATGCTCTGATACCACTTGATCCAGGAAATTTTCATAAATGCTTTCAAACAAAAATCCCCATTATCCAGGACCTTTTATTAAAACTTACTTTTGTTTTTGAAATCATGTGCAATACAAATTCTTAAACAACACTTCAAAAAAACATCAACATGAAACAAGGAGTAAATAAGAAGCAATCATAAATTCATAATATGATAAAGGATTTCATCCATTGTGGACTTTCTCTAGGCCCTGGGTCAATAGTGGGTATGTCGCTTCATTAGTCTCTGCACGAAGATGTGTACTTAATGCATTCTTTGTCAATACAAGGATGATACCCTTATCTAGAGTACCATGTCTCTCCAAAGAGACATTCTTCTGTAAAGAACTCTCACTCACAATATGTTCTCCTTCATCATGACAAAGGAACAATCTCTCACAAAGTGGCATAAATGAACTCAAACATAAGTGCCATAAAATGGACCTATTGAATCCGTTGATCAAATTCAAGGTGTACTCATCAAATTACATTCATCTTGAAATTATGAGACTAACAGTTGTAAACACGACTACTTTCTGGAAAAAACAAGAAAAGTGGCCAAAATCAATATACCTCCCATTATGACGATGGCCTAAAAATTGGCTACTCAAATGAAGAAACAGGTTGTGTCATCACGTTCCTTGTGAAAAATCGTGAAATTTGAGTATAAAGTTGACCATATTCTGAAAGTGTCAAATCTAGGCCTCTAGGGAAAATTTCTTACAGATTCTTGCATCAAGGTTCCACCTTCATGGTTCCACTGCTCAACATTTGTCTCTAGAAAATTAGTTACTCATATTAGAAAACCGTGTACACCATTAGATTCCTGAAGAAATTTCGGTTGAGATGAGTATGAACTCGGCATGTTTCTAACACTACCAAAATTATACTCCCAAGGAATCTCCAAGATTCCTCAAAGATTTTGCATAAGGAATATTTTGTGGAATATTATAGGGATTATTCCCCTAAAATATTATCTATCTCGAAAATTGTGCCCCATCTAGCACAGTTCCAACCTCCACTCTTGGTTCCGCAACTAAGTGTCTGCTCGACTCTGTCCCCCTTAGTTGAATGGTGAAATAGGTTTTTATATAGGTTTTTGGGAGGTCATTTCATTGACAGGCCATTGGCCTAACGACGTGGCCCGATGTCTAGTTAACGAAGACCTAGGGTCAAACACCGCCCTCGACCAAATTATATAACAAATTTTATTTTTCTTTGTTTAAAGATTGGGTGTTATTTGTTTTCAGTGTTGGTTCTAGTATGTTGTATTAACTATGGTTCATTTTTTGGGGCTACCCACTGGCGGGTCAACCAACTTGGTCAAGAGGGTTCGATCCCCACCAGGCCAATTTAATATAGGGCATGGTTCTGTTGGATGGCACGTCTTCCAATGGCATCCCACCCCCATATGACTTATATGTTGATTAATAATTATGGGAGGGATGGCAGGGGTGGTGGCCTGCTACCCCCCATTTTTTATTTTTATTTTTCAATTTTAATAAATAGCCCAATAAAAACCGTCGCCTGATTTTTGGGAGTTACTCGAAAAATTAAGTAGGTGAAAATTTGACCAGTTCTAATCTATGATAAGTGCCAAATTGTCGCTCGGTTAATTGCTGCCAATTTTAGCAGATTCTGCCAAATTTGGGCGATCTATCAGATTTAGTGAACCTTCCATATTTAGTTGGTGACAAAATTATTCATCCCTTTGAGTTGAACATTGAATTCCTATAACTTGTGCATACTTTTATGGCCTAAATCTACCTCAGGCTGAGAAAGGCATGATCTAGGGTAACATCAAACCACGCTTAACCTGGTAGCTATCCCTACCAGGTCGGGAGAGGGCTTTGTCCTTGTCAATCTAAAAAAGGATGGCTAATAAATATTGAGATGACTAATATTTAGACTGATTTTAGGCTAGGTATGCGTACAAAGGTGTTTGATTGAATTTAATATGGGTTTGTTGGCTCAAATGTGAAAGGCAGACTTTGGGTCTGGGGAATGGACATAGTGTTGTAGAGATCTCTATGGGGCGAGGTAGGAAAATGGTTTAGCACTTCAAATTGAGTGATATGGAGAGCTCTTAGACTGGTGAGGAGTTGGAGAGGGCATGAGAGTCTCAGGGATCCTCTTCAAACACCTGAAAACATAAATAACTAAACAAAACCCTAGGTAGAGCACTGCAACTTCAATGAATTCTATCTTTATCCTTGTTTCATTTAGTTAAGATGAACAGAGAGAGATGATGGCATACATAAAACACATATAAACTTGCAATTACAGAAGGAAACACAATACCAAATCAAGTTGCCACAAGAATCCCATAAAGTGCTGCAAACCCTGGTCTATTCCTTTGCCAAACTGTTGAAATGAGTGTACAATAATACTCAAAGCATTCAAAAGAGTCCAAACTTTACAAATGACTGAAAAAATACTAGATATATGCATCAAACAACTCATGCTAGGCTTTAGGGGTCGAATTCATGAGTTTAGGAGCTGTTTCAACAAGATCTAAACTAAGAACTGAAAAGTAGGCAGTGGAACAGCATGCCTCTAAAACCTAGGAAACTGATTCATTCAGTTTCAAACTACCTTTTTATGATGAATCTACCTCTATGAGTGAAAATTTATCATAATTAAATCAAAATCCATCAATTCACATTAAATTACATCATGAGTTTTACTATTAGAAGGAGAAAAGTCAAACTGTGAAGAAACTAGGCGAAAAACAGAGTTTCTTGCCCAAAATGAGAAAATTTTATCCTGTGCACCACGCTACTTTGGAGCTACTTTTGGAGGCCTTCCCATGCAGAAAATTTTCTCCAAGTGGGCTTGTTGGAAATATCTGCCTATCTACTTTCCAGAACAAGTGGAATTTCTAAATTTGGCCTCCATTTTCCCCTCCAAAAATGAGTTCTCCCAACATTGCTTCCTGTGTGTCCAAAAAGGGACAGAAAGGTCATTTTTGAGGTGTTTTTGACCTTTTTGGAAGCTCAAAACCTGCCAAAATTTCTTGTCCATGTGAGGGAATTCATATTTTTCCATGAGAAATTCAAAAATGCTGAGTTTTCCTCAAAAGGAGGTCTCTAGCAAAAGTGTGTGCCAAGTGGTGCAGCGCACCAAGCAGAAAAAAACTATTTTTTAGGCCAAAAGTTTCAAAATTGCAAAAAATTTCCCAAATTTCTTGAAATTTGGGCTGAGTGTTCCTCATCAGGTGCTGTGTTGGGCTAAGGAAGCCTCAACCAAGATCTAGATTCTATCTTGTTCTTTTCTCTTCCTCATGGCTTTCTTCAACTTGGCCTTCAAAATCCTGGTTCTCACTTTGCACACCTTGTTTCTCGCCAAGTAGTGGTAGGCCATGTGCCTCAACATCTTTGTATCTCTGTTGGCCTTCTCTAGCATCCTCTCCAAGTGCAAATTTGTCCTCTCAAGCCAAGATTCACGATCAGCTTGAATTTCTTGTTCAAGTGTTGTCAACTTGATCTTCCTCCTCTTGGCAGCTTGCCAATTTGCCTTTATGTTTTTGAGCTCCATGATGGTTTTCTGATCCTCAAGTTGTTTGTTCCTTTGCTCCAAATAATTGATTATCCATTTGGCTCTTTCCAGGTTGAGAGACAAATGATGAATGTCATCTTGCTGCTCTCGAATGATCTCTTTGAGCTTTGAGCTCAAATCAGTGTCATCATCCTAAATAAGAATGAAATCTACCTCTTGACCTCCTAAAGGTCCCTCATCATGCAAGGGCTTCTTACCCTTGTCCTGTACCTGCTCTGCTGATGGAGGAAATAAGACCCCTTCCACCCTGGGTGGAGATAGTACTCGTTTTGCTACTGCAAACAATCTTCTAGTGCCCTTTTGGTATGTGACAAACACTGGCACACTAGTGGTTTGTGTCTCATGAACATCCTGCTGATGTGAAGGCTCCCCTACCTCATGAAAAATTGATGGGGGCACTTGAGGACCAGTGAAGACCTCATGTGAGATAAAATCCTCCCATGAAACATTCAGTAAACCAAGCTGATGCAAAACCACAATTTTGATTAGTGCAAAGTGATAGATGTTGTTATGCTGCCAATGAGGAGGCTTCCTTTACACTAAGGTGGTAATCTTCTCAATATTCCGGGAAATGAAATAGGGGAGGTTAATCATCCTCACCCTAGTAAAGTGCTCAACAATCTGATATGATAAGTGTACAGACATGAAAATCTACCCTCACAGGTGAAATATTTAATTATGAGTTTCATCAAGGGAGCATATATGTCCTGTAGGTACCTGAATGGGAAGACTCTACTGATCTGTCTCTGAAAACCATCCTTGATGTACGGCTCATAATGATCTCTATCTACTAGCTGCCCCTTATTCCACTACACACCTACATTTGGAATACCGGTTGCTTGAGCAATAGTCTCAAGTGTCAAGGTGAATGTCACACCTGCCAAAGTGACTTAGCCTTTATGAAGATAGAGCACAAATAGTTTGTCCAGCTCATGGTGGTATTTGACTCTCTCCACCATCTCACAAAATTGATAACAAGATTGATATTCGAAGGATGTGACAGCAAGAGGACAGGCCAACAGCTCGACAAGTGAAGTAGGCTCCTCCCGGTTATGTTTTCCACTCTTATGAGGCCTCCTTTGTGCACGAATTTCTCTAGAACAGTCACTGAATGTTTCCTCATTTTTGTCATAGGAAGAATCTGACTCCATGTTTGCCAATGTTTGAGTTTTCTTAGATGAGTATGAAGAGATTTTATGGTGTCAATAGGTTTTTGCTACCAAAGATATGAATTTATGAGGGACTGTGGAGGGAATGTGTATGAGGGGTTTGGGAATGCTGCTGATAGTTTCTTTAGGGAATAGAAGGGTTTAGGAAATGATATTTAGGGTTTGGGATAGCAATTAGGGTTTGGGGATATTTGACTAGGGTTTGGGATAGTGGGATTAGGGATTTAGGGTTAATAGTTTAGGGATATAGGGAATATGGAATGGGTATATATGAATGAAAAGAGAGGGAGAAAATGAAGTGAGGGAGTGAGGGAATGAGTGAGTGTGAATGATAGGAATGGGATTTAGCAGCAGAAAATGCAATTATAAACCCTATGCAATGTTTTTTCATCAAGAAATGCAAGGAACTAGGGTTTTAATATTTTCCTTTTGAATCACCATAAACACTAAGACAAACTCATTCATTGGCCATGAGGGAGCATCAACTTACTTGGACAATGGAGAATTTAGCAACTTTGAGAGTTTGGAGGAGGCTGTGAGTATTTTCAAGCCTTGTAGACCTGTGCGCCATGCCACCTCACAGGTGCACTGTGCTGGCTCTATGCACTGCTCCCCTTGTAAAATTACACTGTGAACTACTGCCCGGTGCACCACGCTTGCTCTGTGCGCCGCGCTCTAACCCAGCTGCGTCGCGCCTGCATTTTTCCTTGTGTTGGCACAAAAATCGCTCTCTCAGCTTTGGAGATGGAAATGCTCTTGCTCTCCTTCACTTTGGCATGCAAATGAGTTTTCTTTGATATGAGTAGACTTTATATAGCAATAACTTTTAATTTTTTCACTTAAGAAAACCCACTCTTCTAATGTTTGATTTTCACTTGCTTTTAAAACTCTTTTTTGGGCAATTTGCTTTATTTTTGCCTTTGATGGACTGAGTGCTTTGACTTTTTGTTTCTTTTGCAGGTGGTAGAGTTGCAGAGGCTTGGCAAGGTGACCAGGGCTTCCTTTGAAAATATTACATATGGAAAAAATGAAATTACATCAAATTTGTACATGAAAACATAAAAACTCTATTTTTCCTCAAAACATGGTTTTGAGGAAAAATCAGCCATTGAACATGTGATAATGGAAATTATTGTTGTTGAGACTTTATGTGACCTCCTCATGGGCCTGCTGACCGTTATTGAGCGTTGAAAAGACCTTAATGACGAAACCCTAGACCTAATGAGACCTAAAACCCTAAATGGATTTTGTAGATTTAAAGACAAAAAATGATTGCAGATGATCTAGATGTATGAAAATGGGCCAGCAGGTAAAGAACATGAGGGAAAATGTATAATATGCCACTACTATCAGATGATCCATGACCCTAATGGAATGCAGCTGATCAAGTGAGACACCTAACATGCAATGCAACAAGAGAATTTGATCACTGATGGAGGGATGAAGATACCGACACTAACACATACGAAGTCAGATCTAAGTAGAATTTGCATTGTTGGAATCAGGATGATGAGCTCTTCATTCTAGTCTTGATTTCGATGAAAAACGAAAAATTTGATTTTTTATCCTCACCCGGATCACTAAAGTAATCCCATCGAATCCACAGGTACTCTACATACCTAATACGGTAGAAATGGAACTTTATGAGAGTTTTAAAATCCTCCCACTTAATTACTGGAGGATCCTCTCCATTTTCAGTGTTTTTGTATGGCTTTCCCACCAAGTCATGGCATGGCATTCTAATTTAAAATGAGAAAAGAAATTTTATGTTCCCCTTTTATGTGGTGAACATTAAAATAAACCTCTAAATGTTGCAACCAATTATTTAATTTCAAATCATTGATTTCACCTTGATACGACTTAATGTCCACCTTTGCTTCCATCTTGAAGAAAGATTATGAATGGTTCATGGAACTTGAAATTGGTTGCTCTTTTTGGTTTCCTGATCCCTCTATTTCCCTTATGATATGACCTATAAATTGGAACCTTCATCTTCTCTAAACAACCTAAGCTTATTGTTTAGGGTTTCCATGAGGAGGCTCATATTATCGTTTATGTCTAAAACTTGTGATTCTAGCCATGCAAACCTCTCCTTTGGCAACTATCAAGAGTTATCTTAAATTGATTCGTTGACCATGGCTATGGATTAATGAATTTTAGCATAAATTGATCTAATCCCCTTCAAATTCCCACAAAATACCCAAATAAATCGATTATGATACCAATATGATCCATAAATTGTTGTGTATTTTCCATTAGACAATTCATCACAATGGATACATTAAAGTAAACCAAAATCTATACAATGAAGGGCTAATTTTTTTAGATTCCAAATATGTTATTATTGATTTTGTTTTTATGCATGCAATATATAACATGTTGAAAAAAAAAAGTGAAAAAATAAAAATAAATAAAAAATAAAAATAAAAATATGATCTAGGAAACCCTATCAAGAGATATCCCAATTAGAAGGTGAGGCTACTCTGCTCTCTTTTGTCTAGAATGGAAATGGTGCAAATATGAATGGGAAGGAAATCTTTGTGTAGTTACCTAATACTTGTAGCTCATGAGCCACTACATACTACAAATTCCCTCTATTCTACTCTTCATATATCCACACCCCACTTCCCTTCCCTATTATTGAACAAAATGCACTTGAATATAATGGAACCCCTTTCCTCCTAGTGGCCCAATTATAACACGATAAGACAACCAGCTAGGGGTTAAATTTGACCCATTCAATATTCAATGCGAGTTACAATTCATATCTTCTAGAGTCTTATTCATATTCTTCATGTGGCTAGCCTCCTTTCAATGAGTTTCGGGGGTTGACTTGCCATCCTCTTGAATTATTGTGGTCAATCATGATTGGTCAACTTTTGGGAGGCATAAAATTTTCATACAATTTTTTATTGATGTGACTCTTGACATTGAAAAGACATCAATGTGTAGATTATGGAATGTAGGTCCATAGTAAGTTTGGGACCACAAAAGGTGGTCATTTATGGCATCAAAATGGTTCCTAAAGTTTATCACTCCCCCCATTTTCCAAACTAGGACCACCATAAAAAAGGACCCTATTAGCTACTTCATCCAATTTTTCCACTCTAAAAACATCAATATGGATGAAAACTAATATAATGATCCGCTATGGATCGTTTAACAGAATAAAATGATTACATGATGGTTCTCCTTAGCTTTTGTGTGAGCTCCAATTGATCCTACTACAATTATAGCTTTCATAAATAGACCTACACACAAAGAAAACAAACACAACCTTCATCTTCTTCATTTACCACCATCAATAATATAGATTGACATGCATATTATAGTCTTAATTTGATGTCTAGGAAATTAAATTTCCAATCAAAACCTCATTCAAACATGATAAGTAACCCATGAAATATAGACATTTTTTGGGGGGAGAAAGAAGATAGATCTATATATTCAATGATGAAGTAATAACATGTTTGATATGTGATTATCACCATTTTGATTCCTTCTCCAAAATTTGAGTCCTCTCATTAGCTAGAAGTATATATTTTAGTACCATTATGATCCTTAAGTTTATTGTGGTGAATTAGTCGATTGAATGGTTAATTGAATGTCTGCCATGATAACTAATGCCCACTTCTCCTTAGCAAAAGTATGTTTATGACCAAAGATATTTTCTAGGATAATGGAAATTTCCCTTCTCTGTTCACTTGCCTTTGGAAATCTAATAATCTAATAAGGTTAGAAAAGTTTCATTTTATACCTTCAACAACCCCAAATAATTATTAAGTTATCATTGGAGTCAATGATGTTGCCACACTAGTTCAAAGAAAGAAATAGAGAAACACTAAAGAAGGGTGCTTAAGAATGTTTCCACGCGTAATGACAATAAACTTATTATTGATTTGGATGAAACTATTTTAAATTAGAAAAGAAGGAGATCTAATTTTGTTGATTTGGATTAGGAATCCATGGTTAGCTCTAAAAATAATAATGAAAATTATGGGATTAGTAAGAAAATATAAATGCCAAATGTTAATTCAAAGGATGGTGTTATCAAAATGACACAAAAAATATTTTAGATTTATTAAGAAGGAACAATTTGGTTGATAATGTCCATATATTTCAACGAATTTAATGAAACCATAAAAACCCAAACATGCTAAAAGAAATATTCATTTATATAGCCACGACACTTTCATAGACATTACTTGAAAACATTGATGAGTTACAATTTGTATACAAGTATCAATGAATACCTAATTCTTGTTAACCCAATGAAGGTTACTAGTAGATATGTATTTGATTGATCAAATGTTTCAAATACAACTATTATGTGATTGGGAGTAATTATTGCAATGTCCCCATCCCCCTTACTAAGGCACACTAGGGTGCCCTCAAGAATCCATGTTCTTGAACTAAATCAAAACCTATGGTAACATTTTAAATAAAACAATAAGCATGCAGTAGAACAAAATATTATGTAATGATCAAGAATTATATGAACAATTACAAGCTCGTACATAATTCAAAGATACATAAATTAATTAGATGTTCATGCGAGATATAGTTACATCAAAAACATTAACATAGTGCAAATCATAATTCACAAAGAATAGAGAACTTTGTCTTTATCAATGTTTAACACCAACTAGTTGTAGACGTCAAACATTCCACTCAACCATAGACGTCACTACTCTAGATCTCTCAATAATAAGCCATGTTCAAGATGAGGCTATGAATCCACAAGGATGAGTCCCTAGGCCAACTCTAATATCTCACCAATAGTCAAGCTTTTATGTTGTTGCAATCTATTAAATCACATAGAAATCTCAACTAACTATCTCTCTTTCGCCTTTATCCCATACAATACAAAGAAAGGAATCCCCTTCCTAGCAATGCAGTCCCCGTGTTTTTCCACTTCTTTCTAAGGCTGTAATATAGACAGCCAGGAAATATTTATGATAGAAGCTCAAGATATTCTCAATTACAAATAGTTTTTGTCAAAATGGCAATGCTTCCATGTGCTTAGTCATCCTTACATTTCTAGAAAAAAAAATGGTCCTCTCATACAACCCACCAACAATGGATCTATACCATAGAAATATTTACTTCTCTACAAGAAGCGGGAGAAAGAATGAATGAAAAGAAAGAATAAGGAATCCCCCCCAAGAATCATTCAAAATATGGTAAATATATGAATGCTCATATTGTGCCATATGACTTCCCCAAGAAGTTCATATGACTCCCTTTTCCTAACTAATTCAAATATGGGTTTCATAAAATATTACAATATTGGACTAGCATCTTAGCCCCACACAACACCCCCTTACCCATTCCCCACTCTCATGGAATCATAGCCCCCCATGACTTTGTCCTTATTTACCTATAACTAGTGATGTATGTTATTATTAATTTTAAAAACTAATAGATTGTTAGGCTCTCTATATTTTCATCATTTACAAACATACATTATTAATTTGGGGATTAAAATTAGGATATTATTCTAGAAAGCCTAGAACACATTGGATGAAAAAGTATAACCCTCTTTTTGAAATAGTTGAATTTGTCATTTATGTTGGTTTAATATATACAAAAGCAAAGGTATTAGTATAAAATTATAACATAAATAATGAGTATGTGATGCCATAATATTCATTCAAAGGATGATATTTATCCATAATGAATTTAAAGAAATATGTGATGTTACAAATTTTTAGAAGCAATGTTGTATGGAGATAAGGTTTCCAATTGATGATAAACAATGTGAAAATAAATTTCATAAAGAAATTGATGCATTCAACATTGCATGAATATTTTTCAATTGATATTTAAAACTAGACAGATTTGATTGATGAAATATTTAGCTTGTGGGAGAATATTAGCCTTGAATTCAAGAATATGCCAAAATATGTGACCATAACACCTTGGAAATCGATATAAGGAATGAAGGATGAAGCATTTGTCATGGCTATATTATCACATTTAAGGTCAAGTGAATTATCAATGGAATACATGGCTAATGAATTTGAGAAGTTATTTGATTTATTTTTTAAGCGATGTTTGGTTTATAATTTTTTTTTTAATATAACATATTAATGTGTTAAGCATTTTGTCATAGATATCATTATGGAATTATCTAGTCTATTTATCTAATCGCAAGGTTTACATAAGAGTGCAAGGGAAAATAGTTAGACTGCGAAATAAAAATGGTTGTGATGATGTTAGATGCAACTATCCAAGGTCAAGGTCTACAATGACGCTAACACATTTTTTGTTACATTCAAAAAGGTATGTTGGTTTATTATATTTATATATGGTTTATATATATATATATATATATATCATATATATATATATATACATATATATCTATATATATATATATATATATATATATATATATATATATATATATATATATATATAGATAGATAGATAGAGAGAGAGAGAGAGAGAGAGAGAGAGAGAGATCTTTTTCATACAAGATAGAAAAAAGGAAAACATATGAAGTATTTAAGACCTTTAAAAGATATATGCAAAGAGCCAAGTTCAAAAGATGAAGAAGACAATGTCTTGAAAATGTTTAACTAAATGCTTTGCCCTTTGATCACTACATTTTGAATGGGATTGATACTATACAATATGCATGTAACACCCTCCTCCCACATCTACCCAAGCAACTGGCCAGTCGAGGTAAACATGCGACAAGAGGCCACTATGATATGATTCGATGTCCTAAGTCACGTTAAGGAAGTGGAACTGAAGGGAACACACCATACAGACATTCAACATCAGCATTAGGACCCCCAGGAACTAATCCAACCTCTTTGCCAACCAGCCCCTAGTTCCCACTGAGCTTTTGGACCACTTGACCTTTGGATGCTCTCATGCTATGGGCATGCCAACATTCAGGGACCTTTGGACACTCTCACAGGCCTGCAAGCCAACGTCCAAGGGCTTTTTTTGCACATTGTTGTGCTAATGTCCCTGGGATTTGAGCCACTTTTTCAGGCCCAAAGCCCAGGTCACTTCTTAGAATAGAATGATATTTCAGAACAGTAAGATAACATGGAAATGACAATGTGAAATAAATTACTTGAATATGACCTTGACTGGACCCCTACTAGCCATGACAGGAATTTCTTCAAACATATCACGAATATGCAATCTATAGGTGTAAATAAAATATTTGAGCATAGGGGTCTCATACTTAGTTGAGAATTGCTAAGAGACATTGATGCCTCAACACATTGACTTCCATTTCATCCATTAAGTCATAGATACATTGTTCATTCATTTACAAGTAAAAACATGATGAGAGCCATACATAGCTACTATCATAAAACATATATATAACCAACATAATAGTAGCAGAAATACCAATGAAATCACAACTATAAACTACATATAATCTAGTATAATACTCATAGAAATACAAGGAGAAATAACCTCATATTGATGATGCAAAATCCAAACCCGGGGTGGGACTTCCACGTTCCACCCAACCATAGAATGGCTAAGTCAAATCTCTCTTCAACCATTCACCCTCATGCCATATTCCAAGCATAAATGTGGGATCTCCTAGAACACATCAATCCAAAACCATTCAGGGCTTCCAAAGTCCATCAACCTCAACCCATCAAACAGTGATTCCACCTCACAGTCGGACATCACAAAACCATCATCAGATTCATCTCTATCTAAGCCTTCCAAGGCTTCTAGAGCGTTTGTTCCAACCAAGGCTTCCAAGACTAGTAATTCAGCCCACAGTTGTTGTCGGGATTCCAGAGCATTTGTCCAGCCAAGGCTTGCAGGACTAGTAACTCAACCCACCAAGGGTTTCCAGAGCATTTGTCCAACCAAGGCTTCCAGGACTAGTAACTCAACCCACCAAGGGTTTTTAGAGCATTTGTCCAACCAAGGATTCCAAGACTAGTAACTCAACCCAAGTTGTTGTAGGGCTTCTAGAGTGTTTGTCCAACCAGGGCTTCCAGGAACTAATAACTCAACCCAATCTAAGGAAACATGAGAACCAACCAAAACAAAACAAGGAAATAAACCCATAATCTCCATGGTTATCTAGGAAATGGCAAGGCTACGAAATCCACTGACAATCCAGGCAATCCTCCATGCCAATGACAAATCATGACTGAAAAACCACATGCATATGCCATGCATGCCAAAACTAGTGAGGAAAACATACATGAAACTTGGTACCTTCAAGTAAATATCGTTTTATTTTTTGATCTCGATGTCCTCTTGCACTTTCCTTCTCTTCGTTTGCCTTCTTTCTCCAAAAATCCAAGTATGCCACACCCTCCAAAAAGTGCTCCAAGAAAAATCTAAGTATCCAAGAGTATGAGAGAGCCCCAACACTGAACTGACAAAAGGTTACCAATTAACCCTTAGAAGCCTGTTTATGAATGAGGCCTCTATTTTCTACATTTTCCATTATTTTCCTTCATTTTCCTCCTCACATGCAACCTATGACCTTTCACCTCCCTTTTCTCCTATTTTCCATTATTTTCATAAATAAATGTGCCAAAATGCCATTTCGCCTTTCAAAAGCCTTAGCCATTGCCTTTGCCAATTTCCTTAGCCATTAATAACCAAATGAACACCCACACTGAGATTTCTTTCCCAACATTCAGCTTGTAATAAGTGTCCCATCAACTGTGGTTATTATTTTTCCTTTATTAACTTTTATTACATGGAATTGTCACCAGAGTTGTTACAGAACGCTCCCCCTTGGGGGAACACTGTCCTCGATGTTCAAAAACACCTATAACCACAAAAATGTTGTAAGCAAAATATACTACCAGTGGAGCTTTATAACTTAGCTCGATGCAATATTTACAATGATCAACCTGTTGAGAAGCAAACCAACATGAAAACATAACATCATAATGACATGACACCCATACCACTTATTGGAGTTTTATAACATATCTCATGGAGGTATTTGCATCCATATATGTATGTACATATTGAAGCATCATCAAAAAATATACCAAACTACTTTGCCTCAACCGAAAAACAAGGAAGGATACATAGCCCGCATATGATTTGCCATCTCCCATGTAGCTTCATCAGGACCAAAGTTCATCCACTACACTTAAACTACTCGATTTCTTGGTTCCAAAGCATGAGCACTTTTTTCTGCAATATGCACTAAGGCTCTAGCTGGAATTCTCCATCTGGTTCCACCTACAATACAGACCAGGCAATCAAATAATCAACGTCTTTAACATACTTCTTAAACAATGACACATAGAAAACATCATGGACTTTCACTATCGAAGGCAGTGCAAGTCGATAGGCTACTGGCCCAATCCTCTCAATGATATCGAAGGATCCACAAAACCATGGTGCCATCTTGGCACATGATCCAATCCATAAGGAGCTCTTCTTCAGTTTGATACGCAATTACACTTGTTTCCCAACCTGGAACTCCTTGAAAAACTTGTTCCGGTCTACATAGCTCTTCTTCCTATCTTGTGTTTCCTTTATATTTTTCTTGATTACCTGCATTTCCTGTTCCATGTCCGCCAACATGTTCGGTCGAATCAACACCTTGTTAACTAGATCACTCCAACTGATAGGAGTATTGCAACTCCACCCATACAATACCTCAAACAGACTCATCTTCAAAGATTCATGATACGCATTATTGTAAGTGAATTCTACCAATGTTAAATACTCTTCCCACTTTCACTACTGATGCATCACATACATCCTCAACATGTCCTCCAATACCGTGTTGACCCTCTTTGTCTATCCATCTATCTACAAATGATAATTTGTACTGAAGGCCAACTCTGTGCCCAAACCTACAAATAACTCCTTCCAAAACTTGGATGTGAACTTTGCATCCCTATCTGACATGATCTTCTTTGGAACACCATGCAGTCTGACCACATCTCTGATGAATACCTGTGCTACATCGCTAGCTGAGAATGTATACTTCACTAGAACGAAATGTGAAACCTTTGTTAACATGTCCACAACAACCATGATGGAATCATGTTGTCTCATTGTCCTCAGAAAACCTGTGATGAATTCCATGGAAATGACCTCCAATTTCCACTCTAGAATCACAATTAGTTGTAGTAGTCCACCTAGATGCTTACACTCTACCTTCACACACTGACAATTGAAACACCTAGCTACAAATTTTGCTACATCCCTCTTCAGCTTCGACCAATAATAAAATATCTTCACTGTTGTCAATGTCTTCTAATAACCTAGGTGACCCAAATATGGTTTTGCATGAAACTCCCTTAGGATCACCTTCTTGAGCTCACTACTATCTGACACATATATCCTATCTCTAAATATGGCCAATCCATCCGTTGTGAGGCAATAATCCACATCATGTGCACTTGTACCTATACCTGTACTTTCAACTATACATGTGCTACCACATGTGCCTACAACTTTACTCTACTGCAACTTGTGCATAAACTCCATATATCTGACATCCTGTTGACCTACCTGCAAGATGCTATCCTGTAAGTCTGTCCTCTTGGAGCTCATAGTTGCTAAGTGATTTACCTATACCTGTCTTCTAAGAGCATCTACCACTCTGTTCTCTTTACCTTTGATGTATCTGATCTCAAAATCGAACTCATTGATCGTAGCCAACCACCAAGCCTGCCTAACATTCAAATTTGGTTGGTCAAATAGATATGACAAACCATTGTGATCACTCATCAATCTAAACCATTTTCCCAAAAGATAGTGTCACCACATCTTCAACGCATGTATAATCATTGTCAACTCAAGATCATGTGTGGGGTAGTTCTTCTCGTGTTCATTCAGTTTTTGCAACTCATAACATACCACCTATCCATCCTACATATTGACTCCACCAAGTCCTTCCTTGCAAGCATCTAGGCATACTACAAACTCTTTGTCCAAATTTGCAATCTTTAACACTGGTGCATGTGTCAACAACTACTTAAGTTGCTCAAAACTAGCCTCACGCTCCTCTCTCTATTCAAACTTCTTACCTTTCCTTTGCAATGGTGTGATATGATAAGAAATCTACGAGAAGTTCCTAATGAACCTCCTACAATAGCCTGCCAACCCCTTGAAAGATCTCACCTCGTCTACATTCCTAGGAGCTACCCACTCCATGATGGCCCTTATCTTTTCCGGATCTATTCCAATGCCCTCCTTGGAGACAACATGTCCCAAGTAATGTTCCTCAGTCTAAACGAAACTACACTTTATGAGCTTAGCATACAACAAATTCTCTCTCAATAACCTCAATACTGTTACTAAATGATCGGCATGATATTCCTCATTTTTAGAATATACCAATATATCATCAATGAAGACAATAAAAAACTTATCCAAATACAGATGCAACACACTATTCATCAAGCACATAAATGTAGTTGGAGCATTAGTTAAGCCAAATGGAACTACAAAAAACTCATAATGCCCATACCTGGTCCAGAAAGTTGTCTTGTAAATGTCCTCCTCTTTGATGTGTACCTGATGATATCTGGATCTCAGATCAATCTTCGAGAACATTGTTTCTCCCTTCAACTGATTGAACAAGTCATCAATCCTCGGCAACAGATACCTATTCTTGATGGTCACTTTGTTCAACTGCCTGTAGTCAATGCATAATCTGAGAGTACCATCTTTCTTCTTCACAAACAATATTGGTGTGCCCCAAGGTGATACACTTGGACTAATGTATCTCTTGTCCAACATTTCCTTCAACTGCAACTTCAACTCTACTAACTCAGTTGTACTCATCCTATAAGGTGCTTTTGATGTTGGAGCTTCCCCTGACACCAACTCAATAGAAAATTATACTTCCCTATGAGGTGGAAACTCTGTAATGTCCTCAGGAAATACATCCTTGAACTATTGTAACACTGGTTACCTTCTCAACACATCTGCATCCTCAACTTCCTTACCTTTGTCACTAGAAATGTGAAATGCAAATAGCATACACCCTTTCTTGCGACTATGCTTTGCTTGCATAGTTGTCACCATCCTAACTGTTGTGGCTTTCTTCTTTCCCTGTAACACTTTTGGTTCTCCATTGTCATCAACACACTCAATGGATTTTTCGTAACAATCCACCTTGGTTCTATGAAGATACAACCAAAACATGCCCAACAACATATTGTATGATCCCAACGGTAATACATTCAAATGCGTTGCATTATGCATACCATTCAAATCAAATACAAAAGCTCTTACCCAATGATGAACTTGCTTCTTTGTACCTGTAGCTAACTGCATTAACCAAGATTATGCATGCAATTCCTTACTTAAACCACACTTATCCACCAAGTCAAGACTAATATAGCTATAATTAGATCCAGGGTCAATCAAAATAGAAATAACTTGATCAACAAAGCTTATATGCCATCTCAATGATAGATGCCTAATGGTCTTCCTGTTTGTTATTCACTGCTTCATAAGTACGAGGAATGCTCTAACCAACATCCCCAATAGTCTGTGTGTCCTGTGAACTATATATATGAGGCTTACCACCCTGATCCTACAGACAATCTCTCCTGCGATGGTTTTTTCCACAAGTCCAACATTCTATAGGCTTCCAGCTTGCCTGCTTATTCTTCCCCTCAAATCAATGTCCATGTCCTCTATCTGATGCATTGAACTTATTAGATGGTGTAACATTCTCTTTATTATCTATACCCTGAGGTCTTGCTCCCTTTCTATCCCATTTTCCTTTTTTCTTTGCATTACCTTTCCAATTTGTCTTAGTCTCAAATCTACGCTTCGATTGTTCATAGAAATGCCTTAACTTTCGAATGGCCTCCTCCAATGATCTAGGCTCATCGAACTCAATCCTGTCTTTGAATGAAACCAAAAATAGACTAATGAACCTCTGAATCTTGGCCTCCTCCTCTATGAGGTAAGGCACATACCTTAGTAGCTCCAAGAACATGTTAGTGTACTCCTCATCTGTCATGGATCCCATCTTTAGCTCATAAAATTCTTTTTCCCTGACATCAAAGTATCTCTCTGACAGACATTTCTTCTTGAATAGCCACTCAAACTCACCCCAAGTCAAGTCTTCCTCATGAATACATCTGACATTCTTCATGTCTTACCACCAAATGGTTTCTCTACCCTTGAGACTAAATGTAGCTACTCTAGCTTTCATGTTCTTTGAATAGTCATGTAACCTAAAGAACTTCCTCATGCCAAGCAATCATGACTCTGCATCTTGTGGTTTATTCATCTCTCCATCAAAAATAGGTGGCATTGCTTTCTTAAACTCACCCAACAAGTATCCCCTATCATTCCTCTTGTAAGGATGATAACGATGATGATCATGTGCCTATCTAAACTAGAACTAGAATAATACATGTGTCTACCCTTCTCCTCTCCGGAGTGTCCAAAAATCTGCCATCTCTAACCATGTTATATCTATCTGACCTGTGACCACCATAAGACCTACTACCATATGCCCCATTAGTTTTATCCTCCTGCTCATAGCTGATCCAATGCGTTCCTTATTGCTGCAAATATGACAAAATCTGAAGTATCTTTGCATTTACCTTTTCTTGTTTCTCCTGTGCCTGCATGATTATGTCATTATCTGCCTTACAACTACTTATTTCTTCCTTTAAGCTTCTCAGCATATCTGGAAAATTAGAAGAGTTCCCAACACCATACTACTCTTATGATTCATAGGGAGTCTTTGTAGTCTACCATATTGCTAGCCATTTGTTATTTCTTCCTGCAAGGTATATCATGTCATCTAAACCAAATCACAATAAACTAACATACCTTAGTATAGATCGGGGAGGATACCTTGTCTACAATATCAACAAATCAGTGTGATACATGTATAACATAACCATGGCAACATATAGAAACATAACACATAAGTATATAACCATGTAACCATCATTCTAGTTAGGGTCTAGTCATCAATGCATGACCTCATCAATAATGCATACCACGACCTCATGCATGATGAAAACCATTATATCATTGTACACTTTACCACATGAAAACATGAACATGTTGTAGGAATTTATAGGGTAAGTTCCTCAGACAGAACACCAAAGGACACCGCTCACAACCAGATCGCAGATCAATACACCAGTATTTTTGACGTGGTTAAAACCCTCAAAGAGGGAAATAGTCCACGGCCTGAGCCAACGCGGCCACTTCAGGCAATTTATTAATAAAAGAATGAAAATTTACATATGCTTCTCTCATGCACGAATTACCCTACAAATGACCCTCCATGCGCTTTAAATAGAAATCATAGACCAATCGGGTGTCAAGCCACGGATCAAGTGTCGGTAATACCGAGGAGAGAATGAACCGTCGGATCACTACATATCGTGACCGTCGGATTGTAAGTTACAAAATGTAAAAGGTAAAGAAACACACTTTACCTAACTCTATACTAGACCAAGTTGTACTTAACTATTTCCTATGTGTCGGAATATCCTAACATCCCCCCTTAAGAACAACTTGGGATAGGATTGAAGGATTTACAAATATGACACAATAGGAGAAGGAAGGAGGCACTAGAGCCTATCCCCCCTTAGTGACAACTTCCTGAACTCCAACCATAAATCGAAGTTTAGTGAACTTCGCCTCTGTGAGAGCCTTTGTAAAGATGTCTGCAACTTGATCATCTGTTGAACAATATTGCACTTCAAGAACATGGTCATGAATGAGCTTTCTGATGAAGTGCATGTGCAGTTCAATGTGTTTTCTGTGCTGATGTTGGACTGGATCTTTGCATAGTTGAATGACACTTTGATTATCACACCAAAGTGTAGTTGGATGCTGCTGCTGAAAGCCAAACTCCGACAGGATCTGACAAAGCCACAAGGCTTCCCTACTAGCTTCTACGGCACCACGATACTCTGCTTCTGCTGATGAAATAGAAATGGCATCTTGTTTCTTGCAAGCCCATGTAATAGGTCCTGAACCAAGAGTGAACACATAACCGGCAGTAGACTTCCGATCATCAAGGTCACCAGCCCAATCAGAATCAGAGAAACCAACCAATAGAGGAGCTGCTTCGGCACTATAATGAATCCCAAACTGAACTGTACCTCGAACATAAAGAAGTATTCTTTTAGCTACTTTCCAATGACTTTCACGTGGGTTTTGCATAAACCGAGCAACAAGGCCAACAACAAAGGAAAGGTCAGGTCGAGTATGGGTTAGATACAAAAGTTTTCCTACATGTTGACGGTATAAGGTAGCATCAACTTCAAGAGAAGTACAAGTGACTGAAAGTTTGACTCCAGACTGGAAGGGAGAAGGGGCTGGCTTACAGTCTTCCATGTGAAAATGGCATAGAATATCACAGGCATACTTGGACTGGGAAAGGGAAATACCCTCCTTGGATTGCAAGACTTGAAGACTGAGAAAATAATGTAAGTGTCCTAAGTCTGTCATTTCAAATTTCTTTTTAAGGCTGGACTTCACATGGTCTATAAGGTTGGGATCACTACCGGTAAGGATAAGATCATCAACATAAAGAACAAGAATGATAAGAGACTTGCCCACTTTCTTGGTGTAGACAGTATTGTCAGAATGACACCTAGAAAAGCCAGATTCTAAAAGAAAGCTATCCATTTTGGCATACCAAGCTCGAGGAGCTTGCTTGAGACCATAAAGGGATTTCTTAAGCCGACATACAAGGCTAGAGTCTGTTTTTATGAAGCCAATGGGTTGTTCCATGTAGATTTCTTCATGCAAGTCCCCATGCAAGAAGGCAGATTTAACATCCATCTGATGGACTTCCCATTTGAATGAGGCAGCAAGGGAAAGAACAAGGCGGATAGAGTTCATTTTGGCAACAGGGGAGAAGGTTTCAGTGTAGTCAATGCCTTCAACCTGTGAAAAACCTTTAGCAACAAGACGAGCTTTATGTTTATCAACTTTCCCATCTGGTCCATACTTGGTTCTGTAAACCCATTTGCATCTAACAAGTTTTCATCTCTTTGGTAGAGGAACAAGATCCCATGTATCATTTGCCAATAATGAATGATATTCTTCATTCATAGCTGCTTCCCAATCTGGATGGCCTGAAGCTTCTGCAAAAGTTTCAGGAACATAATTTACTGGAGCTTGAGCCAGTAAAGAAGAGGCTCTGTCAAACTGAGAACGTGTGCGTCGCTGATCTGTAGGATCACCGGCAAGATCACCTGCTGCATCTCGAGTAGCACAAACCCATTTTGGAAGCTGAGGAGCTGAAGGAGGATCCTGAGATGATGGGGGAGGATTTTCATCCTCACTTTCATCATCTAAAGAAGAAATGTTTTCAAAAGTAGAAGAGATAGGAAGAGGTGGCACATCCGCCGGACTAGGCTCGCAGGCCGATATATTTTCATCAAATTTTACATCTCTTCTAATGATAACATTTTTGGACTTAAATGGAATAAGTCTATAGCCTTTGACATCTTCAGAATATCCAACAAAAGTACATTTTTCACTCTTAGGTTCTAAAGCTTTATGCTTTTCATGTGGAATATGGGCCCACGCTTCACTTCCAAAAACACGAAAGTGACTTACATCTGGTTTGATTGAGCTCCATGCTTCTTCTGGAGTGATATTCTTTAAAGCCTTAGTAGGAGTGCGATTTATTATGTAATTTGCACAGTTAATTGCTTCTGCCCAAAAACTAAGACCAAGTCCTTTAGATTGTAGCATACAATTAGCCATTTCCTTTAAGGTGCGATTCTTCCTTTCAGCTACACCATTTTGTTGTGGAGTATATGGAACAGTATGTTGCATTTGAATTCCATTCTCAATGCAAAAGTTGATGAATTTGTTTTTAACATATTCTCCGCCATTATCAGATCTTAGCTTAAGAATTTGATGTCCAGATTGTTTTTCAACAAAGGCCTTGAAGGCCAAAAATGTGTTAAATACTTCACTCTTGAGTTTTAAGAAGTATACCCAAGTGCATCTCGAGAAATCATCAATGAAAGTTAAGAAATACTTGCAGCCAGAGAATGACACAACTGGAAGTGGACCACATAAATCACTATGCACAAGCTGTAAAGGGGCTGAGGCGTGCCAAGAGGCACGTTTTTCAAAACTGTCCCGATGATTTTTTCTGAGTACACATCCAGAACAAACACCATCTCTGCAAGATACCATAGGAAGACCTGTCACCATATTTTCTTTACATAGATGCTGAAGGGAGCGATAGTTTAAGTGACCAAATCGCTCATGCCAAAGTTTGCTCACTTCATCGTTATGAGCAACAAATACTGAGGGAAGATTTGATGACCCAAAGTTGTGAAACTTATACAACCTTGTAGAATCATCAGCAATGCCAGTAGCCAAAATATTTTTAGGATCTCTTAAGTCCTTGATTACAACATCATGAGGTGAAAATTCAACGATTTTACCTTCACCTGAATGAGGTATCTGATATACAGATAGAAGGTTGCAGGATAAGGTTGGAACACATAATACATCATTAAACTGACCATTGTCTAGATGAACAGTTCCAGTCCCTACAACACTAAGAGATCTATCATCACCAACATATATATTTTTGGTGTTACAATCATTTAAAGAAGAAAACATGGCTTTGTTTTTGGCCATGTGATAAGAAGCTCCAGAATCAATGAGCCACTCATGAGAATGAGAAGAAGAAGATACATTTAATGCATAACCAGACCGAGATGATTGACAACCACATGCAAAAAGTGCCATTCCTGAAGATTAAGTTGAAGGTGAAGAATGCTCCAAATGGATGTTATGTTTCTTCATCGTTGCTTCCAAGGCTTCCATCTTCTTAAAGCATTTGGATTCTAAGTGGCCATCTCGATTACAAAAGTTGCAATGTCTATCAGTCTTCTTCCATTTGTTTTTGTTTGTCTTATCATTTTGTTGAAATGATTTTTCATTTTGAGGCTGAGATTTCTTAGGACCCTTGTTTGGTTTAGGACCATTCTTTTTAGGATATGACTTCTTAGGATTCTTTGAATTTGGTTGCTGTTGGGCGGCTAACGCTTTCTTGGAAGAGTTTCCAAGATTAAGAAGACCAAGGTGTAAGATTTTTTCTTGTTCTCTTATTAAAGAATCACAAAAAGAGTCAAAGGAAGGGGACTTGTAGTCTGTTCCTTGAGAAATGAAGGCTTCTCTTGTAGAATGGAAGGTGGAAACAAACACAGAGTAGGCTGGTCCCAACTTAGTAAGAATGGAATAGATAAGGTTACTATCTTCTTTCTTAACTTTAACACCTTCCAAGAGATATCTAAGGGTCTTGAACTTGGACAAGAAATCTTCAATGCAAGAAAAATTATTAGGGTCCAATGTAAGCAACTCATTTTCAAGTTGATGGGCTCTAAGTTCATTTTTAATCCCAAAAACTTTATTGATTTGTTTCATTGCTTCATCAGGAGTATCAAGTTCTGCAATATGGAATCTAAGATCTGGAGAAATAGACATCCCTATCAATCCACGCGATTGATCTTGCCTATTTTCCCATTTAGCAGCCTTATCTTCATCCTTTGGTTTCTTTTCTTGGCCTGAGGCTATTCTGTAGAGACCTTTACTTCTAAGTAAATCCTCAATGTAGGACAACCATTGGAAGTAGTTGGTGCTGTCAAGGGTAACTTGGTATTGACTTTCCATTTCAACGGAAAATGAAGCTAAATATGTTGAAACTAAGTGTTCCAATGGATAGATTTCGAAAAATTAGGCTGGTTTAAAAAAAACGACTATGAAAACGGCTTCCGGATGAAGAAGTTATGGCTTTTTGAAAAAACGTTGATGAAGTTGCCGACGAAGTGCTGGAATGTGCCGAAATGAAAAAGTCCGCCCCCACAAAATGGAGACTTGAACCCAAGACCTCTACTCTCTTAAAATAGCTTTGAACCAATTGAGCTATACAAAAAATTTGAGAGAGAGAGAGAGAGAGGGGGGGGGGGGGGTGCTTTGGGTTGCGTGCTTGCTTTGAGAAAGCTCTTTTTCCCTACAAAACAAAAAACACAAAACCCAACATGGACATGCAAAGAAAACGAACCTTACAGCTCGAAGTTAGCTTTAGACAAAAAACTAAATATTTAAAAAAAATGAACCTTGCGGCTCAAAGTTAGCTTTAGCCAAAAACTAAATATTTTCCTCAATGTTTCTGATTTTCCGAGATCACCCTAAGGCTCAGGGAAAAGAGCATACGCATGAGAAAATTCCTTCCTTTCTGTTTCTGATTTGCCCAGATCGCACAGAGTCACAGGGCAAAGAGCATACGCAGAAATGAAAGGTATAGATCCAGTAATAAAAAAAGGCTAAATAAACTGAAACCGAAATAAGCAGAGAGAAAATAACTGTAAACTGCAAATAAACACTATATACCTCCAGATCTTAAAAATGACGCAGCTAGGGCTACCAGAAACCTTTTTGCGTGAAACGAAAGGGGTTCCTCACTGGAACAGATGCTCCCAACACAACAGAGCAGTCCTCTCGGCCCGAAAGTAGTCAGAAACAGCAGATCTAGGAAACGGCAGTCGAATGCACTTCTACCGGCTTCAGATTTGGATCACCAACGGACGCGGCCCTCAAATAGCTCTGACACCATGTAGTAATTTACAGGGTAAGTTCCTCAAACAGAACACCAAAGGACACCGCTCACAACCAGATCGCAGATCATCTGTCCAACCAGTATATATGAGGCATACTACAAACTCTTTATTCAAATTTGCAATCTTTAACACTGGTGCATGTGTCAACAACTACTTAAGTTGCTCAAAACTAGCCTCACGCTCCTCTCTCTATTCAAACTTCTTACCTTTCCTTTGCAATGGTGTGATATGATAAGAAATCTACGAGAAGTTCCTAATGAACCTCCTACAATAGCCTGCCAACCCCTTGAAAGATCTCACCTCGTCTACATTCCTAGGAGCTACCCACTCCATGATGGCCCTTATCTTTTCCGGATCTATTCCAATGCCCTCCTTGGAGACAACATGTCCCAAGTAATGTTCCTCAGTCTAAACGAAACTACACTTTATGAGCTTAGCATACAACAAATTCTCTCTCAACAACCTCAATATTGTTACTAAATGATCGGCATGATATTCCTCATTTTTAGAATATACCAATATATCATCAATGAAGACAATAAAAAACTTATCCAAATACAGATGCAACACACTATTCATCAAGCACATAAATGTAGTTGGAGCATTAGTTAAGCCAAATGGAACTACAAAAAACTCATAATGCCCATACCTGGTCCAGAAAGTTGTCTTGTAAATGTCCTCCTCTTTGATGTGTACCTGATGATATCTGGATCTCAGATCAATCTTCGAGAAAAATGTTGCTCCCTTCAACTGATTGAACAAGTCATCAATCCTCGGCAATAGATACCTATTCTTGATGGTCACTTTGTTCAACTGCCTGTAGTCAATGCATAATCTGAGAGTACCATCTTTCTTCTTCACAAACAATATTGGTGTGCCCCAAGCTGATACACTTGGACTAATGTATCTCTTGTCCAACATTTCCTTCAACTGCAACTTCAACTCTACTAACTCAGTTGTACTCATCCTATAAGGTGCTTTTGATGTTGGAGCTTCCCCTGACACCAACTCAATAGAAAATTATACTTCCCTATGAGGTGGAAACTCTGTAATGTCCTCAGGAAATACATCCTTGAACTGTTGTAACACTGGTTACCTTCTCAACACATCTGCATCCTCAACTTCCTTACCTTTGTCACTAGAAATGTGAAATGCAAATAGCATACACCCTTTCTTGCGACTATGCTTTGCTTGCATAGTTGTCACCATCCTAACTGTTTTGGCTTTCTTCTTTCCCTGTAACACTTTTGGTTCTCCATTGTCATCAACACACTCAATGGATTTTTCGTAACAATCCACCTTGGTTCTATGAAGATACAACCAATCCATGCTCAACAACATATTGTATGATCCCAACGGTAATACATTCAAATGCGTTGCATTATGCATACCATTCAAATCAAATACACAAGCTCTTACCCAATGATGAACTTGCTTCTTTGTACCTGTAGCTAACTGCATTAACCAAGATTATGCATGCAATTCCTTACTTAAACCATACTTATCCACCAAGTCAAGACTAATATAGCTATAATTAGATCCAGGGTCAATCAAAATAGAAATAACTTGATCAACAAAGCTTATATGCCATCTCAATGATAGATGCCTAATGGTCTTCCTGTTTGTTATTCACTGCTTCATAAGTACGAGGAATTCTCTAACCAACATCCCCAATAGTTTGTGTGTCCTGTGAACTGTATATATGAGGCTTACCACCCTGATCCTACAGACAATCTCTCCTGCGATGGTTTTTTCCACAAGTCCAACATTCTATAGGCTTCCAGCTTGCCTGCTTATTCTTCCCCTCAAATCAATGTCCATGTCCTCTATCTGATGCATTGAACTTATTAGATGGTGTAACATTCTCTTTATTATCTATACCCTGAGGTCTTGCTCGCTTTCTATCCCATTTTCCTTTTTTCTTTGCATTACCTTTCCAATTTGTCTTAGTCTCAAATCTACGCTTCGATTGTTCATAGAAATGCCTTACTTTCGAATGGCCTCCTCCAATGATCTAGGCTCATCGAACTCAATCCTGTCTTTGAATGAAACCAAAAATAGACTAATGAACCTCTGAATCTTGGCCTCCTCCTCTATGAGGTAAGGCACATACCTTAGTAGCTCCAAGAACATGTTAGTGTACTCCTCATCTGTCATGGATCCCATCTTTAGCTCATAAAATTCTTTTTCCCTGTCATCAAAGTATCTCTCTGACAGACATTTCTTCTTGAATAGCCACTCAAACTCACCCCAAGTCAAGTCTTCCTCATGAATACATCTGACATTCTTCATGTCTTACCACCAAATGGTTTCTCTACCCTTGAGACTAAATGTAGCTACTCTAGCTTTCATGTTCTTTGAATAGTCATGTAACCTAAAGAACTTCCTCATGCCAAGCAATCATGACTCTGCATCTTGTGGTTTATTCATCTCTCCATCAAAAATAGGTGACATTGCTTTCTTAAACTCACCCAACAAGTATCCCCTATCATTCCTCCTGTAAGGATGATAACGATGATGATCATGTGCCTATCTAAACTAGAACTAGAATAATACATGTGTCTACCCTTCTCCTCTCCGGAGTGTCCAAAAATCTACCATCTCTAACCATGTTATATCTATCTGACCTATGACCACCATGAGACCTACTACCATATGCCCCATTAGTTTTATCCTCCTGCTCATAGCTGATCCAATGCGTTCCTTATCGCTGCAAATATGACAAAATCTGAAGTATCTTTGCATTTACCTTTTCTTGTTTCTCCTGTGCCTGCATGATTATGTCATTATCTGCCTTACAACTACTTATTTCTTCCTTTAAGCTTCTCAGCATATCTGGAAAATTAGAAGAGTTCCCAACACCATACTACTCTTATGATTCATAGGGAGAGTCTTTGTAGTCTACCATATTGCTAGCCATTTGTTATTTCTTCCTGCCAGGTATATCATGTCATCTAAACCAAATCACAATAAACTAACATACCTTAGTATAGATCGGGGAGGATACCTTGTCTACAATATCAACAAATCAGTGTGATACATGTATAACATAACCATGGCAACATATAGAAACATAACACATAAGTATATAACCATGTAACCATCATTCTAGTTAGGGTCCAGTCATCAATGCATGACCTCATCAATAATGCATACCACGACCTCATGCATGATGAAAACCATTATATCATTGTACACTTTACCACATGAAAACATGAACATGCTGTAGGAATTTATAGGGTAAGTTCCTCAGACAGAACACCAAAGGACACCGCTCACAACCAGATCGCAGATCAATACACCAGTATTTTTGACGTGGTTAAAACCCTCAAAGAGGGAAATAGTCCATGGCCTGAGCCAACGCGGCCACTTCAGGCAATTTATTAATAAAAGAATGAAAATTTACATATGCTTCTCTCATGCACGAATTACCCTACAAATGACCCTCCATGCGCTTTAAATAGAAATCATAGACCAATCGGGTGTCAAGCCACAGATCAAGTGTCGGTAATACCGAGGAGAGAATGAACCGTCGGATCACTACATATCGTGACCGTCGGATTGTAAGTTACAAAATGTAAAAGGTAAAGAAACACACTTTACCTAACTCTATACTAGACCAAGTTGTACTTAACTATTTCCTATGTGTCGGAATATCCTAACATCCCCCCTTAAGAACAACTTGGGATAGGATTGAAGGATTTACAAATATGACACAATAGGAGAAAGAAGGAGGCACTAGAGCCTATCCCCCCTTAGTGACAACTTCCTGAACTCCAACCATAAATCGAAGTTTAGTGAACTTCGCCTCTGTGAGAGCCTTTGTAAAGATGTCTGCAACTTGATCATCTGTTGAACAATATTGCACTTCAAGAACATGGTCATGAATGAGCTTTCTGATGAAGTGCATGTGTAGTTCAATGTGTTTTCTGTGCTGATGTTGGACTGGATCTTTGCATAGTTGAATGACACTTTGATTATCACACCAAAGTGTAGTTGGATGCTGCTGCTGAAAGCCAAACTCTGACAGGATCTGACGAAGCCACAAGGCTTCCTTACTAGCTTCTATGGCACCACGATACTCTGCTTCTGCTGATGAAATAGAAATGGCATCTTGTTTCTTGCAAGCCCATGTAATAGGTCCTGAACCAAGAGTGAACACATAACCGGCAGTAGACTTTCGATCATCAGGGTCACCAGCCCAATCAGAATCAGTGAAACCAACCAATAGAGGAGCTGCTTTGGCACTATAATGAATCCAAAACTGAACTGTACCTCGAACATAAAGAAGTATTCTTTTAGCTGCTTTCCAATGACTTTCACGTGGGTTTTGCATAAACCGAGCAACAAGGCCAACAACAAAGGAAAGGTCAGGTCGAGTATGGGTTAGATACAGAAGTTTTCCTACAAGTTGACGGTATAAGGTAGCATCAACTTCAAGAGAAGTACAAGTGACTGAAAGTTTGACTCCAGACTGGAAGGGAGAAGGGGTTGGCTTACAGTCTTCCATGTGAAAATGGCGTAGAATATCACAGACATACTTGGACTGGGAAAGGGAAATACCCTCCTTGGATTGCAAGACTTGAAGACTGAGAAAATAATGTAAGTGTCCTAAGTCTGTCATTTCAAATTTCTTTTTAAGGCTGGACTTCACATGGTCTATAAGGTTGGGATCACTACCGGTAAGGATAAGATCATCAACATAAAGAACAAGAATGATAAGAGACTTGCCCACTTTCTTGGTGTAGACAGTATTGTCAGAATGACACCTAGAAAAGCCAGATTCTAAAAGAAAGCTATCCATTTTGGCATACCAAGCTCGAGGAGCTTGCTTGAGACCATAAAGGGATTTCTTAAGCCGACATACAAGGCTAGAGTCTGTTTTTATGAAGCCAATGGGTTGTTCCATGTAGATTTCTTCATGCAAGTCCCCATGCAAGAAGGCAGATTTAACATCCATCTGATGGACTTCCCATTTGAATGAGGCAGCAAGGGAAAGAACAAGGCGGATAGAGTTCATTTTGGCAACAGGGGAGAAGGTTTCAGTGTAGTCAATGCCTTCAACCTGTGAAAAATCTTTAGCAACAAGACGAGCTTTATGTTTATCAACTTTCCCATCTGGTCCATACTTGGTTCTGTAAACCCATTTGCATCTAACAAGTTTTCATCTCTTTGGTACAGGAACAAGATCCCATGTATCATTTGCCAATAATGAATGATATTCTTCATTCATAGCTGCTTCCCAATCTGGATGGCCTGAAGCTTCTGCAAAAGTGTCAGGAACATAATTTACTGGAGCTTGAGCCAGTAAAGAAGAGGCTCTGTCAAACTGAGAACGTGTGCGTCGCTGATCTGTAGGATCACCGGCAAGATCACCTGCTGCATCTCGAGTAGCACGAACCCATTTTGGAAGCTGAGGAGCTGAAGGAGGATCCTGAGATGATGGGGGAGGATTTTCATCCTCACTTTCATCATCTGAAGAAGAAATGTTTTCAAAAGTAGAAGAGATAGGAAGAGGTGGCACATCCGCCGGACTAGGCTCGCAGGCCGATATATTTTCATCAAATTTTACATCTCTTCTAATGATAACATTTTTGGACTTAAATGGAATAAGTCTATAGCCTTTGACATCTTCAGAATATCCAACAAAAGTACATTTTTCACTCTTAGGTTCTAAAGCTTTATGCTTTTCATGTGGAATATGGGCCCACGCTTCACTTCCAAAAACACGAAAGTGACTTACATCTGGTTTGATTGAGCTCCATGCTTCTTCTGGAGTGATATTCTTTAAAGCCTTAGTAGGAGTGCGATTTATTATGTAATTTGCACAGTTAATTGCTTCTGCCCAAAAACTAAGACCAAGTCCTTTAGATTGTAGCATACAATTAGCCATTTCCTTTAAGGTGCGATTCTTCCTTTCAGCTACACCATTTTGTTGTGGAGTATATGGAACAGTATGTTGCATTTGAATTCCATTCTCAATGCAAAAGTTGATGAATGTGTTTTTAACATATTCTCCGCCATTATCAGATCTTAGCTTAAGAATTTGATGTCCAGATTGTTTTTCAACAAAGGCCTTGAAGGCCAAAAATGTGTTAAATACTTCACTCTTGAGTTTTAAGAAGTATACCCAAGTGCATCTGGAGAAATCATCAATGAAAGTTAAGAAATACTTGCAGCCAGAGAATGACACAACTGGAAGTGGACCACATAAATCACTATGCACAAGCTGTATAGGGGCTGAGGCGTGCCAAGAGGCACGTTTTTCAAAACTGTCCCGATGATGTTTTCCGAGTACACATCCAGAACAAACACCATCTCTGCAAGATACCATAGGAAGACCTGTCACCATATTTTCTTTACATAGATGCTGAAGGGAGCGATAGTTTAAGTGACCAAATCGCTCATGCCAAAGTTTTCTCACTTCATCGTTATGAGCAACAAATACTGAGGGAAGATTTGATGACCCAAAGTTGTGAAACTTATACAACCTTGTAGAATCATCAGCAATGCCAGTAGCCAAAATCTTTTTAGGATCTCTTAAGTCCTTGATTACAACATCATGAGGTGAAAATTCAATGATTTTACCTTCACCTGAATGAGTTATCTGATATACAGATAGAAGGTTGCAGGATAAGGTTGGAACACATAATACATCATTAAACTGACCATTGTCTAGATGAACAGTTCCAGTCCCTACAACACTAAGAGATCTATCATCACCAACATATATATTTTTGGTGTTACAATCATTTAAAGAAGAAAACATGGCTTTGTTTTTGGCCATGTGATAAGAAGCTCCAGAATCAATGAGCCACTCATGAGAATGAGAAGAAGAAGATACATTTAATGCATAACCAGACCGAGATGATTGACAACCACATGCAAAAAGTGCCATTCCTGAAGATTAAGTTGAAGGTGAAGAATGCTCCAAATGGATGTTATGTTTCTTCATCGTTGCTTCCAAGGCTTCCATCTTCTTAAAGCATTTGGATTCTAAGTGGCCATCTCGATTACAAAAGTTGCAATGTCTATCAGTCTTCTTCCATTTGTTTTTGTTTGTCTTATCATTTTGTTGAAATGATTTTTCATTTTGAGGCTGAGATTTCTTAGGACCCTTGTTTGGTTTAGGACCATTCTTTTTAGGATATGACTTCTTAGGATTCTTTGAATTTGGTTGCTGTTGGGCGGCTAACGCTTTCTTGGAAGAGTTTCCAAGATTAAGAAGACCAAGGTGTAAGATTTTTTCTTGTTCTCTTATTAAAGAATCACAAAAAGAGTCAAAGGAAGGGGACTTGTAGTCTGTTCCTTGAGAAATGAAGGCTTCTCTTGTAGAATGGAAGGTGGAAACAAACACATAGTAGGCTGGTCCCAACTTAGTAAGAATGGAATAGATAAGGTTACTATCTTCTTTCTTAACTTTAACACCTTCCAAGAGATATCTAAGGGTCTTGAACTTGGACAAGAAATCTTCAATGCAAGAAAAATTATTAGGGTCCAATGTAAGCAACTCATTTTCAAGTTGATGGGCTCTAAGTTCATTTTTAATCCCAAAAACTTTATTGATTTGTTTCATTGCTTCATCAGGAGTATCAAGTTCTGCAATATGGAATCTAAGATCTGGAGAAATAGACATCCCTATCAATCCACGTGATTGATCTTGCCTATTTTCCCATTTAGCAGCCTTATCTTCATCCTTTGGTTTCTTTTCTTGGCCTGAGGCTATTCTGTAGAGACCTTTACTTCTAAGTAAATCCTCAATGTAGGACAACCATTGGAAGTAGTTGGTGATGTCAAGGGTAACTTGGTATTGACTTTCCATTTCAACGGAAACTGAAGCTAAAGATGTTGAAACTAAGTGTTCCAATGGATAAATTTCGAAAAATTAGGCTGGTTTAAAAAAAACGACTATGAAAACGGCTTCCGGATGAAGAAGTTATGGCTTTTTGAAAAAACATTGATGAAGTTGCCGACGAAGTGCTGGAATGTGCCGAAATGAAAAAGTCCACCACCACAAAATGGAGACTTGAACCCAAGACCTCTACTCTCTTAAAATAGCTTTGAACCAATTGAGCTATACAAAAAATTTGAGAGAGAGAGAGAGAGGGGGGGGGGGGTGCTTTGGGTTGCGTGCTTGCTTTGAGAAAGCTCTTTTTCCCTACAAAACAAAAAACACAAAACCCAACATGGACATGCAAAGAAAACGAACCTTACAGCTCGAAGTTAGCTTTAGACGAAAAACTAAATATTTAAAAAAAATGAACCTTGCGGCTCAAAGTTAGCTTTAGCCAAAAACTAAATATTTTCATCAATGTTTCTGATTTTCCGAGATCACCCTAAGGCTCAGGGAAAAGAGCATACGCATGAGAAAATTCCTTCCTTTCTGTTTCTGATTTGCCCAGATCGCACAGAGTCACAGGGCAAAGAGCATACGCAGAAATGAAAGGTATAGATCCGGTAATAAAAAAAGGCTAAATAAACCGAAACCGAAATAAGCAGAGAGAAAATAACTGTAAACTGCAAATAAACACTATATACCTCCAGATCTTAAAAATGACGCAGCTAGGGCTACCAGAAACCTTTTCACGTGAAACGAAAGGGGTTCCTCACTGGAACAGATGCTCCCAACACAACAGAGCAGTCCTCTCGGCCCGAAAGCAGTCAGAAACAGCAGATCTAGGAAACGGCAGTCGAATGCACTTCTACCGGCTTCAGATTTGGATCACCAACGGACGCGGCCCTCAAATAGCTCTGATACCATGTAGGAATTTACAGGGTAAGTTCCTCAGACAGAACACCAAAGGACACCACTCACAACCAGATCGCAGATCAATACACCAGTATTTTTGACGTGGTTAAAACCCTCAAAGAGGGAAACAATCCACGGCCTGAGCCAACGCGGCCACTTTAGGCAATTTATTAATAAAAGAATGAAAATTTACATATGCTTCTCTCATGCACGGATTACCCTACAAATGACCCTCCATGCATTTTAAATAGAAATCATGGACCAATCGGGTGTCAAGCCACGGATCAAGTGTCGGTAATACCGAGGAGAGAATGAACCGTCGGATCACTACATATTGTGACTGTCGGATTGTAAGTTACAAAATGTACAAGGTAAAGAAACACACTTTACCTAACTCTATACTAGACCAAGTTGTACTTAACTATTTCCTATGTGTCGGAATATCCTAACACATGCATAAGCAACACATAACCAACCGCACACATGCATAAAAACATATGATGAAGCATGAACGAACGATACTTGAAACCAAACCTACAAGAATGATACATGCAACCAAGCATACAAGAATGCAACCAAACATACAAGAATGTAACCAGGCATGCAATAATGATACATGTAAGCAACATATAACAATATGTAACTAGTTCGTTGACGGTGTTGGACCCGCCAACATGTAAGCGAATCTCCCAAGTAAGAAGTACCAATTAGACCTGAGACCATTTGGTGTAGGAGTCCCAGCAGTGGGTCGTATGGTAATTCCTTAACTGCGATTTTTCACGGAGGCAAGATAACTTTGTTGGTAGCAAGGGTGTGACAGCTGCAGTGCGCCAAGAAAGGTGCATGAGAGGTTCTAACACACAGGGTTGAGATGAGTGTGCCCCTTGGAAACCTGTGATAACATGCATTTAAGAAGGGAACACACGAGCAAAGATGCATCACAACATGGAAAGAAAGTTAGCAAGAAATCCAAAGTGATGGCTAAACCAACAACACATTTCAGAAAGATTCATACATACATACACAGATAGTTATACATGCATGCGTAATAAAACCAATACATATATCATTTAGAGTAAACTAGATAGCATAGAATACAATACAACATATGCATGAAATGTGTTTGCTCTTGTTATATTAAGAAGTGTAAGTTCTAGTCATACAATACATCCATGTCCAACCACTAGCGGAACGTTACAGCCACAACTGCATGCTCTTCCAAAGAGAGTACTAGCTCTGCGCAGTGGAGAAGCCAAGGCTTGTTACAATAATGTCCAAGATTTCTCCAAGATAGTCTTATCGGAAGCTTGGCTGGCCAAAAGCCTCTACAATGGGTGGCGTGATCCTTGACATTCCCCTTTGTGACAGTTCATCTACCCTCATGACTCTTCATCTACTCTATGATTGTTACGTCCAACTATCGACACTTGAACTTCCACTTGACAAGACGTTACATTACAATGCACATGTGCTCCTGTGAGACAAAATGGCTTAAGAAAGCCATGCAAGACATCACTGACACTCGGTTTGTTGTGCTGAGACCAAATATTTGACATGCTTGTGATGGTGAAGGTGGTGAGTTGATGCCAAGCTTGGTTGTCCATGATGGTGTGCATGCACTCCATGGTGACATCTTGTTGAAGCAAACTCTTACCTCCATTGCATCCGGGTGCATTGGTGTGGCTTCTGCATCCAACTTGTTTTCTAGCATGTGTATGGTCTTCTTGGGTGTGGCCGAACCGGAAACACACTGATGCATAGTGTCTATGTTGATCTTCCAGAGTGTGCTGGTGGTCTTGCGCATCAACTATCAACTACATGTTCAGCTCCAGTTGGACTTGCTTCTTGTCTTTACCTCGGTGAGTGTGCTGAAAGGGTGGGATCGCATGCGTGCACATGATGACATGCATGTTGTTGAATTCCCTTGCATGCGGTCAACAACACTTCTCACCATGTCTGCTCCGTGCCAGCTGCTGGGATGGATCTATAACTTGTACAGCCGCAGTTTCATCCGTGAGTGCATGTTGCGCCCCGTACTATTCTTATTCCTGTTGCAACTCATTCACTTGTCTGTGTAGCTCATGTTCTTCCTTGAGTTGCTACTTCAGTACATGCAACTCCTTCTTTCTTCCGTTCTTTGTCTTCATGTGATCTTCATGTCGCATCATCACCTCATAGCCTGAGTCTCCAAAGTCATTTTCACCACAAGTGGATTTGCTTGAGCTTGCAACTTTGTTCTGCCTCTGTGTTGTCAACAACCTTCCTCTTGCATTCATTGCATTCAGTATGCTACCTTCAGCCACTATTCATGATGTTTCTCACTATGATGTTGTTGTTGTCATATCTTGATGTCCTTGTCTATGAACAACTTGATGTATTTGTGGGTAGGCAAGTCCATAGACACTTGATCGACTGCATCCCCAAGTGTGCTATGAATAGTGTCTTCAACTCTGTTCTCTTGGAAACCATTTTACCGGTACTACTGAGAGGCAGATGAACACCTGCAATACCTGGATACATGGCAACACTCATGGCAAGCAATCCATCAGTCGAAAACCAAAATGAACTTGAAAACTGACTTGCAACATGCCTGTGTGACTGATCATGAAGGTTGCACAATTTCTGTCAGGAGGTTGGCAGACTGACTGCCAATACTGCGCAAGGCATAGTCTAGGCTACTGGGAGGCTGACTAACTATTGGAACAATGCAATTCATAGTCCAGTCTGCCTGTTGATTGCTGGAATTGCACAATGCACAATCTCAGCTGGCAATGGTTGCAGGCTCAGTGACTGCATTGCGCAATTTTCTGGGCCAGCAGTCACTATCCCTTAGAATTGCACAATGCAAGACTGGAGGACAGTCACTGGGAAGAAATGCGCATTTCCTGAGAGGAAGACAGAGCCTTCCCTCTCAGGATTGCGCAATGTTGTCTTGGTGAGGCAGAGTCCGAGCCAAGGCTGCCCAGACTCGCCGACGGCAACTGAAAGCGAATGTGAATGCGAATGCATGGCGATACTGAGTGTAAACATAAGTGAATGATCGTACATGCAAATGGTGAATGACAAATTCAGAACACAAAACAACATGCACGTGGGTGAGGTGAGTTGCCGAATCAGTGATCATTCGTGAAAAACAGTTTCATGCATGCAACAGTAGTGAGATGTTAATGAAAACTGAAACGGTTTTACAAGCTAGCATGTATCAAAATGACAACAAGTGCTCATTGAAATCAAGTAGACAACATTCATACGAAGCGAAACACAAAAAGCACTAGAAATGCAACACAAGACATGGAAAGCGGGCTTACCCCAAAACATCTGAGCTGAATGTGCCGACGGCTCCTAGAGGCGATGTGGGATGTAAGAGCTACAAGGTTGATGATAGGAATGAGCTCTACAACATCTGGTTCATGAGTTTTAATAAAATCGAGGTTGTGACTCGCAAGCCATAAATCTAGGGAAAGCGACACTTGGTGGGAGGTTTCTGAAATCATCCTTGCATGTAACCTCCACTGCTAAAAATAGATCCCTAAAACAAGGGATGCCTTTGCATGCTGCCTTGGGAGAAGCAACCCATGCATGCAAGTAAGTTTTTCTTGGTCCCGGAGGGAACAGGTCAACTCAACTGCACATGCAGCAATCTACTCAGTTGGAAGGAAAAAATGCACATTTCTGGGAGGGAGCTAGGCTGGATACCTAAGAGATTTGCGCAATTCCTGGGCTGAGCAACCCTGCTGTGAAGAATTGCGCAATTTTCTGGATGAAGCCTGACTAGAAGAATTGCACAAATTTTGGAAAGAAGGATGGTTTCCCTCCAGAAGTGCCACATTTTTGAGGGAGTTGCTCAACCTGCAGTTGGACCAAGTCCGGGAGAACAACCTGTGAGGGGAGTGCAACAAGCTCTGATGGATATACTATCTTTCTGTAAGAAAATCATTGAAGCTTGTGTAATTGACGAAGCAAGACATGCTGCTATGAAAGGTTGGTAGGGAGGCTCCAAAACGAAGCTAAGGCAAAATTTTGGAGGGTGGTTGTAGCCGCTACAACACTTGGTGACACATTGGTAGAACTATAGATCTCTAAATGGAACTTCTTCGTGAAAAGCAAGTCTAACACCTCCAGAAGTATTGTTCAGTTCTCAATTCGTCTTGGTTTCGCATTGGCTCGATTGTAAGATATAGCATCTGCCAGGCTCTTGGTCAATTGACACACATTCCAAGCCAAGGAAACACAGTTGTTTCGATTGGGGTTGAGGGGTATATTGGTGCACAAGCAGTCTAGTCATCAGAGTCTTAGTTTCATATTTGGTGTTGTTTCACTGCCAGCAGGCCTGGACAGTACCCCAGCAGAGTCACATAGGAACATAAGAATGGCTCTACTGCTGGTGAGCCTAGTTAGCACCCCAGGGGAGTTACTTGCATCACCTCTCTGCACAGGAAGCCTTTCTCTTCTTTTGCCTTATTTATTTTCATTTTTCAAACTTTTTTCACTTTTTCATTTTTCATTTTTCATCTTCGTAACTATGCATAACACTTATTCATTTCAGAGGCGGAAGAGGGATCCCGACTTATTGAGAGAAAAAGAGGTTGTTCCTGTAGAGAAGTAGTTTATGTATACCTATGACGTGCCTGTTAAGGTTTTCCCCCTCACCTTACTCTACTTGACTGAGCTGACAAGGATTAACCCAAAAACAACCGACTAGAGTAGGTGATACTAGTTAGCATGCAAGCATTGTGTTTCACCAAGGTTCGCTTCGAACAACACATATTTTCCATTAATGTATCATGGGATGAAGATAACAAGTTCTTACATAAGAGAGCGGACAACAAATAACCAAATGTTGATATTTGTACAAGTCCTCTCATAATTTACTTAGCTTGTTTGACGATTTATACATGGTTTCATGCGAAACTAACCTACGAACAAAACAAGCAAACAAACAACAAAGCAAAGCAAGTAAGCAAAAAATCAAGCAGACAAACAAACCAAAAACGCAAGTAAGCAAACAAACTAAAAGTAAACACTACTCCTACTCCTAAGCTAATGGTGCATGGGCCATCTCATATGAAGTGATACTTCCAATGTAGCCACCGGTGCATTGGTTGACCCATGTTGGTGAAGGCATGGTTCGCGAACAAGACAACTATGTGAACCATCAAACAAGAAAGATATAACAGTTAAGACAAACGCACTCAGAGTTTACAAGCGACCATAGAATAGAGATGAGTGAAAGTGCATGGCATGCATTCTATGGAGCTGCCATGGCGTTGTGCTACACTACATGTAGATGTCAAGTGTATGCATTCTCTTGACTGTGACAAGCAAGAAAACGTGAGAAAAGTAGACCACTTACGATGTGCATGTGTGCTTGTTATGTAAGATTCCTCCAATGCATGAGTGATAGGATCATGTAGTTCAAGTGGAGGAAGCAAAATTTGGGTGTTTGGTTGATCTTCAATGCAAAGCAGAGAGTGATGAGGAGCCTTGATTGTTTCAACAATTTCCTAGCTGGAAGTGAAACCAACCTCAGGATAGTGAGGGCCTGACATAACCATCAGCTCGGGCTGAAGTGCCTCTACAACCTGTGGGGTTTCAACTTCATTGACAGATAGGTCATCATAGACCAGTTTCTTGGACAGATTAACAATGGTTGAATCAACATCGTGATCATATGAGGAAGTAGAGAGATCACAACAACTAAGATCATAAAATTTAGGATGTTTGTTAGCATCCCCATGATTTGATGAATCCGACAAAGGGGTGGATGAGAAGCAAAGATGTTCACCCTCTTTGTTTTCAGAAATGACAAATGACAGATTGGATGGATTTCTGGAGAAAGATGTTCCCTCTCCACACTGTGATGATAGACTGACATCCAACATGTACTTTGAATGATCGGAAGTAGAAACATCTGGAAATGGGTTTTCACAAGGGAAATTAGCAGTGGCAGAATCACAAGGGATGTCAAGATGAAGTGGATGAGGCACGACTGGAAGGGAGTCATCCTTCACTGTGGGTTCTTCTTTATATTCCTGCACATACTCATCATGAATGATGGTGCAGGTTGGCTGCATAACACCAACCCCGTCGACAACTTGATCCTCATTCACAGTAGGGGAGGAGTCCAGAATGGAAGAACACAAGACAGTACAATTCGGAGGATCAACAAAACACGGGGACGGAGGTTGAGGGAATGAATCCATGTGACAACCAATAGGATTGCAAGCCAAATATGCGCAAATACCAAGAGTAGGTGGGGTGGGAGGATGTGAGAACTCAACAGAGGTGTGTGCATGATCTCCCACATCAGTCTATGGTGGTGGAACTATTTGATGAGGTGAAGGCGGACAGTCACTTGTGACAGCAACTGTGCCTACCTGTGATTGCGTAGCTCCATCATTGAAGTGTGCTGAGCGGGGTTTGGATATATGAAGAAGATACTCAAGTCTTCCATCGATAAATTCCCAATCAATATCATCTTCGGGGAATCAGTATGCAATATTACAAAAGCGCGTGTAAAACTGTTCAACGGATTCATTAGGTGCTTTTCGTAATTTCATAATTTCTTGTTGAGTTCTTTACGGTTGAAGTGATTGAAAGCACGATCTATCTTTGTGACCAAATGATCAAGAGAATGAATATATTTTTTAGGAAGTGTGGCACACCAGTGCATTGGGTGCCCTCAAAGCGTGTAGACGAACAACGCACAGCTCATGTATTCTTCAAAGAATCCATGTCTTTCACATGAGCCTACAACGTCGACCATGTGCTTAACCAAGGCTACATGGCCTCCACCATCATATGTTTTATGTGATAAGTTATCCGAGAGATTTTCCAAGATAATGAAGTTGTTTCCATAAGACATACATTCTGGAAGAGCAACTTTGTAGTTATTCATGATAGATGTGTAGAGATTCAAAACAGATGTTGGGACTCACCCTATCATCTGGCCCTCCTTCTAGCACCAAAATGTTGATGGTGCTGGACCCGCCAACATATAGGGATATCCCTAGAAAGAAGCCCCAATTAGACCTTAGATCGTTTGGTGTAGGATTCCTAGTAATGGGTCGTATGGTAATGCATTGACCATGATTTCGCACAGAGGCAAGTAAGATAACTATGTTGGTAGTAAGGGTGTGATAGCTACAATGAGCCAATGAAGGTGCAAGAGAGGTTCTAACACACGGGGATTGAGATGTGTGTGCCCCTTCGAAACCTGTGATAGCACGCAGTTAAGAAGGGAACACATGAGCGAAGATGCATCACAACATGGGAAGCAAGTTAGCAAGCAATCCAAAGTGATGGTTAAACCAACAACACATTTCAGAAAGGTTCATACATACATACACAGATAGCTATACATGCATCCATAAGAAAAACAATACACATATCATTTAGAGTAAACCAAATAGCATAGAATACAATACAACATCTGCATGAAAAGTGTTGGCTCTTGTTATATTAAGAAGTGTAAGTTCCAATCATACAATACATCCATGTCGAACCACTAGTTCCAAAAGCGGAATGTTACAACCACAACGACCTACTCCTCCAAAGAGATGTACTAGCTCTGCGCAGTGGATAAGCCAAGGCTCGTTACAATAATATCCAAGCTTTATCCAAGATAGTATTATTGGAAGCTTCCCTGACAAAAAGCCTCTAAAATGAGTTATGAGGTTCTATTTATAGCAAAGGGTGGGGTGACCCTTGACATTCCCCTTTGTGACAGTTCCTCTACCCTCATGACTCTTCATCTACACTATGACTGTTACGTCCAACTATCGACACTTGAACTTCCACTTGACAAGATGTTACTTTACAATGCACATGTGCTCATGTGAGACAAAATGGCTTGAGCAAGCCATGCAAGGCATCACTAACACTCGATCCATTATGGTGAGACCAACTCTTTGACATGCTTGTGATGGTGAAGGTGGTGAGTTGATGCCAATCTTAGTCATTCGTGATGGTGTGCATGCAATCCATGATGGCATCTTACTGAAGTAAACTCTTGCCTCCGTTGCATTCGGGTGCATTGGTTTGGCTCCTCCATCCAAATCGTCTGCTAGCATGCGCATGGTCTTCTTGAGTGTGGCCAAACCGGTAACACACTAATGCATAGTGTCTGTGTTGATCTTCCAGTCTATGCTGGTGGTCATGTGCATCAACTGTCAACTACATGTTCAGATCTAGTTGGACTTGCTTCTTGTCTTTGCCTCGGTGAATGTGCCTAATGGGTGGGATCACGTGCACGCTCACGGTGACATGCATGTTGCTGAATTCCCTTGCATGCGGTCAACAACACTGCTCACCATGTCTTCTCCGTGCCATCTGTTGGGATGGATCTATAACTTATACCAGCGGAATTTCATCCGTGAGTGCATGTTGCACCCCCTGTTCGTCTTGTTCCTACTGCAACTCATTCACTTTTCTATGCTGCTCATGTTCTTCCTTGAGTTGCTGCTTCAACACATGCAACTCCTTCTTTGTTCCATTCTCTGTCTTTGCGTGATCTTCATGTCGCTCCGTCACCTCGTAGCCTGAGTCTCTAAAGTCATTTTCACCACAAGTGGATCTGCTTGAGCTTGCAACTTTGTTCTGCCTCTGTGTTGTCAACAACCTTCCTCTTGCATTCGTTGCATCTGGTATGCTACCTTTAGCTCTTGTTCATGATGTTGCTCGCTATGATGTTACTACCATCATATCTTGATGTCCTTGTCTATGAACAACTTGATGTCTTTGCGGGTAGGCAAGTCCATAGACACTTGATCGACTGCATCCCCAAGTGTGCTCTGAACGGTTTCTTCGACTCTACTCTCTTGGAAACCATTGTACCTATACTACTAAGAGGCAGATGAACACTTGTGATACTTGGAGACATGGCAAGCAATTCATCAGTCAAAAACCAAAATGAACTTGAGAACTGATTTGTAACATACTTGTGTGACTGATCATGATGGTTACATAATTTTTGGTGGGAGGTCAAGAGACTGACTACCAAGACTGCACAAGGCACAGTCTAGGCTACTGGGAGGCTAACTAACTCCTGGAACTATGTAATGCATAGTCTAGTCTGGTTGTTGACTATTGGAATTGTGTAATGTGCAATCTCAACTAGAAATGATTGTAGGATCAGTGACTGCATTGCGCAATTTTCTGGGCTAGCAGTCATTGTCCTTCATAATTGCGCAATGCAAGACTAGATGATAGTCACTGGGCAGAAATGCGCATTTCCTGAGAGGAAGATAGAGCCTTCCCTCTCAGGATTGTGCAATGTTGTCTTGGTGAGGCAGAGTCCAGGCCAAGGTTGCCCAGACTAATTGATGAGCAACTAAAAGCGAATGTGAATGGTAATGCATGGCGATACTGAGTGTAAACATAAGTGAATGATCATACATGCAAACAATGAATGACAAATTCAGAAAACGGAACAACATGCACGTGGGTGAGGCGAGTCACCGAATCGACGACCGTTCGTGAAAAACAGTTTCATGCATGCGACAACATTGAGATGTTAATGAAAACTGAAATAGTGCTAGTATAAGCTGGGATGTATCAAAACAACAACAAGCGCTCACTAAAATCAAGAAAACAACATTCATACAAAGTGAAACATAAAAAGCAATAGAAATGCAACACAAGACATGGAAAGCGGGATTACCCCAAAAAAGTTGAGTTGAATGTGCCAACGGCTCCTAGATGCGATGTGGGATGTAAAAGTTGCAAGGTTGATGTCAGGAATGAGCTCTACAGCATCCGGTTCATGAGTTTTGATCAAATCGAGGTTGTGAAGCACATGCCACAAATCTAGGGAAAGTGACACTTGGTGGGAGGTTTCTAAAATGATCCTTGCATGTAACCACCAACTGCTAAAAGTAGATCCCTGAAACAAGGGATGCCTTTGCATGCTGCCTTGGGAGAAAAAGCCCATGCATGCAAGTCAGGTTTGCTCAGTCCAAGAAGGAACCAGTCAACTCAACTACACATGCAACAGTCTACTCAACTGGGAGGAAAAAATACACATTTTTGGGAGGGAGGTGGGCTGGTTTCCTAGGAGATTAACACAATTCATGGGTTGAGTAGCCTTGCTAAGAAGAACTGCACAATTTTCTAGATGAAACCTGACTGATAGAATTGCGCAATTTTGGAGCCCAGCAGGTTTCTAGATAGAATTGCACAAATTCTAGAGGGAAGGCTAGTTCCCCTCCAAAATTGCACAAATTTTTTAGGGACGTGCTCAACCTGCAGCTGGATCGAGTCTGGGAGAACAACTTGTGAGGGGAGTGCAACAATTTCTGATGGACAGGTTGTCTTTCTGTAAGAAAATCACTGAAGCTTGTGTACTTGACGAAGCAAGACATGTTACTTTGAAAAGTTGGTAGGGAGGCTCCAAAATGAAGCTAAGGAAAAATTTTGGAGGGTGGTTGTAGCCGCTACAACACAGTCATACACTCATGACGATGCATCTCACAATAACAACATCAACTTCCACATGGTGACATCACTACAACCATGATCAACATTACACAACTAACATGCATGCATAACTAACACCCAACCCATCCAGTTTGAGGGGTGAACCATGCTCTGATACCACTCTATAACACCCCCCTCCCACATCTACCCAAGCAACCGGTTAGTCGAGGTAAACATGCAATGAGAGGCCACTTTGATATGATTCAACCTCCTAAGTCACATTAAGGAAGAACCAATGGAAATAGACCATACAAACATTCAACATCAGCATTAGGACACTTCGGACCCAATCCAACATTTATACCAATTAGGCCTTGGGTCCCCCTGAGCTTTTGGACCACTTGACCTATGGATGCTCTCATGCTATGGGCATGCCAGCGTCTAGGGACCTCTGGACACTCTCACAGGCCTGCAAACCAACATCTAGGGACTTGTTTTACATAGTGTTGTGCCAACATCGTGGGATTTGAGCCACTTTTTCAGGCCCAGAGCCCAGGTCACTTCCCAAAATAGAATGACATCTTCAGAACATAAGATAATAGGGAAATGACAATGCGAATTAAATTACTTGAATAAGACCTTGATTGGACCCCTACTAGCCATGATAGGAATTTCGTCAAACATATCATGAATATGTAATCTACAAGTGTAAATAACAGATTTGAGCATAGGGGTCTCATACTTAGATGAGAATCACTGAGATACATTGATTCATCAACACATTGATTACCATTTCATCCATTAGGTTATAGATACATTGTTCATTCATTTACAAGTAAAAACATGATGAGAGCCATACATAGCCACTATCATAAAACATATATATAACCAACATAATAGCAACATAAATAATAGTGAAATCATAGCCATATAAACCAAATATAACCCAATATAATACTCATAGAAATACAAGGAGAAATAACCTCATATTGATGATGCAAAATCCAAACCCGAGATGGGACTTCCATGTTCCACTTGACCATAGAATGGTTGAGCCAAATCTCTGTTCAGCCATTCACCCCCGTGACATATTCCAATTAATGTGGAATCTCATAGAGCACATCAATCCAAAACCATCTAGGGCTTCCAAAGGCCATCCACCTCAACCCATAAAACAGTGATTCCACCCCACGATTGGACATCACAAAACCATCATCAGATTGTTCTATATCCAAGCCTTCCATGGCTTCCAGAGTGTTTGTTCCAACCAAGGCTTGCAGGACTAGTAACTCAAATCACAGTTGTTTTTGGGCTTCTAGAGCATTTGTCCAACCAAGGCTTCCAAGACTAGCAACTCAACCCAAGTTGTTACAGGGCTTCCAGTGCATTTCTCCAACCAAGGCTTCCTGGAAATAATAACTCAACCCAAGCTAAGGAAACATGAGAACCAACCAAAAAAAACAAGGAAAGAAACCCCCAATCTCCATGCCGCCTATCTAGGAAATGGAAAGGTTAGGCAATCCACTGTCAATCTAGGCAATCCTCCATGGCAGTGAAAAATCATGATAAAAAATGCACATGCATGCCAAAAATAGTGAGGAAAACATACGTGCAACTCGATACTTGTAAGAAAATCTCATTGTAGTTGTTGATCTCGATGTCCTCTTGCACTTTCCTTCTCTTCCTTTGCCTTCTGTCTCCAAAAGCCAAGTATGCCACACCCTCCAAGAGTGCTCCAAGAAAAATCTAAGTATCAAAGAGTATGAGAGAGAGAATAATGAGAGAGCTCCAACACTGAACTGACAAAAGGTTACCAATTGATCCTCAAAATCCTTTTTATGAATGAGGCCTCTATTTTCTTCATTTTCCTCCTCGCATGCAACATGTGACCTTTCACCTCCCTTTTCTCCCAATTTCCATTATTTTCATAAATAAATGTGCCAAAATGTCATTTTGCCTTTCCAAAGCCTTAGTCATTGCCTTTGCCAATTTCCTTAGACATTAATAACAAAATGAACACCCACACTAGGATTTCTTGCCCAACATTCAGCTTGGAATAACTTTCCCACCAACCATGGTTATTATTTTGCCTTTATTAACTTTTATTACATAGAATTTTCACCAGTGTTATTACAATGCAGTAACATTAGGTGACTATGATAACATTGTAAATCTTGTTCCTATAAAGCGGTATTCCTTAGTTTTTGTAGATACCTCTCATGGTTTTAGTAGAACATTGGTTATTGTAGATACCTCTCATGGTTATAGTACATAGAATATTGGTTTTATGATTATGGGTATTATACCTAGAAAACATTTAATTAAATAGTTATAGGATTTATCAATGTCACAACATCACCAATTTCAATATTTGTTGTTTTTCATTCAAACACACAAGTAGGATAGTTTCTATAAACCTTCAAGGTAAAGTAAGTTCAATGAAGAAACTTTATTGGTAAAAGATTTAAAGTGTATTAATTAAAGTTTGAAATAAAAAATCAATTTTGATTTTTCACAAGTTAATTGAACTATTATTATTTATAATATATACACAAACCTAATACTAGTAGCTTCAATAATGATCTATTATTTATAATATATACACAAACCTAATACTAGTAGCTTCAATAATGATCTATTTATGGGTGATATTAAAAACATACATCTTGCATATTGGGCAAAAGACAATTTTATGATATTTGTTCATATTAATGAAAATGTGAAAGACAAACCTAGTTAATTTTTTATTTAAAATAGTGTGGTTAGAAACTAACATATGAGAAAATAAAAATAAATGAAGAAATTATAAACACTTAACAAAATCCACAAAAATAACATATTAGTAAAAAGATTTGAATGAAGAAATTGTAAACACTTAACAAAATCCACACTACAAACTCATTAATTATTTTATAGATACATTTTCGAGTGAAGAAGGTTGAGTTTTTTATTTGTTATATATATAAAAGCATATTTCAATTTTTATCATTTTTAATTTATATTCGTTTACCCTAATTTTTTTTTTTCTATTCACTAATTAAATATATCATTAACATGTTATTTACATGAAAAAGAAATTACATATTCATTGAGACACATTATAATGCAATTCTATTAAACGTAGAACTAATGGAAGCTCATTCAAATGAAATGCAAGAAGTTGGTTTGAAGAAATGAGATTTAAAGCATCATATGCAACATAAATGTCAAAGAAACCTCAACCACCATAAGAGTTGTTTGACAATTATCTCATTAAACAACTTACATATATATAAGATCCAATGGATGAACATAATGGTGTTTAAGAAGAAAATCAAACTACTGAGAAAGAAAATCTACCTATTGAAAAAGATCATTTAGCATACTCTATATTAATGATTAGTTTTAAGATATTCTTAAAAAACATGCCCAATTAAACTTATTTTTTTGTTGTAAGCTTGGAAGGACCTTTTCATTCATTCATTTTCATCAAAGCAGGTTACATCCATAAAAAGACGTTTTGTGGCCTCAACCTACCCATTGGGAAATCAACTCTATTGGCCATCAAACCGCATTATATGTCATCCAAAATCTTAATAGTTTAAGTCTGTTAAACAATTCCTTATATGATTAAATGTCTGGAAACCATCTATTACCTAAATAGGTATAGTATAGATTACTAGCCGACATATACATCAAGAAAATTGAACAAAATTAGGTGTTTCCATATCCAAACTAACTACTACTCATAAGAGGACCCCATAAGGGTTGAGTCCTTAGCACTAGAACTAGGTAATTCAGACTAAATAAGGCACGAAATGTGTTGCTCAATGCGGCCAAGACGAACATTCTATTGCTGGATTTGGAATTGGATAAGTTGAAATTTTTTCTATATTGCTTGAAAACCTAGATTAGATTTGACAAAACCTACAGGAGAGGTCATGATAACTTTGGCCACAATGCTTTTCATTAGCCAGAAGAGATGGAAAGTTTGTTTATATTGAATAGTGTGACCTTGAGTATGTCTTGGGTCGGGAATTAAGTCGTGCTAGTCTTCTATCTGAACTTCAACTTTTGCCTGTTGATTTAATTTTTGTTCCCATGTAGAGATGATTTTTTTAAACTGGGTTAGGGTGTCTGTATTATAAATTTGGGTCACCTCGCTAATGATTTGAGCATCAGTCTTGCGGCTGCGTCTTCTCAGTTGTCGGGATGAGGATGAACCCCTGCCGCCTTGGTTCCCACCTGTCAACTACAACCTCAATCCCCATTTCCGAACGAGCTAGCAACAAGGGATGGACGAGCCATCTAAATTATCAACCAAACAACAGAGCCACAAATTGTTGACCGAACAGGCCGAGCTACAGTCCAGAACTAGACCGTCTGCTCACGGTTAGGGTGATTACATAAGTTTTGATAACCTGACACAATAACATGAAATAAAAGCAAGAGGAAAACTTTGTTAGGCTCAAGCCTTTCATAGAAACTAAGGGTCAAATAGGACAGCCACCTTCGATGCTCAATATTGTGTTCTAACACCCTATGCTCAATTGAGTCAATAGACAGAGAAAATCCAAGGTTAGTCTGTCACCTCAGGAAGAAGGCTACACAAACCGACTCCCCAAGCCCAATAACAGTGAGGTCCACACCATAGATGTAATAAATCAAATGGAAAGAATTTAAGCTCATTCCCATGCTTAGGGCCAACAATTCAAAGATATAACCAACACCGATGAACAAACATTCCTCCAACAGAAGACTCCAAACCATAAATATACCATACATTCCCATTCGAGACAGTAGAATGCCAAAGAAAACAGATACTAGCATAGAAACAACAGACATTACATATGACAAAACCACAAAAAATTTTCCATTTTCCAGACAACGAGTTCCATTTCTCATGAGAATCGTATTGCAGAGATTATCATTAAGATTTTGAGAGACATTAGAAGAGTGTGCAAGCCGAAGTCAAAGAGGGGAGAAAATGAGAAGAAAATACCCGACTGAAAAATCCATGAACCAGAGAGGACCAATCTCGTCCCAAGAGAAAATCCACCTAACCTTCTTTACAGACAAGAGAGTGATTGCCAAGAACCTATGCTTACCTCCAAGAGCCAAACCCCAACACAAGACAAGTGCATGCATGGGATGTTGAGCCCTTCCCACACGGAGATTAAGAACCCTACGACTCATAGCCACCTCACTTAGCATAACCCATGCGTGTAGCCACCCCACTTACCCCAATCAAGCATGTGATGGAAAGGGTTGAGCCACCCTTTGACCCTTTCAACAATCATTTGACACATGACGAGAGTCGCGAGATGGACTTTTGAGTTGTCTTGCACTCAATCGGGGATAAAAAACAATTGTAAGCTTGGCAGGACCATATCTTCATCATGTCCAATATATTACCCCAATGGGGGTGGGGAATTGAACAGAGGACTTCACATCAAGGAGTTCCCTAACAAAGCACCTGATCACCGTCTATCCACAACCCGTGGACACTATACTTATGAGTGATAAGTTATATTTATAATGTTTTAAACTTCTAGAATTTACAATAAGAATAGCTATCTATATATTGTTGTTTTATAGTAAATAGCAAATATTTTTAATACGATCTTTAATTTATTATATGGTGTACTTTGTAACTTCACTTTTATAGGAATCATTAAACCAGGTCAATTTAACTACTTTTTAAATATATTTTTTTGGATAAATATTTAAAAATATATACTATTTAGCTACATCTATTATTTATATATCCAATTAAAAATAATATTTTAAATATATAACATTCTAAATTAATTAAAAATATGAATAGGATTAATATTCATGGAAACTTTTTAATACACTACAATGTTTGATAAACATTAAGACTAAGCATATGTTGAGCATATTCCTTTGAGAATCAATCTAAACCCTCAATTAAAAAAATAAAAATAAAAAATCAAGAAATCTTCATCCACCATAAATTGAAATAAAAAAACTTAAACAATAAATAAAAATATTAAATATACTTAATAATTTTATAAAAAAAATTGAAATTTATAAAATACTACACTTATTTTAAAATTCAAAAAATTTATTACACAAACTTTTTTAATTAATATAATAATTATTATATTTAATATATTATGTATATTAAAATTATTATTTTTTACAACTACCTGTAAAAATTTCAAAAATGAAATAATATTTAATTTCTAACACCATTGTAAAAATTATTACACAAACATTTTTTTAATTAATAGGATAATTAATATGTTTCATATATTGTGTATGTTAATTAATTTCTAACACCATTGTAAAAATTATTACACATTAATTCATTTTTTTAATTAATAGGATAATTAATATGTTTCATTTATTGTGTATGTTAATTATTATGTTTCATATATTGTCTATATTAAAATTATTATTATTTTCCAATAAACTATAATTTCAATAATTAAGCAGTATCTAAACTGCTTAAATTCTAACCTGATTAAAGAAAATAAGCATTGTGATAAATATTTTAAAAAATAAAAAATTAAATTGTATTTAAAAATGTATTCAATTTTAAGATGTTTTAAAAGCATCAAATACATTAAAATTAAAAACATTAAATACATTAAAATGGAGAGGTTGGAGCTTATTCAAAGAAACATCAAAGACATTAAACTGGAGGGGTTGGAGCTAATTCAAAGAAAGTCCTGAGTTCGAACCTTATAGACATAACAAACCAAACTTTAAATTGATAGCTCCGTGTGAATGTGTTTGCGAGAGATTCAGGAGTTTTTATGGGAATTCAACGTTCACATGGCACAACGCAACTCACGTTTCAAGAAAACGACTCGAATTAATGATGTCCAGCCTTTTGCTTGGCGGGGCCCTGGTTTTATCTAGCGTCCACCATCCTTGTAGGTAGGACGTGCATCTAACACATGGCATTAGCAAATGCCTGTGTCTATCTGCTACTCAGCGTCTTTTTCTTCTTTTCTTTGACTTAAAAAGTATACTGTTGTTTCAAATATCCAACGCCACACAGAGGCGAGGTGGACATATACTTTAATGATCCATAAGCTCATCAATGGCCTACCAGCCATAGTAGCTTCAAGGCTGATTTATACATTTTTAACCTTTCTAAGCTACCAAATTTGATGGAGGCATCAGCTGTAATAGGATTACTGCAATTTGAAGAAAATCTGGGATGTGGTGATACAAGCACCCTAGAAGAACCTGGCCACTTCACATTCTATTGATTGAGGTAAGAAATATTGCAGCCTTGCAATTAGCTTTTCCTCATCGGTTTTCTCTGATCAAGTCCTCTTGTTGCTTATGACCAATGTCTGATTCAGATGCCTTGTGATGCTTTTATTCTTACTTTACTATACAGTGATGAATTGTTGACTTCGTTGGGCTGTGGTTACTGGTAAGCTGGGTAGAGTTTACAACAATTGGCCCAGGTTTGATTCTCAATGCATTCCTGTATGGGCTCTACCTGACTTGGTTAGGCTGTGGTTTACTGGTAAGATGGGCAGAGTTTACCACAATTGGCCCAGGCTTGATTCTCAAAGCAGTCCTGTATGGGCTTTACCTGAGAATTCTGACTTGGTTACGCTCTGGTTTACTGGTAAGCTGGGTAGAGTCTACCACAACTGGCCCAGGTTTGATTATCAATGCATGCCTGTATGGGCTCTACCTAAGAATGCTGACTTGGTTGGCTGTGGTTTACTGGTAAGCTGGGCAGAGTCTACCACAACTGGCCCATGTTTGATTCTCAATGCATTCCTGTATGGGCTCTACCTGAGAATCCCCAAAGTGACTTGTCCCAGAATTTTAGATCCCATTCCTGTATGGGCTCTACCTGCGAATCCCCAGAGTGACTTGTCCCAGAATGTTGCTATTTGACAAATGTCACTCTCTTATGACGAGATCATCTCTTGGATTCCACTCCAGCTCAAAAAAATGAGTGTTTTCTTTCAAAAATAAGTGATTTTTCTAAAGACATATCTGTAAAATGTTGTTGTTTGACAAATGCCACTCTCTTATGACGAGATCATCCCAGCCATACTGGTTCAGCCTACGGATTTAGGCTAGGCAGGGGACCACCCATGGAGATTTGAACGAGATTTGAACCTGTGGAGTATCGTGACTTATCACAATGATGAGTGATGATAAATGATGAGTGTTAAGAGGGGTGTCTTAACAATACACTTATTCACAAACAATTTAACAGTGAACTTATTCACGTCAATCCAAAGCCTAATAAACGCCCTGCAATCCATTTTCTAATTACCTTTGGCTTTTTCCTCTTTTCTTCCGCCAATTTTTCTGAAATTGGAGGGACTTCTTCCTTTGTATAACTCAGGTTGCTTTGGCTTCTCCTGGCAATGTTAAAGATTCTACAGTTTGACCTTTCTCTCTATGGCTCTGCCTGGCTTGCACTATGGTGGGTTGTTTTATCAATATCAAGCTCCTTCTTGGGATATACATCCATTTGAGACCCGAAGGTTCGTCTGGCTCAGATTTTCTCGTGGATGGTTGATTGACACTTCGACCTCAAAGCAATAACATTGATGTGCAGATTTCTGGCTTCCTTGTTGCTTGATATTCTAGTATAGTTAGATTAGAGAGGCAAACTCTGTTATATTTCCCCCCTTGCTATGTTTTCTTTCTGCTTAAGTAATGGTCGTCAGTGTTTCTTCAAAAGAGTTTCATCATCATCTTTGCTGTTTGTTTTATGATATTTCTGGAGTTCCTGTATTAAACTGTTTACTGAGATTGTAGCTTGTTTCCAGGGATTTTGATCATTTGATTTCACGCTGCACTCCATTTTTTACGCCTACGGGTGGTTCTTCGTATTGGAGGAAACCATGAATAGACTTTGAAGCTCTCAATCAGCAAAGCTTCAAATATTTCCTGTCAAATCAAGGGTACAGTTCCTCATGTCAAAGGATTAGTGCCATTGCAAAATTCTGCAAATCCTTTGATATCATCAGCAAGACTGCCTGCAAGATGAATAGTAGAGATGAAAAGTCACATCCTTGGTTGTGGGACAGTCATATCAGTCCCAAAAATTCAGGATGGCTGGAAGAAAATTTGGAAGGTATGCATTCTGGTTTTGCCTTGGAGTTTTGGTTGATTTGTGCAATTACAGCTGTATTTTATATATTTTTTTGTTTTCATTTTGATGTTTGTCTGTCTGCCAAGTTCATTTTAAATGAATTGATACATGACACATTTTGCTTTTACAGGCATGGATAAACATGTGAAGACAATGCTGAAACTGATTGAAGAGGATGCAGATTCATTTGCCAAGAAGGCAGAGATGTATTACAAGAAAAGGCCCGAACTCATCAACCATGTCGAAGAATTCTATAGAATGTATCGTTCATTGGCAGAGCGCTATGATCACCTCACAGGCGAGCTTAGAAAAAACATTCCAACTGATCTCAAAAAGCAGTACGGTCTCCATGATGATTCACCTGCAGGTTCTCAGCATAGCACAAAAGTGGAAATCAAAGGGAGAGCAGCTGGGTTCGATTTCTTCCTTGGTTCCAGAAACACAGATGGTTCTAAAAAAGGTTATGGCAATAGTGATGATAGTTCTTCAATTAGCATTTCAGATGATTCTGAAAAATCACCAAAGCCTCATCTTGACCTTCAAATGTTAAAGGAGCAGAAAGAAAGATACAGAACTGAGTTTGAGAAAGTCCAAGAAGAATATTGCATTCTTCAACAGAAGACCAGGGAGTTGCAAGAAGGCATCCTGCACCTTAAAGAAGGAAATGAGATCCCAAGGAAGGAAGCGGAAGGTAAGTTGGATAATATGGTGAATCTACAAGAGCGGATTGCTGGATTGCAAACTAGAAATAGTGAGTTGGAATCTCAGATCAAGTCAATGGCTGTGCAAGTAGAGCAATCTGGAAGAAGCAATGAGATCTTGCAAAAAGAAGATGGTCAACTGGTCGTGGGATTGCAAGGTCCCGGCAAAATGACCCATGAGCTCGAAATGGAGATTCAAGATCTGCAGAAAAAACTGCATATCTCACAGGAAGAGAATGTTGCTCTAAGACTTGACTTTCAAAGGTGTCACCAGGACTATGAAATGGCTGAAAGCAGAATTAGGGAAATGGAAACTGATACTTCAGCTCAGAAGAGGCAAATTCACACATTAGAAGTTGAGATTGACAATATGAAACACAAACTGTCAGAGATGCAGGAAGAGAATAATATATCGCATCTGCAGAATGAAACAGGTAATCAGAAGCTATGTCACGCTGAGTCAGAGATCAAGCATTTTCAAGAAGAAAATGAGAGTCTTATGAAAGAAAATTCTGTAAAAACCATTCATGTCAATGACCTTGAGCTGCTAAATTCTAACTTGTTAAAGGAGAAAGAACAGCTTGGAGCAGAATTGTTACTGAAAGCAAGCATGCTGGGAGGAATGGAGGAAAAGTTGAATAGTTTGAGAAAGCAAAACCAAATGCTGTCTGTAAAGTTAGATGCTTCACAGGAGCAGAATGTTCAGATTGAGACCCTGAATGGATCAATCTTTGGCTTGCAGGAACAGAACAAAACATTGTCAGATCAGTTGCTCGAGTCCAGAAAGAAAAATAGCATGCTTGAAATGAGGTTGAGCAAACTTGAAGCAGAAAATAGACAGTTGCAAAGTGAAATTGAAAAATTAAGAGAAGTTCTGCAGAAGTGGGAACATGAGGCACATGTTTTGATCACTGAAAACGAGGCACTTGAAAACAATATTCTTTCAGGTAAGCAGCAATTTCCTTTTCCGAAGTCAACATGTCACCTTTTAAATGACGATGCAGAGCAACTTAGAGCATTGGAAACTGAACAAATGCAGCAAGAGACTTTTCATGAGCATGTTCTTGAACTTGAGCAGCTTATCCTTCATTTGAAGGAGGAGCATGCGCATCTCAAAACCGAGTTTCACAAAGAAGTTGAAGAAGGTCAAAAGCTCAAAGTAGAATTGGAAAAGTTGCATACTGAACTCGTCTTCTTTAATGCTGAAAATAAATCTCCCAAACTTGAGATATCAAGCAAAGAAGAACCACTGAAGAAACTTGCTGGAGATGATGATTACATACGGGAAGAGAATGTAACACTTAAAAGAGACATCACTGACACACCTGACCATGTCCAAAAATTGAAGGAAGAATGTAGAAAGCTCAGAATAAATATATATCAAACAGCTCTAATGAAAGAGGAAGAAAATCTTCTGTTGCGGAACTCTCTCAGAACATTGTTGCAAGAGAATGGAAAGTTGAAAGATGACCTTCAAAATGCCTGCAAAGAAAGTGAAGAGCTTGCAGGAAAGATTTCAGTCATCAAAGAAGAGCTTTTACAGTTACAGGAGAAAAACACGAGTTTAGAAGAACAAATTGCAATCAGTGATGCGATTATAAAAAGCCTAAAAGATAAAGCAGATATGTTACATATCAAAAGTGAAAAGCTTGAGGCTGGGATGGCTCATATTTATATTCAGAAAGGTGAGCTGCTACGCAAAAGGGATGAAATTAGCAATCAAGAACTTTCCTACGTTCTATCAGAGATAAATGATCTTAAAGTCAATGTTCTGTCCGAGACAAATGATCCTAAAGTTGGAGTCCAGTCGAAAGCTGAGCAGACCCTGGAGATTGAGAAACTGCGAACTAAGATGATGAACTTGGATGAAAAAAATAAACTGTTGCTTGAAGATTCTTCCAAGCAAATTAATGAGAAAAATGAACTCTTGCAAGATGTCAATCGATTACGCAAAGAGAAACTTGACCTTCAGCAGGTGACACTGGCAAGGAAGCAAAGTATGAAAAGTATGGAGTTCACAATCGGTTGCCTCCTGATCCATTCATTCATCAGAATCATTCAAGGTTAGATCTGCTGTTCGCGCTGATGCAATTCTTAGTTACTGTAAAGACATCCTGGAAAAAAATTCTGGTCGTAGAAACTGGTGTAGACAATGTTAAATGTGCATAACCCTTTTGTCGCCGAAAATTTCTAACTGCCAATAACAGAGATTTCCATTTTATTTTCCTTTTTGAAATAGAATAATGGAAGCCCTTAGTCCAGATTCCGATGTTGTTTTTCAGGAAGTTTTGCCCCAAATGAAAACATTATCTGTTGGGTCAGAATCTGAGAATGAAGTTCACTTCCTTTGGCCTTCATCAGGTTTCCAAATTGACTGCGAAGCGCATCTCTCGTTATTCTTGCCCTGACACCTCAGAAATAACACCGAAGTGTCAGGGAAGAAGTCTTTGTTCTTAAAATCGGTAGAATTTGTTTCTGAATTAGCAATGTCAGTTTCAGTACTGCAATATGCACTCTCCATATGGCCTGCCATTTTTGAATCAGGAAAAAAATTACATCACTTATAGTTACCGTCTAGTCTCTGTTGATACAATCTCTGAAAAAGTTTACATCGCTTAGAGTTACCATCTAGTCTTTATTGATACAAATCTCAACATCAGACATACCATCTAGTCTTTATTAAATCTCAACATCAGACCTACCATCTAGTCTTTATTGATACAAATCTCAACATCTTTATTGATACAAATCTCAACATCAGACATACAGCTGTATCATCATGTACAGAGAAAATCCGGGTCAACTGAAATAACTGTTAGTGATCTGTAAAGGGGCAGATTGCCAATCCGGGTCACCTGAAATAACTGTTAGTGATCTGTAAAGGGGCAGATTGCCATTCCTGCTTGGGTCATTAACATATTTTTTTGGATAGAAAGAAAAATAAATTCGTAGTAAATCAAAACAATTTCAACCTGATCATATTGATTTGAACATAGATAACCTTCACAAATAAATAAAAATCCTTAGTGTCAATATTCCAAAACCAAAAAGCAATTTCAACCTGATCGTATTGATTTGAACATAGATAACCTTCACAAATAAATCAAAATCCCATACTGTCAATAGTAGACACCATAACAATAACAATAACAATGGATCATGTGCCTTAAAGTAACATTTACCCTTATTCTCATACATAATACTATGATGTGCCTTAAAGCCTTAAAGTAACATTTACCCTTATTCTCATACATAATACTATGATGTGCCTTCAAGTAACATTTACCCTTATTCTCATACATAATACTATTGACCACCCTGATTGCAACCTAGCCTCTTGCCCAGGAGGACAGCTGACCCTTACACACCAACATCAACAATTTCAAACTCTGATAGACATAACATTTTAAATTGGAGTTTTTTTTAAATAGAAATTATCAGAATTTGGTTAATGAAATATGTACATGTTGAAATCCATGGAATTGGGTGAATCTATTCAGAATTCAACCAATAAATTTCACAATATTCCCATACAAAATCATATTTACCAAAATATAAGTTCCCATTGCTGTATTGGAAGAATTTGGTAAATGATATATGTACATGTTGAAATTGGGTGAATTTATTCAGAATTTATGATCTTTGCATTCGTGGATTTCAATCAATAAATTTCATAATACTCCAATACAAAATCATATTTACCAAAATATAGGTTCCAATTGCTGTATTCAAAAAATTGATCTGAAATTATGAAATGAAATAGTATTTTAATATTTATGAAATTAAAAATAGTTTATGGGACCATTAATTCCTTGTTTTTGGTTTTTTGCAATTTAATCATTTTCTTATTCAAATTGATGATGAGCTGGTTCAACTTTCCAATAATCCCCTTGATGAAAAGACAATACCAAGAAACGGATGCTAACATATTCCCATAACTTTCTCTAATAATAATTTATCCTTCTATTTTAAATTAGATAAATCTCACATTGTAATATAATTCAGCTAAATGGTATTTTGTGTATATAAATTTGCATTAAATCCATACTTAATTTAAATTTAGCCATTTTACAAAATTGTTTATAAACAGATTTTGCAGCAAGGGACCAATTAGGAATTAACTGGACAGACATATTCTCATAACTTTCTGTAATGAGAGTTTATCCTTCTATTTTAAATTAGATAAATCTCACGTTGTAATATAATTCAGCTAAATGATATTTTGTGTATATAGGTTTGCATTAAATCCATGCTTAATTTAAGTTTAGCCATTTTATAAAACCCTTTACAAACAGATTTTGCAGCAAGGGGCCGATTAGGAATTAACTAGACAGGGATTGTTTTCCTTCAACGAAAGAGATTGGAAAGAGATTGGGTGGGCAAATTTTGACTTACAATAAATATAATATTCCAACAAAACACAGCACTATATAAATTAAATTATTTAATAATTATTGATAATTAAATTAAGATTAATTAATTTAATTAAATAAATTTATATAAAAAATTAACTTTAAAATAAATAATAATATCCCAAATTAAAATAACCCAAACCCGGATTCAAAATAAATTCGAGAAGTGAAAATTAACGTTTTTAGATGAAGACTCAAAATCTAATTCACCATGCAAACTAACAATTTATGTAGGCCACCCTTTCTTGTAAACCAAAATTTTCTGGCAGCTGGCCAGTAATTCTGTGAGATTAGCTAGATAGGGTCAAAATTTTAACAGAAAGATACCTTATTATAAAGGTATTTTCTAATTTTATTTTCTAATCGTTCATAAGCTTATTATTTAAATGCAGAAACAAATAAATGTGTTTTCTAACATTATTAAATAAATGTGTTTTCGAACATTATTTTATAATCGTTGATAGGTTTATTATTTAAATGCATAAATAAATAAATGAGACACTAAAACTCTTTTCTTTATGCCAATCCTAAAGGCTAATCCTTAATTTTACTAAGGCAGGAAGGAAGGAATGGCAATGAAAGGATGAAAGATGGTGCCATCACTGTGGCCTCTTTTATTTGATTTCTCTTTTATTTGATTTTTATTTTATTATATATTTTTTTATTTGCATTTAAAACACCGACATGAGACTTAGTTTGCCTTTCTTTTTCTCTTGTACTTTGACTTTTCATACCAAACATTACATTGTTTATTAATAAGGAACTCTTAAAATGGTGTACAAAACCAAGTTAGTAAGTAGGTAACATGATTAAGCATGAAAATGCTAAAATGTAAGTCCATGGTGTTGATATTGACATTCAAAGTCTGGAACTATTCTTTGATTTCAAACATGTAGTTGCATTTTTTTGGCTAATTGAATATGGATTTATTTATATTCTTTGTTTTGAAACCAGTAGTTGCATTTTTTTTGGGTTACTTTGGATTTATTTAGTTTTAGTTTGTAGAAAATATGTACTTGCATATTCTGGTTATTTGAATATGGAGTTATATAGTTTCAAGAAAATGTTTGTTTTAGATTTTGTTATTAAAAAATATCAACATGTTTATTGGTTGATATGGAATTTTAATTGGTTTTATTATATAGAAAATATATTTTTTTTATGGTAATATAATTCAGAGAAAATTTCTAAACACTTCATTTCATTTTAATGATAGTGTTTAAAGTAAATCTTATATTTTTCGAGATAAAATGTTAGGTTAATAGAATATTTCATTTAGGTTGAAATTCAACATTTAAATTGACATTTGATGAAAAAGCTTTTTTTGGCATCAATATCCAGTTAAAAATGTGAATTTGAGCATTTTTTTTATGTATTGGTCCTAACAAACATAATTTTAAGCAACATTCTTGAGCTAATATCCAATATGGCAATGTTCTTGACATCTTTCATGTGACATTAGTGATGTCTCTCAAGCAATGTCATTTTTTCACCAAACATTTTATTATAGTTAAAAATTAAGATATTAATTAAGTGATGTGTTTTCACTGCTACAACACCCTCCAAAATTTTGGCTTGCACCAAATTTCAGAGCCTGCCTTGGTCTTGTATATTGTCGTCGCAAACATTGAAATCCATTCCATGTGTTTTCTTTAAGTGTTTTGGTCCCTTTTGCAAGAAAGGCAAATGTCATTTTTTCACATGTTAGTTGTCGCATAATGTGTATAAGCTTGTTTTGGTGGTTTCAAAGGGTTATATTTGTGCAAATGAGTTGATCTAACCATGTAAAAATTTATCGCGCTCATTCCCAAACTTTTAAGCATTGTCGTCACGGTCGTTACAAAGTGTATCTTTGGCGTCACACTTGTTGTAAGCATCGCAAAGTTGTCGCACTGAGAGAAAAGTATTGTTCATGTGTCACGAATGATCTATGTTGTTGTGTTGCCAAGTGTTCTAAGTTTGTGGTCACAGTCAAGTCATGTCATTGATCACATTTGTTCATTGATCCCACACTTAGCCAAATTTCAAAAAATTCCCAGTAACTTAGCCTCATTTGACCTTCCCCAACTGCGCAATGCATAGTTCCAACCCTCAAGTTGTAACCTTGCCCCTTGACATTGCGCAATCTACAGTTCCTACCTCCCAGGACTGTGCACTGCGTAGTTTCAATGCTCAAGCCCAGACCTTAGCCCCTAGAATTGCGCAATACAACCCTCTAGTCTGGCCCCAACTGTGCATTACGAAATCTCTAAGCTCAAGCTTAGCCATTGAGCTCCTAAGTTGCACAATTGCACAGTTACCCAACCTCCTCTGCCTTTCGGAATTGCACAATAGGCTGAACTAGTGCCCATCCGCTCAGCCTATCACATTAACCTCCCAGACTGCGCAATTTTCATCCTCAGTCCAACCTGAACTACACATTGCGTGGTCTCAAGGCTCAAGCTTCACCCCTAAATACATGAGTTGCGCAATTGCGCAGTCACTTAGACTCTCCCTCAGCCTTCCACCCGTTTCCAGCTCAGTCAGTGGATCAATATGCACCATCTTAGACTAGGGGTTTATTGGACTGATGTCATCTCGTCATGAGTGAATTGCAAATGCATGTACTCTATCACACCATGACAAGATGATGAAGAAGGAGATGGAGAAGGGAAACATGTTGAAAGACATCTTTGTAGTTGATTATGCAAGCTAATCAATCAAGAGAAGACAAAGGGACACTAGTTTGCGACCATAGCTCAAGACTTGATATCATTGAAGACTCCTTACCTCTAAGCCATAAGGAGGTGGATAGAAGAGCATCCTCAAGAAAACATGTATCAAGCAGCAGTAGAAGTGGCTTGACATTTCCATGTCATCAAGCAGTCCATGCCAACAATGTCATGTCATGAGTTGTCGTATGCCACATAATTATTGTGGATCATGTAATTTCTTATTCAAAATGTATTGTAAAGTGGAAGTCGAAAGGGCATGTACAGAAGATGAAGAGTCATGTAAAGTCGAAAAGTCATAGGAAGTCAAACAATCACGAGGGTAGTCAAAAAGTCACAAAGGAGGTGAAGCATCACCTCATTGGTTATATATACACCCTCATTATATGAGCAAATGAATTTTCGCCTTGGCTCCTTCTGCAAGGCATTAGGGAGACAAGCTAGTTCTTTTGGGGAGCAAGCAGTGGCTCTAATGCTCCACTATTGGAGATAGTGGTGTTCGTTGCATACATTGTCTTAGGACTTTTACTTAATATTATAAGTTTCGTGGACAACACGCTCTTCTTCATGAATTATGAATATTTGTAAGACTATTCTATGGATATTTGTAATTCATGTTTTCTTTCATCTATGCTAAAGAAGTTGAACTATTTCGGTTATTTTAGTACTTATCATATTGAGAATGCGTTGTAATGGTTGCTATAATTGTTGCATCCTTGTGGGATATTATGTTGGATGTTAAACATATCTTTCTTTATTAAAATGGTTGCAGTGACCATCGCATCTTTGTGGACTATTCCATTGGATGTTAAAAGGATATTTTTCGTGTGTGTGTCTCTCTACCCGAGTGGTACTATTACTGCTCTCCTAGAGGCTTACTTCCCTCTCCCTCCGCAGTTGAATAATCTGGACACACATACAACCGAATAATCACCAGGGATACTCACTTGTTGATCCGCGATTACCTGTGCATAACTCTTTTTTGTTGAGTTTTGTAGCCAAGCCAAACCTACAAGAATACATGGCAGTTGAGTTGATTTCCGGATGGGGCTCCTATTTCAAACGGTGTAAGGTCTAATTGGGACTTCACATCAGGGAGACCCCCTTGGTTGACATATTTCCAACACCGTCAACATGATGTCACATGTATTTTCCATCAATGACGATTATTCTATACTATCAACATGTTCATTGCTAATAAAAAAATAAAAGATAAAAAAATTACAGTATTGAAATGATGGCCACCCAAATGAAAACAAACCCTTTTTTTCTATAGAGTAAGAAGTAGGTGAAATTTCGTTGGGGCATAATTAAAATTTTTTTAATGCATTCTTATTGTACTAATGAATGAGTTGAATATTTTTTTGCAATGGAAAACAAAGTTAGAGAAATCTAACTTGCACATTGGTGCAACCAACCGATTGGCGTATATACAGTGTTATACTAATGAAGCATTGGCTCTCAAAGCATATATTGATCTCGATAAATGCAACTATTTGGGTAGACTAGAAATCATGAGAAACCATCTTAGAATCATCCTAAATTTCTTGATATTGGTGATGGAAAACATTATTTCCCTTGCACAAGGGCATAAAGAGCAGAATAATTAATAGACCAACAACTAGGAAAAATTTCTTAGAGCATGGGCTCCTGGAAGAGGGAAAACGATATCACCCCTTGGTAAGATAAAGAAAACATGTTTTTTCTCATTTTTCAATAGTTTTAGATATATTAATATTTTATACTAATTATATTTATTTATTTTTAATTACAAAGAGAAGAGTGTCAATGCTTGGAATTCTAGATGCTAGAATTCATAGTTAAGATGGTGAGGGTAACAAAATTGAAGTTGGTACTATGGAAGAAACTCGCACAAATATTATTAAGAATAAAAGGATAAATAGGTTGATCCAATACACTTTTGTTGTCATGGATGAGAATGCATCTATGGATGAGTTATATGAAGATATTCATTATGTATCTCTTACTGATAAGGAACAAAAAGCCTTACACAATGATTGAAACATAAGTTTGATATATACCCTTTTATCGATGAACAACTTGAAGGTAGTGGAAGTTGGCTATGTGTCATATTTTTTGCATGACTATCCCCACACATTGTACATGGTGTCAATTTTAGTGGGGGGGTCCTATTTAGGGCAAAGGATCCCTTCTTAAAAGTTCAAGGGCAACATCCCAAAAAAATCGCTGATTTTTTGTGTCAACTTTTGGTAGTTTTTAGCATATAGTTTTTAGAAATTTTGTAGTACATGGTGGTTTAACCCATGGTTTTGTAGTTTTGTTTAAATAATTATTGTTGTATTTTAATCGAGGATAAATATATTGGCAGTTTATGGATGCCAAGGGATATATATATATATATATAAAGAGAGATATACTGAAAAATCTTTCTAGTTTTCCCAGTTTAGGTTTCTAGAGTAAAATTTGGGTGTTAATGTGCATGTTTGTCATTGCATATTTTCTATTTTATCATGACTCTGTTTGTAGCAATTAATTGTATAGGGTTAAAACCTACATTTGGTATCAGAATAGTTTTGGCTTTAAGGGGATTATTTTGTGGCTAAGGGATTTTTCTTAGGCCTGTGGTAGACCTTATTATAATGGGAGATCTACATAACCAATTATTATGGTGAAAGGAAATGGCAAGTACTTCAAAGAAATCAAGAAATTCAATGGGCAGAGTTTTGAGTTGTTAAAGTTCAAAATGGAAGATTTATTGGTGGACAAAGATCAGTGGATCACTATGGATTTGGATATTGCAATGACAAGGATGTCGACAGAAGACTCGACCAAGTTGGATCGAAAAGAAAAGTGCACAATATGGTTGTATCTCTCAGACTCAATATTATTAAATGTTTCGAGAGAATCTACAGTGAAGGCATTATGGAACAAGTTAGGGAATTTGTATCATTCTATGTTCATAGTGGAAAAAAAAATCCTACTTAAAAGTTGTATAACTTGAAGATGAAGGATGGAGACTTGGAGACAGAGCATTTAAACACCTTCACTCTTGTGGTAAGTTAGCTATTATCTGTTGATATTAAGATTTCAAATGAATATGTGTGTATTAGTTTGTTGTATTATTTTTTAAAGTCGTGGGATGGTTTGGTTGTTACCATAGGTAGTAATGCACTACTTTAAGTTGTGATGATATAGTCGCATATTTGTTATCGAAGGAGATGAGATAGAAAACCATGGAAATTCAAATCATAAATGCCTTTTCTATTTGAGGACACTCCCAAAATAGAAATAAATATAATTCCTCAAGTGGGAGATCTAAATCTCGAGGAAGATCTAAATCTCCAGGAAAAATCATAAAGGTATGTTGGAGATACAAAAAATAATGGCATTACAAGAAATATTATAGATCCAAATTGTAGAGAAAGGGAAGGGATTTGATGATTATCCTTCTATAGAAGGAAAAACCTCCTTAAATGAAGAAGGGGGTGTGTACTTGGTTTCTTTAAGTACACATGTAGATCATGAAGAATGGTTGGTCTACTTAGGGGCATCCTTTCATATGACTTCTCACTAAAAGTGGTTTTCAGAGTATGGAAGATATGATGGTAGTGAAGTTTCCTTAGGAGATGATTCGACAAAAAAAATCATAAGACAAGGAAAATTCAAGTTGAAGTTCATGGGTGGAAATATTAGAGCACTCCCCGATGCTATGCACATCCTAGGATTGGAAAGAAATTTGACTTTTGTAAGCAATATGAGTGATGTAGGTGTAAAAATAATTTCTGAAAAGGATACTTGTAGGATGGTTTGAGGAAAAATGGTATTATTGAGGGGAGTTCGAATTGGAACTCTTTATAAGTTGCTAGGATGTATTTTCAATTATTGGTGCAATAGTTTCTTTGTTCTTGAGAGTGGATATCAAGGAAGAAAAACTCTTAATCTTTGGCGAAAATACTATGTCATGGCATCAAAGAGTGGGACATATGAAATAGAAGGGCCTTTCAGTACTACATGGTAATGGTATGGTAGAAAGTATGTCTAACTACTCTCTAGATTTTGATTTTTTTGAACATTGTTTGTATGGGAAGCAAAATCATGTAAGATTCTCTTCTAGTGCTAAAAGGGTGGACATGATATTACAATTGGTGCATAGTGATGTGTTTTAGCCTATGTTTGTTCCATCACTGGGTAAACATGTGTACTACGTCTAATTTATAGATGAATTCTTGAGGAATACATGGATTAATTTCCTTGTGAAAAAATATGAAGTCTTTAAAAAATTCAAATAGTTTAAGGTTATTGTGAAAAATAAAATAGACAAAAATTAAGGTGTTGTTGATAGAGAATGGTGGAGAATTTTGTGAGAATAAATTCAAATAATTTTGTAAGAAGTGTGGTATATCAGGGCAAATCAATACTCCATACATGCCTAAACAGAGTGGAGTTGCAGAAAGGATGAGTAGGACGCTAATGTAGAAAGCAAAGAGCATGCTTAGTGGTGCTAGGTTAGGACATGAATTATAAGAAGAGGCAATGGATATTGTGTGTTACCAATAAATGGATCGCCCTCATCAACATTGGATGATAAGGCTTCACATAAGGTATGGACTCGTAAGAAACCTTCTCTTAAACATCTCAGGGTCTATGATTCTCGTGTATACATTCCAAAGGAGAATAAAGGTAAGCTAGATAAGAAAGCTAAACAATGTATCTTTATTGGATATAAAGAGGGCCTGAAAGGTTATAATCTTTGGAACCCATAAACTAAGAAGCTTGTGTATATTCAAGGTGTAGTATTTAGAGAAATTAAATATGTTGTCAAACAAGATTTCCTACCAAGGGAGAAAAAACCAAAGAAGATAGAGTTTTAAGAATGATGAATCAAACTCTATAGAAAATAGGAATCAAAGTAGAAGAATAACCATATATTGTTATATTGAGGAGACAAGTTCGAAAAGAACACAACCAAGAAGGTACATTCCACCTGTTTTTTGCTCAAATTGTGTCTTTTTATTATTGTCCTATAACTATTAGGTAGGCAGTGGATTTAAAGAATAGAAAACTCTAGAAAATGGTCATGGTTAAAGAAATAACAACCTTAGACAAAAATGAGGCTTGGGATCTAGTGGATTTGCCAACTGGAAGAAATCCCATTGGAAACAAATGGGTATTTAGAAAGAAGTTGAATGCAGAAGGAAAAGTGGAGAATACAAAGCTTGTTAGTAGAAAAAGGTTACTCCTAGGTAGAGGAATTGACTTTAGTGAAATATCTTCTCTTGTTTCCAAGTTAACTTCTATTAAAATTATTTTGTTAGTTGTTGTTGTCTTTGGATTTGAAGTAGAATGTAAGGGTGTAAAGACAACATTCCAGCATAGGTATCTAGAAGAAGAAATCTACATGAAGTAGCTAGACGACTTTACGATGAAGGGAAAAAAAGAATTGGTATGTAAGCTACAAGAATTTCCTATATGACTAAATCAATCACTAAGGATGTGTTTTCAAAATTTTGATACATGTATATTAGGTTGTGGCTTCACAAAGAGAAAAGAAAATCACTATGTGTATTTGAAATTATTTAGTAATCATATTATTTATTTGGTCTTGTATGTGGATGATATGTTGTTGATTGGAAATGATAGGAAAATTATCCAAGAAGTGAAAACTCAATTGTCCTTTCAATTTGACATGAAGTATCTTAGTGTTGCAAATTTCATTTTGGGCATGGAAATTAAGGAGATTGGGAAAACATGAAACTTTGGTTAAGTCAAAGGATATATGTCAAGACAATATTACAGATTTTTAATATGCAATAATGTAAACCAAAAAATGTCCTTATTCATTTAGGTGTAAAGTTATCTGCAAAACATTGTCCCAAGACATTGGAAGAGGACATGTTTCATGTTTCATCTACTAGTGTTTTGGAATTTTGATGTATGCAATGGTTTTTACTAGATTGGGCATTGCATATCAGTGGCACTATTGAGCAGGTATATGTCAAAACGAAGGAAGAAACATTGGATAGCAGTAAAGAGGGTTTTCAGGTATTTGCATGGCACTATTAGTTATGGATTATGCTACCAAGGAAGACCAAGATTAGACAGTGTTGGAAATATATGGATTTGTAATACAGATTGGGATGGAGATGTGGATCACAGAAGATCTACAAGTGGATACGCGTTTAACCTATTTGGAGAAGCAATTAGTTGGATCAGAAAGAGACAGTATGTAGTGGCACTCTCAACTACATAATTTGAATACATGGTAGCCACCCATGTTAGCAAGGAAGTAGTATGGTTATAGAGATTTTGTTCAAATATTGGGTTAGTATAGTAAGTTGTGAGAATAGATTGAGACAGATAGAGTATAATTGTTGGGTCTTGAAAATGTCATTCATCTCCATTACACTTTCACTATTATGTCTATTATATCACCTCCATTTCACCTCCATTTCACTACTATGTCACTAATTCATCCCACTTTTATTATCATTGGGCCACATTTATGTTTTTTCAAACTTTATTAATTCTTAGCCTTTTTAAGAGAATTTGTGGTTAAAAATTAGAAAATAATGTGCAGACGCTTATACCTAACAAGTGGGTTGATATTGTTGACATGTGTAGGTTAAAAGAAGGTTTTTAGAAGACCTTTATGTGGCACCCTAAGGCCAAATTCGAATTTGAGTGAAGATAATTATGGGATTATGAGGATATGTGTCACATCTCTTAATTGTATTGAAACTCTAAGAAGACATGTGTTTTATCAATTCCTATTTTAATTAGGACTCTAGAGGTAGAGAGAAAGATTCATGGACTCTCATTAATGAGATGGCTTTCATATTTTTGTATAAATAGGAGATCTCTCTCCTTCATTTGTTAGCTTATCTTGGCTTTTTAGTTCTTTAGCTTAAGAGTTTAGAATTGGTAGTTTGGAGCTTGTAGTTCTTCTTTGATGGCTTTGAAAAGCTTTAGAGAGCTATGTTGTACTTTGTAATTTTGAAGAATTTGAATAAAGCTTTGATGTTCTCAACATGGAAGGAGATGTAAAGTAGATGTCATGGAGCATATTAGAATGTAAGGTAGAGTAGATTTTTCTTTGTAGTTTTGCTTTGATTTCATTCAAGTATGTCATTTTATTTCTTTCAAGTTTGATAGTTTAGATTTTCCATTCATGCAATTTTAATCCATGCAAGTGTGTTCAACCGGTTGATTGTAGATTAGTTTTTCTTTACATGTTCTTGTATTTGCTTATTAGTTTTTGCTCGAGCTTTTAATGTAGTTTTTGTATCAAGTAGTGATTTGAGATTTGCCTTTCTGCTAAACTTTTTAGCTTTTAAATTTCAGTTGTTATGCTTTGATTTCAGTGAGATTTGTTTGTTGCTATTAGCTAATTTATATATCAAGTTCTTCATGTTACTTGACGTTATCTTCGGTGCCATGGCTTAACCCGAGAAGTTAATTGGCGAGCTATCGGATTATAAGTGAAGTAATTTGATTTTTCTTTCATTAATCTGCAAGTAGGTAATTTAAATATTAATTCTTCATGTTATTTGACGTTATCTCCGGTGCAATGGCTTAACCCGAGAAGTTAATTTGCGAGCTATCGGATTATAAGTGAAGTAATTTGATTTTGCTTTCATTAGTCTACAATTTTTGGTTTTGAGTGCAGTAGTTTAGATTTTATTTCTGTAATTAAATTGGCAGCAAAGACAATAACCTCATTTTCAGTACTTCATCTTTAGCTTGATTTATGTAGCTGCATGTTTACACTTTTATTCAAGTTTTGATTTTATAGATAGCATGTTTTGAGATCTTTGAAGTGCTAAGTTTGGAAGTTATCATAAGAAGCATAAACCTTGTCTTCAACTATACATGCACACTTAATCTTTAAAAGCATTTTTAAAACTTTAAACTAGGATTTTCATTGCATTAGAATACTTTAGGAGACCAACAAAAACAAAACCCCAAAACAACATAAACTATAAAACAACGAAGTAAGAAAAAGGGTTAACTAAGCACATATGGTACACCACACTTCATCAGTTTACGATACCTGGATTGATAATTTATGTAGAGCAATTTAAGACGTTAAATTGACTAGACATTTTGGCGCCATTGCCGGGGAAGTGTAATTAGGAGACCTTATTTCTTATATCTAAAAAAAATAATATTTTTTTGAGTATGCTCTCATTTTGTACTTTGTGTGATCTAGAGGATCAAAAAAAGGATTGTTATGTAAAAAAAAAAAAAGAAGAAGAAGAAAAATGAGACAAAATAAACTTCATCATTTTAATTGATTCAAAAAAAAAACAATATAAAAAAAATGAAACCCAACTGCTTTGATAGGTTCAACTATCCAAGATTGACTGGTTATGGTTTGTAGTGGTCCTCAAAACATTGTGTCATGTTTTAATAAGATTCTGCAAATTAGCTGCGGAATGCAGTCTGATTCTGCAGCTAACTGTGAAATCCGCAGCTAATTCCAAGGTTTAGCATGTTACAGGCATCTAATGAAGAAACTGACCACATGGGCATCTCCAGAATCATCCCGACATGGATCCTATCCTAGTCACCCAGCCCAGATTGATAAAAAATCAGTTTAAGGCCTCAGTCAAAGTCTTGTTTTTAGTATATTTTACTTGAAGTCTCTGGTCAAAGTCTTGTTTTTAGTATATTTTACTTGAAGTCTCTGTTACCTGAAATTGAAAATCATTAATCATTTTTTATAAAATTTCACAATTTTAGAGAAAAAAAAAAGAAGGAAAACAATCTATGGCTATCTTCAATCCTAGCTTTCACTGTGGCCTCAGTAGAAAAATCTGCATTCCTATTCAAGCTTTGGCCTTAAAACGAACCTGCAAAAACATATATATATATATATATATATATATATATATCTGCAAAAAGCCTTCTCTAGTTGTTTGCCTGACTCTTGTAATCAGCAGCAGCAGGCCAATGTTAATGAAAATCTTTAGCGCTTTGAAAGCAACCCATTTGCATTCATCTGGATCATGTATCTTACTCATATGGAGAGCTTTCAATGGATTACAGAAATTGCTAAACAAAACTAATGGGAAGATTGTTGCTGAGGTGATGATGCCTTCACCACTTGTTATTCGTGAATCCACCAACCTTGAGGATGCAATTAGATTATTGCTAGAAACCAAATACCGGAGATTGCCTGTAGTGGACAATAATGGGAAACTAGTTGGGTTACTTACAAGGGGGAATGTGATTAAAGTTGCACTGCAAATGAAACACGTTGTTTAGCACGAGGATACAGGGATTTGATTATATGGAGATCTTAAAACATGAATTTAGAATGCATATCTCCTTACTGTCTAGGTAAATAGATAGCCTCGAGAGCAATTACATAGCAAATCAAACCCAGAAACCCGAATGCAGCAATTCATAAAATGCAGAATAGTAAAAACAGTAAATCAGGAAAACGTAGAATAGGAAAAAACGTCAAACTTCAACTGCACGATCTGGCCAAATGGAGACTAATTTGGGAAAAATACAACATGGGTTTTTTCGGCAATAGGGTGAATTAAATAACCTAGAAACGATTTTAAGAAATTCGTGGCGGTTTGAGATAATTTCTCGGTTCTATGAAGTCTCTTTTTGCATGCCGCGTGAAGAAAAACGAGTTTGAATTAATGAACAAGCTGTGATTTAATTCGGCAAGGGAATTCTGATTTAGGAATCAACTGTGTGTTGGAATTTAGCCTTACTCCACCACGTCTCCTACCTTTAATGCCTCTTGTCTTTAATAAACTTTCACTTCACTCTCACACCTGTTTAACAGCAAGACATATCCTAATCGACTACGACTCTTCCAAACTGATTTGTTTTAACGGCTAATTACATTAAGTGAACCGAGCTTTGCACAGATAAGTTGAGGACTGGATTCTTGTGAATCGTAAGCTGATTGCATGCGACTCTGAAACCCTGATTAGTTGTTCATTACACAAAGTTTTTTTCCCTTTTCATATCTCCGCAACCTCTTTGCATACATAGTCACTCCGTTTTCATACTACCTGTGTATAACAGTCACCCTGTTTTCACACAGTCTACGCATATAGTTACTCTGTTTTCACATATTCTGTACATACAATTTCTTTAGTCACAGTCATCTGCTTCCATATACATTTTCATTCCATTTCCATATCCATAAACATCTGATTTCTATCCATGCAGTCACTCCATTTCTCAAATAGTAAAGGGAATTCTGAAGAGTAGCCGAGAACAAAAATGATGGGTCTCATTGTGAGGACAGAACCGAAGGAGTCATAAAAGTTGTTGAAAAGATCATACATTTCCATTACTATGATATATTTTTATTACTAAAACTATTTTGCTTCATATACCATTTACAAAGTTTTTGATCCGGATTTAAACAGGAACGCAACAAATTACAGAGATAACCATATACACAAAGATGCAGCGGAAATAATACTTCATTTCATTAATGGAAAATACTGAAATATGCTTACAAACAGAAATGGAAATAAACTAGCTAGGGCGATGGTAGCTTATCTCTGAGAAGAGATGTGATGGCTACATGCCTCTGAACTGTTCCGAACTGTGTTACAATGAGGCTCGAAGGCCTATTTATTGTTGAGAAACAATGGAAAACCCTTCACATCCCGAAACCTAACCCAAGAAGATGAAACGCCAAATTGTGGGCCCCGTTTGGGTAAATTGGTACATCAATTTCCCGGGGTCGTAACTTTGGCATACGATCTCCGTTTGACGCGTACAATAGCTCGTTAGAAAGATCTATCCGAGTACTACCACTTTGGGAGGCAACATGGGTCCATGACCCATGTTGCCCCAGAATCCCAAAAAAAACGTCGTTTAGGGCCTCAAAACGGCTCCGGAAGTTCAGGACCCGAAAAACTGCTAAAAATAGTAAACTGTGATACAATTTAGGAAACCGAAAAGACTGAAAGAGACAGTTGTGGGGGTCCAAATGGGTTGGTGGGTGGCCACCAACATCCACCTGGATCATTCCTCCCCCCTTAGGAAGCAATGGTCCCCATTGCGTTGAGTTCCTCCATCTGCTGAACTTGTCCTGCAATCTCTGATGTGTCCAGTGATGGTGGGAAGCATGATCGACGATGGTCCCCATTAAACATTTGGTGCAAGCGAAGGAATGGAGGAATGATGTGCTCCAAAGCATTGTTTCCCGTAGCCTTGGTACCGGTGTAAGGACCATGTCGGAGTGGTCTGAGTTTCTGATGGGTTCTGGTAAGGCGTTCTCTCTGCATATGCAACCAGAGTTTGTCGCCCACTTGAAGCTTGTGTGGTACCCCTGTGCGTGAGAAGTTGTTCCTGTGTTCTGTCATGACCATATTCCTTTGCTGCTGCTGCTGCGTAGAGGAACCCTTTGCAGGGGTCATGGATGTAGCAACAATCTTCCCCTTACTTTGGGAGTGGACCAGACAGATGAATTTCCTGGTCTGTGATATGAGCTTGCTGCCTTTCTTGGTAGTGATCAAAGATGTGGCGGTAGGTGGGGCTACCTCCGGTATCCTGTATAATGAATTATTCAAAGAAATAATGACAGCACGAGGCCTTGACTCATACACAGCATGTCGCCTCCACAAGTATGGCTGGCCTAATAATACATCACAAACATCCAGAGGTGTAACATCACACAATACCTCGTCTGTGAAAGGTTTGATGCTGTAGGGAAGGCGGCACTGCTGGCGAACTTTCAGATCTCGTCCTTCGTGAAGCCACCCAATACTGTACGGCTGTGGGTGTGGTGTAGTCGGTAGGCCCAACCGCTTCACGACCTCTGCTGAAATGAGGTTCTTTTGGCTGCCACTGTCGACAATGAATTGTAGCGGCGAACCCTTCACCCACATCTGTGAGTGGAAAAGACGCTCCCCTTCCTCTGGATTTTCGGGCTCATCTTTCTGGATCTTGGCGGTGGCAACAGTGGCGCTGGGATCCGCATCAATGATCTTCTTCCCTTTGCCATTCCCCTTGTCGGGTTCTGGCTCAGGGTCGGAACATGCCTCTGATTCGGAAGCCTTCAACTCGGCCACCAGCGACTGCTTGGTCCGACACTCACTTGTGTTATGAGTGGGACTCTTGTGGAACTCACACCACTTTCCTGTGTCCTTCTTCGGCTTCGTGGTGTTGTTCTTTTCTTGCGGCTTCGACGGGTTGTCTTGGGTCACCCCGCCTTGGCTTTGTCCTTTGGGCTTCGGATTTGCAGATCCAAAGTCTCGCTTCTTCTGTTTGAACTTTTGCTCGATTTTGACAGCATATCGGTATGCTGTGCCAAGTGAGGAGATGTTCAAGAACACCATCTCTTCCTGGATGTACTTGTGCAGGCAGCCACGGTATTTGAGTACCAGATGCAGCTCAGAATCTTTGATACCCAACTGTGTGCGAAGGGTATGAAAAATGTTTGTGAACTCCGGCACATCTTGGTCTCGTCCCTGCCGCAGTGTGGTCCATTTGATGTATTTGTCCTCATAGCTTCCGACAGGGTAGTACTGCTCCTTGATGGCATCCCGGAAGTCATTCCAAGTGGGTGCGGCTGAAAATAGTGAGCCTGTACTTTCATCCTTCTGCTCGCAGTAGGTTTCCCACCAGTCCTTGACGTGGGGGGCTGCTTTGAGAAGAGCGAAAACAATCTTTTCCCGACTTGAAAATTCATGAACAGAAAAGTACCCATCTAGCAGATTTAACCATTTATCTACAGCATCTGCGTCTATTTTACCCTCGAAGATGGGGATTTCAAAATTAACTTGTACCTTAAACGGCGTAGCATTTCCAGAGTCGCTGTTGGAAGCCGATGCGTCGCCTCTGGGTAGCCGCTGAAGGATCTGCGCAAAGCTATCCATCATCGCGTTCCTTTGCCGCTCGAGCGCTTCTTCGAGCAAGATTTTGATAGGATCTCCTGCCCCCTCGTCTTTCTTCTCATCCGCCATGGGAGGCTGTCGGGATTTGCGAGGCTGGTCTTGCAGAGGTTCGACCAGTTCAAGCCCTAACTCCTTATATCCTGACCTCGTTGGGGACATGCAAAGAAAAACAGAGAAAAAGCAGATCGCTCTGATACCACTGATCCGGATTTAAACAGGAACGCAACAAATTACAGAGATAACCATATACACAAAGATGCAGCGGAAATAATACTTCATTTCATTAATGGAAAATACTGAAATATGCTTACAAACAGAAATGGAAATAAACTAGCTAGGGCGATGGTAGCTCATCTCTGAGAAGAGATGTGATGGCTACATGCCTCTGAACTGTTCCGAACTGTGTTACAATGAGGCTCGAAGGCCTATTTATTGTTGAGAAACAATGGAAAACCCTTCACATCCCGAAACCTAACCCAAGAAGATGAAACGCCAAATTGTGGGCCCCGTTTGGGTAAATTGGTACATCAATTTCCCAGGGTCGTAACTTTGGCATACGATCTCCGTTTGACGCGTACAATAGCTCGTTAGAAAGATCTATCCGAGTACTACCACTTTGGGAGGCAACATGGGTCCATGGACCCATGTTGCCCCAGAATCCCAAAAAAACGTCGTTTAGGGCCTCAAAACGGCTCCGGAAGTTCAGGACCCGAAAAACTGCTAAAAATAGTAAACTGTGATACAATTTAGGAAACTGAAAAGACTGAAAGAGACAGTTGTGGGGGTCCAAATGGGTTGGTGGGTGGCCACCAACATCCACCTGGATCAGTTTTTTATTTTTTTCAGGCAAATAATGAAGAAAATTAAAAAAATTATATATATAGCAGATCTCTCTCTCCCCCTGGTACTTGGCTGCATAAAATCTCTTTCCCAATAACTTAAATCAAAAAAATGATGGTTGGTTGTCTTTTAGCTGCGAAATGCAGCTCTGTTCCGCAGCTCACTGGCAATTCCACAGCCATTTTCATACTTCTATAGGTTATAGGTGTCAAGAGACGAAACAAACCACATGGATAGCTGGGAAAATGTCAGTACATGGATGGTGTCCTATCCATTTGATCCAAATCAATGGAAAAGACCCCGGTCAAAGGGATGTCAAGATGTGTGTTATCACTAAGTCGTCGCATGTCAAGAAAAAATAATAATTTTGAATCAATGAAATGAATAAATTATTTGCTCACTTTTTTGAAGGTATTGATTAATTTTGAATTGATGGTGACAGATGAATGGCTAACTTTTTATTCAAGATTTTTAGCTACAGATATTGCACACATTCCGCAGCTAAAGTCATTCCGCAACTGAAAAATCTCATTATTCAAATCAGCCTAACTTTCTTATACGAAATCAGATTTTGATGATTCAAATATCATTAGAAAGATCTCAACAAGATCTACACAATGAGAAATCTATCATTAGAGTTTGAACGGTAAATAATGAAATAAATTGCTGAAAAGAAACAACATTCAACTTGAGGCACTAATTCCAAAGCAAATATAAATTCTTTTGATTTTTCCTTTGAAAACTTGTTTCATTAATACAAATTCTTAGTTTTGTGTGTAAATATGATAACTAGAGAGATTGATCACCTGTCTCCTTTGAGAATCATACATTCCATTGCAGAAGAAGTATTAATTTTTTTGCAGGTTCCAGGAAGAAAGACAAATGACTACACGAAAATGGTGTCTCTCTAAGAGACCAATTTGTTTCATAAGAGGATGATTAACAACAAATAAGAAATAGGCTAATGCAAAATCAGATCCAAATACTTGAAAACTTTCACATACCATTGTCTCCATCACATCCATACTTCATAATAAACCATTCACCTCATTTCCCTCCATATTTTCTATTTACATTTACATCCACTTTCCATTACTTTTTCTCCATTTATAACCCACACATAAAAGCAAAAGGCTCATTCACATGTTTATTACTCATTGCCATTTTTGTTGTCCATTGCCATCTTCCATTTTCATCTTTCATTTCCTGTCATTTTCATTTCGCAAATAAGCCCTGCTTCAATGCAAATTATTGAGTCCATAGTCCTTTGAGTCTAAGTTCTTTGTAAAAACACCTTGAGGCTTGCATGCCTTAATGGCAAGTCCTCATATTGACAAACAATGGGAATACATTAATGTCCATTGTTCATCAGATCTTCTAGGTGACTCGACATCGGCAAATTCATTCGTACCTAGCAAGATATGTTTGGGCATCTTGACTTTCATTGTCATCAATGGTGAGAGTTTTCGTATTGACTAGTGGCATCCAGTAATGGTCACTAAGTCAAAAAATTTCTATTATGTTCGACATCAGAACATCTTTTCACATAGTATGAATTGTGCCAATGAGTTTTGAAGACATGAAGACTATTATTTTCAGCATTTTGGAGCAGATTCATCAAGTTTTAGTAGAAGCAATAAAAAGTCATCTTGACTTTATATCCATAACTCTTCTTGTTCAGCCACTTGAAGAAGAATATGGTCAGAATTTTTCAGCCACCACACATACAACTCATCCATTCCAAAGGGTAAGTGAAGGTACGTCATTTTCTAACTTTTGACCATAGAATTCCATAAAAAGCTAGAATGATAATTGTTGGAAAAACATTTCTCTTCTCCATTTCATAAAATTGCCAATACCATCAGTTTGGGGGGGGGGGGATACATCCATATTCATATATTTCCATGTTCATATCATATTCAGAAGCCCACATACTTCCAAAACATATTAACTATTACATTTTTATTATGAGCATAAAATGGCTTTTCAAAAAGTGCTTAAAGATAAATTGGATACAAACACAATCATGGGTCACACAAGAACCAACCATCATGCAATCCAATAAAGATATACTTTGTAACAATAATCAAAATATCATTTTGCAAAGTTCAAATATCAAAATAGAATGCAACAACAAAATATGGTTGTTACACAAGAACCAACCATGTTGCAATACAAGAAAAAACTTTGCAAAAGTATGAAGTTATCAAATGATATCATGCAAAGTTAAACCAAAGCTCAAAGGTCAAAAGAATTAATGTAATATATATTGCATATCTATATTGCATGAGGACATGCAATAGCTTCAGTTGGGGGGTATGTTGGGTTTTGAAAATGTCATTCATCTCCATTACACTTTCACTATTATGTCCATTATATCACCTCCATTTCACCTCCATTTCACTACTATCTCACTACATTCATTCCACTTTCATTATCATTGGGCCACATTTATGTGTTTCCAAACTTTATTAATTCTTAATTTTTTTAACAGAATTTGTGGTTAAAAATTAAAAAATAATGTGCATATGCTTATACCTAACAAGTGGGTTGAGATTGTTGACATGTGTAGGTTAAAAGGAGGCTTCTAGAAGACCTTTATGTGGCACCCTAAGGCCAAATTCGAATTTGAGTGAAGATAATCATGGGATCATGAGGATATGTGTCACATCTTCTAATTATATTGAAACTCTAAGAAGACATGTGTCTTATAAGTTCCTATTTTGATTAGGACTCTAGAGGTAGAGAGAAAGATTCATGGACTCTCATTAATGAGATGGTTTTTCATCTTTTTGTATAAATAGCAGATCTCTCTCATTTATTTGTTAGCTTAGCTTGGCTTTTTAGTTATTTAGCTTAAGAGTTTAGAGTTGGTAGCTTGGAGCTTGTAGTTCTTCTTTGATGGCTTTGGAAAGCTTTAGAGAGCTTTATTGTACTTTGTAATTTTGAAGAATTTGAATAAAGCTTTGATGTTCTCAACATGGAAGGAGATGTGAAGTAGATGTCATAAAGCATATTAGAATGTAAGGTAGAGTAGATTTTTCTTTGTAGTTTTGCTTTGATTTCATTCAAGTATGTCATTTTATTACTTTCAAGTTTGATAGTTTAGATTTTCCATTCATGCAATTTTAATCCATGCAAGTGTGTTCAACCGGTTGATTGTAGATTAGTTTTTCTTTACATGTTCTTGTATTTGCTTATTAGTTTTTGGTCGAGATTTTTAATGTAGTTTTTACATCAAGTAGTGATCTGAGATTTGCTTCTCTGCTGAACTTTTTAGCTTTTAAATTTCAGTTGTTATGCTTTGATTTCAGTGAGATTTGTTTGCTGCTATTAGCTAATTTACATATCAAGTTCTTCATGTTATTTAACGTTATCTCCAGTGCCATGGCTTAACTCGAGAAGTTAATTGGCGAGCTATCGAATTATAAGTGAAGTAATTTGATTTTGCTTTCATTAATCTGTAAGTAGGTAATTTAGATATCAATTTTTCATGTTATTTGACGTTATCTCCGGTGCCATGGCTTAACTCGAGGAGTTAATTGGCGAGCTATCGGATTATAAGTGAAGTAATTTAATTTTTCTTTCATTAGTCTGCAATTTTTGGTTTTGAGTGCAATAGTTTAGATTTTATTTATGTAATTAGATGGACAGTAGAGACAATAACCTCATTTTCAGTATTTCATCTTTAGCTTGATTTATGTAGCTGCATGTTTACACTTTTGTTTAAATTTTGATTTTATAGATAGCATGTTTTGAGATCTTTGAAGTGCTAAGTTTGGAAATTATCATAAGAAGCATAAACATTGTCTTCAACTATACATCCACGCTTGATCTTTAAAAGCATTCTTAAAACTTTAAACTAGGATTTCCATTGCATTAGAATACTTTAGGAGACCAACAAAAACAAAACCTCAAAACAACATAAACTATTAAACAACGAAGTAAGAAAAATGGTTAACTAAGCACATATGGTGCACCACACTTCATCAGTTTATGATACCTGGATTGATAATTTATGTAGAGCAATTTATGACGTTAAATTGACTAGACAATAATATTCCTAGCAAAGAACTTAGTGTATCATTATAATAAAAAGCATATTTATGACAGTATCACTTTGTGAGAAATATGATTGAAAAAAGTGTTGTTGGTAAAGGTGAGCACTTCAAAGAATGTTCTAGGTTCATTAAAAAAATTTCTTAGCATTACAAGGTTATCTTGGTGTATAAAAACAATGGACATTGTTGCACTATATTTTTGATAATGTACTCTTCCAACCCCTTATGTGCAAAGAAAGAAACAAGTGGGAGAATGTTGGGTATGTGTTATATTCTTTGTTAAACTACATCCATAAGATATACTTTGTGTTGAGCGCAGTGGAGCGGTCATAGAGGGGGCAATAGCACCCCTATTCTGTGGGATGGCAAGAGAGGCGGTTTCCCCCCTATTCAAGGGGTTCTTAGGGGGGCTAGAACCCCCTATACATGATATTTCCATAATAGAATCCCTGAATAAATAAATAAATTAGGTGGCTTTTTACTTCCATTTTTTGCAGTTTTCAACACATAGTTTTCACTTTTAGCAATTTTGTGGCATATGGTGATTTAGCCCACATTTTTGTAGTTTTATTTAAGAAAATATGGTTATATTGTAATTTAAGGTAAATGAATTGGTGGTTTATGAACACACACACACACATATTAATATTGTAAAGATGAATATATTGAAAAAACTTTCTACTTTTCCCGATTTTGGATTCTAGGGTAAAATATCTATGTTAATATGTGTGTTTCCTAATGCATCTTTTACGTTTTATTAAGAACATGTTTGTAACAATTAACTATATAGGGTTAAAACCTACAACCTACTCATATGATGAAGGTGGGTCATCTATTTTGGGGTACAATAACCATTTGTGTATTCAAGTTCTTTTAGTTACTATTAAAGGGAATTTTAGTATGGATCACAAGTTGAACTGGATGATAGACTTTTTTTGTGCATTTGTTCCCATGCTTTGCCTTGATGGTTATTATTTTCCCTTAGTCCAATGTGACCCTTCTTGAGGCAAATTTCTTCACTAACTAGGAGAGGCACAAATAGGAGGCTTTTATTGATGTTGTGCATCCATGATAATTCATACTTAACACCTTCAATATTACCCATGTATCCACATCTCATCTTTAGGTTGATTACTCTCTATCGCCAATATTGGTTCCCTATTTTCCTAATTTATTTGTCTTTTCCCTAATATATTGATGCAATGAAAATAAAAGAAAAAGCATGAGTGATATGTTAAAATGTAAAATATTAGCAGGGGTAATGAAAGTGTATGGATAAAATACTAGCATGAGCTCTACCCCCCTCATTATCCTTCACTTAGTTCTTGTATAAATCATGATCTACGTCAATAAAAGGAACTTTGAATATCCCAACCCAGATAAGTAACAAAATGCTTCATCTTTAAGGGGCCAATGATGAATCAATGAAAGCTTGTAATCCATGGTATATATGACAAAATTGATGATGAGAAAGGTGCACAAGAGGGGTAATTAAAGTGGCCAAGGAAATGGGTAACTCAGGTCCCATGATTGCTCCCTCTTCAAATTTGAACATTCAAGGATGTTGTGAATTTCATAGCTAGTACAATTGTGACAGCCCCACCCAAGGTCCTTGCATAAGTTGCATTGTAAATATATTGTAAAGATTATGCAAAATTTAAAATAAATAAATAAATAAAAATAAAAATAAAAAAGACGGTCTGAATTAAGGGACACAAATTCTAGAGCTGATAAGGAGGATTACTTGCTTGGGATGTTGTGGTTTCTTGTGTAGAGGAAGAAACTTGAATTGCAAGACATCTATTAAATGTTGGTTGGTGCATGAATTCAAGGGATTGGTTCATAAATCAAATGGGTTGCAAGAGGAAGTACTCAGGCCCATGTTGCTTGAAAAACAACAACAAGGAAATAGGACAGGGATTTATTAAGAAGGATATTTCATTGCACGGAAGAAAGGACGCAACAGTAATTATGGTTGAGAAAGATGCCAAGGCAGAAAGCACGAGGGGAAGAGAATCCATGTAAAACAAGAAAAGACAATAGCGCGGATTCATTCGATGGAATTTAGAGGCAGAGGGGAGAGACACCCATTCGAACCTATGCAAGCTAGATGAAAATAGAGAAGAGACAAAATTGAGCATCCAACGAGAGCTTTTAGCTGGAAGCGTTGAAGAGAAAGGAAGAGAAGAGAAGATAAAGGGATGGATTCTCTATCCCTGGAGGTTGTCGTTGAGTTGCCAGCCTTTGGAGCCCTGTAACAGCTTGGAGTCCTTGGAGGTTGTGGGTTGAGATAAGATCCCTAGAGCCCTGTAACATCTTGGGTCCTTAGAGGTTGTGGGTTGAGACAGAGGTCTTTGGAGCCCTGTAATAGCTTGGGTCCCTGGAGGTTGTAAGTTGGGATGGAATCTATGGAGCCCTATAACGGCTTGGGTCCCCTGGAGGCTGTAGGTTGAGATAGAAAACTCTAGAGCCCTATAACAGCTTTGGAAGAAGCCATCCTAGTGCAACACCAAAGGAAGACCAGATTGAAGACTTGTGGTTACTATGTTACAGTTACATTGGATTTTGGACTCCCTAGAAGGGGTTGAATAAGTTTATGTGCACCTAAGGATGAGGTAGAGTGCCTATGTACTCCCTATTTATCAACAAAGTAGAGGTCAGCTGGTGGGATTGAGGAAGGAGGTCCTCTAGAATCCCTGTTTCAGTTGATAGCTAGTGTTTAAATCCCTTGAGCAAGCATCCCCTCAAAATATGGAATTTGGCTCGGGGCTAGAAGCTGCAAGTAAGTGTGGTTGTAGTTGTCTATGGTTGGGTGGAGAGTCCTTGTCCCAGACTCAGTTTCCTTGCAAGTTCAAAGATAAGTATTTGTGTATGCTTATTTACCTTTTAATGAACCATGTTGCATTGTTGTTGGTAATGGTTTTGGATTCAGGGACTGCATTTGTGTTGTTAATGCTTGCATATGTGGTGCATCTCTATGGGGATATGTCACTGATATATGTGTTGATTATATATATGTATGTGTGTTGAATCTGAAAGAAAAATGTTGTGTGATAATTTGTTGATGGTAAACGCAAAGCATATGATGCATAAATGTGCAAATGAACCACATGATAATCAAGGCTATGCTATATCATTGAGTTGGACATTACTTTGAATAAATGCTTAACTGTATTGAAAGTAGTAAATAAGTAAGCAATCGAGGAATATATGGCCCTATAACACAGGCCGTGAAATTCCTTAATCAACCCTGGGCATCAGCACAAAACCTTGATGTGGATTTGAATGTCTACCAGACCTTTAAGACATAGCCATGGTAGAAAAGGTTGCCTCAAGGAAGCTTGCGCAATGGAAGAGCTTTTCTTCGAGGTGATAGCAAAGATCCTTGTCTAGGAATTTGCATGAGGCAGAGCCAAATCCCCTTGACCAAGTCATGGAAGAAAATGATAAGGAAGGATTCGTTGCCACATAGAGGAGAAAATTCCTAAATTCATAGGAAGGATCAGATACCCTTATCCCATTGAAGATAAAAACCCTAACTGAGAAAGCTTCCTATTGGTGCAACTGATTCCCCCCTTTTGCAATTGGTCAAAAGAATGCATTTGTGGCCCAGAGGTGGGTTATCTCGGAGAGATCGGAGTCTCAGAAATTAATTTAATTAAATGTCAATAATTCGATGGTAAGTGGTGTCGAGGCCCGAGTTAGTCAAAATACAATGAAAGGAATTTTCTCATTGCATGGGACCATTAATTCGGAAGGTTGGAAGTCCCAAGAAGGTTAGATCTTGTAATTTGTTTAAAATTATAGTTAGGAAGTTTGTGGTGTAGGAGCAGGAACCCTCTACTGACAGAACCCCATGACGGAGATTCGGGCAAAGATTGAGAACCTAGAAGCCCTCAAATCCCCTAAATGTTTTAATTATAATTCTATGGAGCGTCGGGGACCAAAAGACTAGGTACCGTCAAGAGAAGGAGACAGAAGGACTTTTTGTTCCTTGGGTCTTTCAACTGAGAAGGATTTTCCCAGAGGTGGTTTAGCCCAAAAAGACCGGAGAGCCCAGTTCCCGTAAGATATTTAAATTGAGCATCAAGGTGCCTAGAACATTAGTTGACGGTGCATAGGTTGAAAAAGAAATTATTTGATACCCAGGATCATTACCCCGTAGTTTATTTTAATAAAAGCGTCAAGGTCATGGGGCTCATAAGGGAGTGAGCATATTGGTGGGATAGAGGCATAAATGTTATGCGGTCATCCAAGAAGACTAGAAGCATGTAAATATTTCGAATTGAGATTTTAAAAGTGTCATGGGTCTAGGGTAGCGAGGATGGCATTAAGAGGTTGTGTGGTTGGGCTTGTATTGATGCAGCATGCCATTCACTGGAGAGTTGGGCCACAGTTACATAGGCTAAGAAGTTGTAGCCTGAAACAGTTTTGCGACTGTATCCCTTTTGATCCTCTCACTATAATAATGAGGTTTCAACCGAGATTTGATCCCGTTGGTTTGGAGGAAGCGTCGAGTTAAAGGTAGTTGAACAAAAAAACAAATTACGTCATTCCTCTAATGCCAAAGGAGGGTTTGGGTATGTTGTAGCTTAATCTAGCTCAGTGAAGAGGAATTATTTTTAATAAAAATGTGGGATTTCTATTTTTAAGTGCACTTAAAACAATATATGGTCATGATATGGAATTTCATTTTTAAGGAAAATAGAAGGGCAGAGGTTTCAAAAACTCGATATTCGCCAACCGAAAGGGGTACTACTTATGGCCCTTCAGGAACAAGATAAATACTCATGGCTAGTGCATGTGTTGTGCCACAAATAAATGCAACATTATTCAAACTTATTGGTCCACAAATAGTCTAAATGTTCCATTGGGGATGGTGCCAAACTTATTCGTGATGCTTTTCAACTTGCAAAGGAGAAAGCTCCTTGTATTATCTTTATAGATGAGGTTGATGCAATTGGAACAAATCTTTTTGACAACAAAAAAGGAAGTAATAGAAAAGTGCAACAAATGGGCAGGGGTCAGTTTAACAATTGTTTCAGAAGTTAGTTTTTATAACCGATTAAACAGTTAGTTTTTATAACCGATTAAACAGCTAGTCAGTTGGGTCTTAGGAATGCGAATAAAAGTAAAAAATGAATGATTGTAAAGGGTTCGGAGTCAGAAAAAGCATGAGGCCATGTAACGGAGGAGTCTCTCAAAAGCTCAATAATAGTAACCAATTTTGATTCCAGCATTGGGATGGTTGCAATTGTTGTTTTCCTTCTTGTATGTAGTATTTCATTTATGTTTTTTTCCTCTTTTGGAATGGTGTATGATGCAACGAGTTGTCTCAATTTAATGTTTCATGAATTTACTTGTTAGTACTCATGTAATTTAAATTTGAGACCCTTAAAGGGCGCTCCACATTCCATAAATTCACTCATACTATCTCATCTTCCCATAATTCTTTCTACATAGGTTTGAATTTAGATCCTTAATTGCCTAATATTAAACCTTGTCCTTCTTTATTTTCTTTCTAAAGCATTTATTAGCTCAAAGACCCTGCAATCCTCAGTGTTTCTGGCCATTCTGGTTTCAGGGGATAGGTTTTTGAATTAGAAGATTCGTTATTGATCTCATGGCCAATTCCTCCAACCACTGATTTTATTAGTTTTCCATCAATATTTAGATGTCCTGGGAACTAGTTCCCTTGTAGCCAAGTGTTGTCTCTAGGTAAACAAAAGGGTATTTCATAGAGTGGTATCAGAGCATCCATGTTCAATACTTGGAATGGATTGTCTTCGTCACAGGAAAGTGATGGTTTTTAAAAAGCAATATATATATATATATATAACTTTTACTGATTTATTGCTTAGCTGTTCAAAGTCGGCGTGAACTATTACTTGTTTCTTGCTAATAAACTTGTGCTAGTGCGAATTTCCTGGTGGATAGCATCTCTGTGAGAGCAAGATTATGGTTGTGAATATGTTGTTATTATTAATTAGGAACTCATTGCAAAATTGAATGATTAGTACATATGATTTGTAAATGGGTCTGCACATTAACATGGTTTGTTTATCACGATAGAAATCTCCATGGAAAATCCACTAATGCAAGTTCATGATCCTGATTTTGTGTTTATTTATTATTGGAATGCCTAACAATGTGTGTGATTGACGACACATCTAAAGTAGAATGGTTGAGGACCAGAATGGTTGAATATAATTTCGTCCAGTACAACATGGAAGTGATGGGGTCAAAGCTAATGAGGAAGAGAGATCAGCTAGCCAAGGGGGGTGGAATCACTCCCCAAACTGAATGGACACTCTGAGAAGCCTAAGGGATGAGGTGACAAGTTTTAAGGTCGATAATAAGAGGATGGTGAGAGCCCAGGAAAGACAAGTTGAGATCAATGTAGTCATCCTGCAAAGTCTCTCGGGTTGGTAGAGGCAAAGGCAATTTGAAAGGAGAGCCAGTCATAGCGATAGGAAAATCCTTCATGAATGAGAGAAGAACACCAATGGAGCAAATGGTGGCAGATCCAGAAAGAGGCATAGGCAGGGAAGTGAGGACATTGTTCCAAGAGGTTAACCATTGAGCACTCCAAGAAGAGGAACTAGCACGCATGTGCATTGTTCAAGCAAACCATCTAGTTTTGTTGCCTAGAGATATCACCATTCTCACCATCACCATCACTTGGAAATCAAATAAAAGGGGCATATGTCTGAAGATATTAAGAAGGAAAAGCCACATACATTTGATGGGGATATGAAGAAAGCAGAGAACACAGAAGCATGGTTGTTAGTGATGAAAAAAAAATAGAATACATGACTATTCTGAGAATATGAAGGCTAGAGTTTCCTCTTACAACTTAAAAGGAAAAGTTGACATATGGTGGGAGGAATTGAAGAATGTTAGAGACATTACTAAGAAAGAGTTGGTTTGGGAGGAGTTTGAGAAGCTCTTTGGAGAGAAATACCTGTCTGAACGCTACTATGATAATAAAGTAAAAGAGTTTTATGAACTCAAAATGGATCAGTTAACCAGTGATGAGTATGTCACCAATTTTTTGGAATTGTTAAGGTATGTACCATATCTCAAGGATGAGAAAACCAAAATTCAAAGGTTCATCAGTGGGTTGCCTATGGAATTAAAAGATAAAATCGAATTGTTGGAACCCCAAACTGTGAAGGATGCTATCAAGAAATTAGAACATAGCTATGAGCAAGCAAGGCGCAAACCCGATATTAAAAGTAACTGGAAGGGAAAAACAACTCTAGACATAAGAGGAATTGGCCCAAGAAAAACTCAAAATGGAAAGAGGGGAAACACACAACTTAGACAAGGAAGTTTCAACAAAGAACCAATGTCATTGTTAAGAAAAATGTGTAGCAACTGGCTTCAGAGCAACCCAAGTTTGAAGGCTAAGAACCACTCAAGTGTTTGACTTCTAGTGGGAACCACAGGAGGAGATATTGTTCACATCAGTAGGATGTCACATCAAATGTTTACAGCACCAAGGAGGCAAGCACGATGGGTAAAGTAGTTCGGAGTATTCCAATAATATATGCAACAATGGACCACCACCAAGCAGATCACTAGGCATGGCATCATTGAGATGGAAGGTAAGCTACAAGATCAAGTCATTTCTATTTTAATTTATCTGGCTTCTAATTATAGCTATGTCATCCCAGATATTGTTGAGAAGTGTGGAATGGGAAAGGAATTGCATAAAGAACCTTGATTGGTTCAATTGGCAATATGGACAAGGAGAAGAATCATCCATTGAGTAAAATTATGTGAATTTGAACTCGGTGGCATGCCCACAAAAACCCACTTGAATGTGTTACCATTGGGTGGGTATGGAATATTACTGGGCATGGACTTGTTGTACTTACAGCGGACCAAGATAGATTACTATGAAAAAGCAATAGAATGCTTAGATGAGTAGGCAACAAAAAAAGTGTTACAAGGCAGGAAAAATCTCATATCAATTAGGTTGATCATTGCTATGCAAACCAAACGTAGCAACATAAAATGATGCATGTTGTTTGCAGTACAAGTTTCCAAGAATGAGGAAGATGACAGAGAAACAAAAGATAAGGAAGTTAAATTGCTTCAAAAGTACATTGTTTTGTAATAGTATGCTAACATCTTTCCAGCGAAGGTTCCTAGATTTCCTCCTCACTGAGAGAGAGATTTTTTTGTTGAGCTGGTACCTAGAGCAACACCAACATCTAAGGCTCCATATAGGATGAGCACCCCAAAGTTGGTTGAGCTAAAATTGCAGCTGAAGGAAATGCTTGAAAAGGGTTACATAAGGCCAAGTGTGTCCCCTTGGGGAGCACTGGTATTATTTGTAAAGAAGAAAGATGGAACCCTTATATTATGCATTGATTACTGATAGTTGAATAAGGTAACCATCAAGAACAGGTACCCACTACCAAGGATTAATGATCTCTTTAACTAGTTAAGGGGAGTAGCAATTTTTCTCCAAAATTGACTTGAGGTCAAGCTACCATCAAGTAAGAATCATGGAGGAAGACATCATAAAACTACTTTCAGAACAATTTATGGGCACTATAAATTTGTAGTGGTGCCCTTTTGGATTACTAACGTCCCTGCCATGTTCATGTGTCTTATGAACAGAGTGTTATGTCCTTACTTGGACAAGTTTGTCATTGTGTTTGTTGATGACATATTGGTTTATTCAAAATGGAAGAACAACATGGCAGTGTTACAATTGTTGAAAGAACATAAGATCTATGAAAATATTAGCAAGTGTGACTTCTTCTAGTCACAGATACATTATTTAGGGTGCATCGTCTCTATGGAAGGCATATCAATTGACCCTGAAAAGATCAAAGTCATAAGGGAGTGGTCAACTCCAAAAAAAGTGGATGAGATTAGATCATTCATGGGATTGGTAAGATATTACAAGACATTTATTCAGAATTTCTCCAAAATAGGCCATCTATGTTGGCATTATGATGCATGTGTTGTCCTTGATGGCAACTCACTTGTATATGGTAACTTGATGAATCTATTGGACAGATATCAGAGGTGACAGAATGATGAACATAATAATGGTTAAAGGTTTGATACATGAAGATTGTGTTATTGTTGTCCTTGATAAACAACCTATTTGATGAATGGACTACTTAATAAAGGTATAAATAGGATGTGACAGAATGCATGGCAGTTGTGTTTACATATGTGACAAAATGCAGGGAAGTTCAGAGGAATCAGTTCAGAAGTGATGTATAATGGAACTCACATTGTAACAGGTCAATTCAGAGGTAACATAGTAATGGCACAGAAGAACAGGATGATGGAACAAAGGATTATAGATCAGAATCAAGCAATTGAAGAAAAAGAATGTTTTAAGTTGTATATGTTGGTTCACCTAGTCCAAGTAGCATATACAAGCAGGTTCACAGAACAAAAGGAGCATATACGTATGCATGCACTTTCACAAGAGGAAAAGCACGTATGGGATGGAAAATTAAGGATAAAGAAAACCAAGGGTCAATACTATGGTATTAGCCCACAATATTGAGTGGAGTAACGATTACTTGATCCCATCTAAGAATACCATAGGTTCTAAGTGTTTTTTTGGTCCGAAGTATTGAAAAAGGCTCTAAGTATATAAGGAGGAGAAGGTTAAAGGACTAAATGTGCAAGTAATGAATATCTTATGAAGAGTTAGAAAATATGCATGCTATGGGTTTCTGATGCTTTACTTGATCTGAACTAAGTATGCACCTGAGTGTTTGATCATGGATGAGATCTAATGATGGATTAGGATCATGAGACCCGAAATGACTTATGATCTGATAATGGATGGGCTAGATCTGAATGCTAACACATGATTTGTCCTTTAAATGTTATGGTTTGGGTATGTCTGAAGTTTGGAATAGCTTCGAAGTTATAAGTTATTATTTGCAGATCTATACGCTGGTTTGCCTTAGTGAAGGCGTGTATACACGCTTATTCGTCACTTCCAAATAGTGTATGAAGAAGAAAAAATTATTGTTCAAAGATGACTGATCTATCTGATCAATGTTGTTGTTTTACCATTGTTTATCAATGATGTCTTCATAAGATTTGAAAGTAAATCTGATTGTATAAGGAGATTGAGTCTGGTTGATTGATGTATTATGTGAGAAGGGTGATCTCTACTGCTATCTGTTTAGAATTCTATAAATTGACAGTAGATCTTTAGAATGTCACTGATTGGCATAGTTTTTGGTTCAGAGGTTTTATGATTCAGTATCTTTAAAGGTATACGCAGGTTGGGTTAAAGGAAGTAGCGTATACTTGCAGCTTGGCTTCACTGAAGTAGTGTATACATTCTGACATATGATTTTAGAGGTTGCGGTTGGTTCTAGTTGTTGATGCAGCGTTCCAGGTTCAGATCTGTGTACTGGTTGCAGTGATCTGTTTGTTCCAGTTGATTGGTTGAATTTTGATTAAGTGTTGGTTGATTGAGTTTTTAGTGATTGATTGATTCAGTTGTGTTTGATTCAGAAATTGATGATTGGGTGATTCAGTTATGCTAGAGGTTTCAATAATTGATTGATTCAGTTGTGGTTGATTCGGAGACTAATGATTTGGTTTCAGTTAAATCAAATATTGATGATTGGGTTTCATTGATTGGTTGATGCAGATGTATTTGTTGGATGTATTTCAGTGGTGATTGATTTTGAGATTCAATGTTACTGATGGGTCCAGTATGAAAATTTGATGAAACATGGCCTACATATTGTGTTGTTGTGTACCAGGAGTATCTAGTCTGGAAATTTATGAAACATGGTTCCTGGAGGATATTGAGGGTTGGAGCCTTTGGTGAGGAAGTCGAAGCTTCCTTCCAGTAGAAGTTGGTGATAGATCAGGGGGTTGGAGCTCCCTCCCAGTAGCAGCTGGAGAACGAGTGAAGGTTGTAGCTTTCTGTAGGTGGGTGCCTTCGTACTGGAATGAGTCTGCACCAGTACAAGATTGTAAAAAACTTATTCTTTATATTAAAAAGAAGACATAGAAAATGGTAGCATGTGGTTTTTCTCCCACGTTGGGTTTCCACCTTAAATCTTGGTGTTCAAGTGTGTTTCTTATGTGTGATGGTTTATTTATTACAACACATGGTTAATGTTTATCTAATGGTTAATAAAGTAGTAATGCACTAGCAGAAGATAAACATATGATGGATTAACTAAATTATAAGTTCATTGGATATACATTGATTAGCTTAAGAACAGTGGCATGCAAACACAGGTTCAATTCAGTAAAGTCGCGTATAGAAATCTGAATATGAAATGTAAAAGGTTATTGATTTGTAAATACTAATTCACCCCCCCCCCCCCCCCAGTATTTTTCCCAACAATTGGTATTAGAGTAGGTCCTTTGGCAGAGGCTTGATCGGTTGAAGGAGATCCGTTGTAACAATGGGAAAGAAGCAAAAGAAGAAAGCACCTCAGAAGAAGAAGACATCTCGAAGGAACAGTGACCGCAAGAGAGATAATTGGTTATTAGGTGGAAGTGAGTATTCAAATTCATAATCACTTCAGATTGAAGATGAACAAGCAAAAGAATTATTAGGTACAAATTTTTGGTATTTTGGTGATACATTTCTCTGTTCATGCAATATGATGATAAGGAAAGTGACAGTGAAAAAACTGAATTTTCTCTTATGGGTGAAAGTGAAAGAAATATAGAGGTAGAAGTTAAAAGGATAACAGACAAAATTAGAGATCAACAAGATCTATTTGACAAAAGGGAGTGTACCTACAAAGAAGAGATTACTAGGTTAAAAACTCAGTTGGAGGAAGGAAACAAAATAAAGAAGCAGTACAAAGAAAAGGAAGATCAAAGTCAAAGGTTGCAGGATGAAGTGACATCATTGAGAAATGAAGTGAATGAAAAGGATACAAAAACAAAGGAACTTACAGAAAGAACCAATTACTGTAAAGGTCTTGAAGTTGTGGTTGTCTCTCTAAAAGAAGATCTTAAAAATTTAATAAGCAGAATGAATAACTACTTCAAGCATTTGAAGAACAAGAAAATGAGATTCTCAAATTAAGGCAACAAGTGGAAGAAGGAAGAAAAGTTGAAGAAATCATGAAGAAGCAGTATCTTGAAAAGGAAGATCAATATTAAGTTGAGGTAGATATCCTAAAAGGTAAATTAGAAGAAAAGGATAAGCTTTTACGATTTCAAGATAGTACTAAGATTTTGGATAATATTCTTAATAGTCAAAGGTCTCCTACCATCAAATCTGGTCCTGGTTTTCATGAAACTGTTAAAGGTGAATCTAGCTCACAGACTGAAGAAAGGAATTCTAATGCAAAATTTGAAATGCTCAATAAGGAGATAAGAGGTCAAACCCATCAACAACCAAGGAAAGAAAGTCTTCAAAGAAAATCATTTACTCCTAACTATGGAAGTGTTAATCGATTCTTTCCTCTGATGAATAATGTCGATTTTTTTATATGTCATCATTTTGGACATGTTGCAACCAGATGCAAAAGTAGAATGGTTCAAGCTAATAACCGTCACACAAAAAGATCATCAGCTTCCAGGTACTCTATGGGATATTTTTTTCTTGCATTATGCTTGGTCACAAAGCCATTGATTTCTATAGAAGGAATATGAAACATATAAGATGTTATGCTTGTTCTCAACCTCTTTGGTCCCTGCCATCTCACCGTCTGATCAATCAGTCCCTCCACCTGAACAACATCATGTTTATTCTAAGGTTGACCTCCCCCCTTCTATGCCTACTTCTACGTCCTCATCTTCTACTTCGCCTGGTGAAAGTCTCGATTCGAGTAACCCGGTGGCTAAGAAGAAGAAGAAGAAGACGAAGAAGAAGAAGGCTCCCAAGGGAGAGGTTACAAGTGCATCTACCCCCTCAAGTACACCTGAAGTCGAGCCTCCTTCCGCTCCTCCGCGGAAGGTCAAGTTTCCTTGTCGATTATGCAAGGAGGACCATCTTCTTCGCGATTGTCCTGGCATTCCCAGGGTACTAGAAGTATGGTCTCGCGATCCGGCCCGCCCCTCATCGTCCTCCGAAGCTCACGGCGATGTTACCTTATCAGTTGGGAATGGTAAGGGAAAAGGGAAGATTTGAATCCCCTGTAGACTTTGTGAAGGCAATCATCCCCTTCACCTTTGTCCACTCATGGATAAAGCCTTCGCTGTCTTGGAAAGTCTTACAGCTCCTTCACCCCAACTTCTCGTTGGTTATCAACGTCTCTCTGTAGCCGCAGAGCATCCCCCTGCTGACAAAGAGATTGCTTCAAATTCTTCTCTTGTCCAGGCCCCTCTTCCCAAACCCGGCTGTCCCCAACCTGTTCCAGACCAACCATTGGTCGGAAAGAGTGTTGACTCGAGTCCGTCGCTCACTCACTCTGTTTCGAAAGAGAATCACACCCATGTTCTTCTCGTCTCTTCAGATTATCCTGAGTCTCGAAATGACTCTGCTAACCCAGCTGCTCCCGAAGGTTCTCCTTCGGTTCCTTTAGCACATGGGGGAAATCATACGATTCCCCCACCAAGTAGTCTGGTCTCTTCCTTTGATTGGAATCGCCTGATCGCCGATCGCCTGATCGCCTGATCGCCGATCGCCTGATCGCCGATCGCCTTCCGTCCCATATGCCTTTCCAAATCACAGTACATGCCTGTGCTAAGGCAGTACCTGGCACTGTTTTGGATGAAGGAGCGTCTATCAGTCTTATGTCGTACACTACTTGGCAAGCTTTAGGTTCCCTGCAGCTTGGGCCGGTCACTCAGAATCTGTTGGCCTTCAACGGAGGAGCTTGTCCATCTCTAGGAGTTCTCCCGAAGTTCCCTATTACTTTGGGAGGCAAAACCGTCTATATAGACGTCTTGGTTACCCAAGGTGTTTTAGACTTTAGTCTTCTCCTCGGGGGCCCTCGTTTCTTCACTTTTCCGGGTGGTTTGCTTTTCGCACGATGGAAGAATTGTGATTATCGATCAAGTGTCATTCATTAGTCCCCCGATGCCTCCTTCGCCGTTGTCGTCCCCTCCTAGTTTTCATCCACCAGTTGCATCTACCCCACCACAGATCAACTACGTGGCCACCTATCCCATGCCTGGATCCAGTGATGCCGCCATCGTGCATAGTGTCCTGGGGGCATTGGGCCCTGACTTCAAAGATGTTTTCCTTCCATCAGGAGTGGCACTCTTGGGAGCCTCAACTTCCTATCCATTATGGTGAAGTTCCAGCGGAGCATAGTTCCTTGTCTTGTGTCAAGCTCGTTAAAAAATGAAACAAAGAGCCCGAGGATAGTTTTGATCTTGTGGCGACCTCGTTAAAAAATGAAACAAGGGTTATGAGGATAGTTCTTTTCCTATGTCAACCTCATTAAAAAATGAAACATCTCTCCCTTTCCAATCGAGTCTTTTGATTAAGATCTCGTAAAATACAAGTCGAGTCTTTCCTAGATCTCGAGAGTGAACCTTCATTCCATCCACCTCGTTGAATGCAATGAAGCTTGGGGGGCATGTACCTCGATTTGCGTTATTATGCTGGGGGCATGCGAACTTATAACAAGCATAGTTTTTCGTTTCAAGCTTGTGTAAACATGAAACCGAATCCAAGCAGAGTTCTCCATGGTTCAAGCTTGTGTAAACATGAACCTATACCCGATTTACATCTCGTGATTGTCAATTTTATCCGCTAATTTCTGCCATATTAGCCTTGGTTGTTTCATTCCATCGCCATCATCTCTTTGGCTGATCATATGCTTTCACTTGGTTGTTTATCCTTTCCTGAGGAACCGCAGCGATGAGTGGTTTTATTAGCCAGCCTCTTGACCATTATATGTTTTGAGCAGTTCCACCATTACCGAAACCAGTTGCTACCCTTTATACCACTCGTTCCTCTAGGACGAGTCTCCTTTAAGCTCTTTTCTGACTCGTAAAAGATGAAAAGATTGCCGAGTATTTTTCACTTTTTGACTCGTTAAAGAGAATAAAAATGGAGGTCTGCTTTCAGCGCTTTTGCGTTATTATGCTGGGGGCATGCGAACTTATAACAAGCATAGTTTTTCGTTTCAAGCTTGTGTAAACATGAAACCGAATCCAAGCAGAGTTCTCCATGGTTCAAGTTTGTGTAAACATGAACCTATACCCGATTTACATCTCGTGATTGTTGATTTTATCCGCTAATTTCTGCCAGATGAGCCTTGGTTGTTTCATTCCATCGCCACCATCTCTTTGGTTGATCATATGCTTTCACTTGGTTGTTTATCCTTTCCTGAGGAACCGCAGCGATGAGTGGTTTTATTAGCCAGCCTCTTGACCATTATATGTTTTGAGCAATTCCACCATTACCGGAACCAGTTGCTACCCTTTATACCACTCGTTCCTCTAGGACGAGTCTCCTTTAAGCTCTTTTCTGACTCGTAAAAGATGAAAAGATTGCTGAGTATTTTTCACTTTTTGACTCGTTAAAGAGAATAAAAATGGAGGTCTGCTTTCAGCTCTTTTGCGTTATTATGCTGGGGGCATGTGAACTTATAACAAGCATAATTTTTCATTTCAAGCTTGTGTAAACATGAAACCGAATCCAAGCAGAGTTCTCCATGGTTCAAGCTTGTGTAAACATGAACCTATACCCGATTTACATCTCGTGATTGTCGATTTTATCCGCTAATTTCTGCCAGATGAGCCTTGGTTGTTTCATTCCATCGCCACCATCTCTTTGGCTGATCATATGCTTTCACTTGGTTGTTTATTAGCCAGCCTCTTGACCATTATATGTTTTGAGCAGTTCCACCATTACCGGAACCAGTTGCTACCCTTTATACCACTCGTTCCTCTAGGACGAGTCTCCTTTAAGCTCTTTTCTGACTCGTAAAAGATGAAAAGATTGCCGAGTATTTTTCACTTTTTGACTCTTTAAAGAGAATAAAAATGGAGGTCTGCTTTCAGCTCTTTTCCGACCGTTTAAAAACGAAAAGATCACCGAGTTACCCCTCTTGACTCGTTAAAACGTAAATAAGAGGCGGTCGCCTTTAAACTCTTTTTCGACCGTGTAAAAACGAAAAGATTGTCGGGCCCTTGTCGTTTCAGGTTCGTTAATGGTTACGAAACGACGTGACGTTGATCGCTTTTTTACTTTTTCCGGTCGATGTCACTATAAATGAAAAGTACTCCTCGATCGTGATGGTCGAGCGGTTCTTTCGAGCATTGTTTTATACTTTTTCGATCTCGGGAGACACAACTTTACGAAAAAGGACCCCCCTGGAGTTTTCTTTTCTGTTGTCTTTTTAGACTCTCTAAATAGGAAAAGACGTCGAGTTCTTCCTTTGTCAGACTCGTTAAAACTTAATGACATCGGATTCCGTCGAAATGACGCTCACAAGCATATGCTATCCCCGTCAAGCTTGCTAAAAATAACTGGGGTAATCGCCAGAAATGGTGGGGAAAATAGACCCATAATTATTGTCGTGTCGGCAGTATGTCGCTCTTGAACATGGCACTAGTCTGCATTCGTGTCTGGGTGGGAATATCTCATCTTGTTTCACATTAGCCTCCGTGGGTTTGGGTGATCCTATTTGACCTCTCATCTGCTCATTGCCTTGTCACCATGACCTCCGTTCATTTGATGTCAAATACTGCCAAGTCCACTATCGTGCCGCCGATATGTTCAAGAGAAGTTGACCTCTGTAGAATTACAACCTCCCTCTGATACCTCACATAATTCCAAATCACCACAAACATCTTTCCTCTGTCTCGTGTCAATGATGTGGGAAACACTATGGCCCACCTTTGATCAAGGTCACTTCCTGTCGACTTCAGCTCATTATCCAGGAAGCTGATCTAGAGACTCCCTTCGGTGCCTTGGAGCCTGCATGCCTCAATGGTAGGTTCTTCGTGTTCAACGAGAGGTTTTCATCCTTGGCCTCCGATAGAATGATTCTACGGGTGTTCGACGCCAGCTCATTGATTCACACGCCATAGATTGTACCTATAGTACCTTGAGGACCATTGTCATTATTGGTGGTACCTCTCGCGTTTGTTAACAGTTTTCATCATTGATTGGTAATCAGACGATGTTCATGCATGTTCGACTTCAACTCATGTATTCGCATGCTTGAACTTGTACTCTGTTTGGGTCGAGATGGAGTGCAAGACCCTAGATTTTGTCTATTGGAATCCAGGCTGTGATTTGTGCCTTATTATGATTATTACATGACTCATTCACTGGATGGCTGTGACCATGCCTGAGTCTATTTATTGATCCTCTCTGGATGGCTGCGTTCATACCTTGGATCTAGATCGTTATGTACTCTATTATGGATGGCTATGCCCATACCGCATACATCATGTACTTGAGATATCAGTTGTACTTCTTTACGCAGGTTCTCTGGCGGCCGTGTTTTCAGTCACGCATGTTCTTGTAAAGCATTTCACCCCTCTCTCTCTCGGGCCTCATGCTTTAGGGGGCATCTGTTACACAACAATTTGTCACCGTTTGTCACCGTCCCTTTTACCCCTCACCCGTACACTGGAGGACTCATTCCGGGACCTGTGAGAAGTGACATGACCTGAAACCACTTGCATCATATTCCTCTAAGTATGAGCTTCATTTGCCCTGAAGACATCTCCTGTAAAACATGAAAACAGCTCTTTTTGCATTAGCGCGGGTCCTCAGTTCACTGCCCGTGCCAATGAGGGAAATCCTCTAAAAAGGGCGCGCTATTGGCGCTCTGTCTCAGAGTCGCACTCGCGCCAACCGAATTGAGTAAAGTTTTCAACCAACAAACTCCCGAAGGTTCTGTTCAACCCATTCACCAACTGAATCTATGTTGAGCTAGGATGGTTTGGCTTCGAATCTCCATAGAAGGGAAAGTGGTTTGCCACCTTTCATGGAAGTTTCCAAGTGATAAAGCCAATCCCATGAATAATGTGGTTGATCCTATCTCTTTCTTCTCTATCTATAAAAGCTTGCCTCTATGCCTTGAGCAAGCTAGTCATAGTCAGTAGTTCCAGTTCCAGCATAAGGGATAGAGAATACCAGGAGTTCAAGAGTTTGAAGCTGCAAGAGCCTTCTTTGCACCCATAAGGCCAAATCTAAGTGAGGAGATTCTTGTCACCCAAGAGAGAGAGGCTTGTTCCCCATCCCAACAAGCTTTGCAAGACTTGTGTAGCTGACTACCCAGCCAAAGGAGGATTTGATGTCAGAACAATGGTTGTATTCTTCTTTGTTATTTATTAATAATAGATGACTATCATTATGGTTCCACTCTCATTGTCCTATGATTGATGTTGAGTTATATCTTTTCTGACTGATATATAATTGCATCTACTAGATTTTATGCTTGTTTTCGTGTTGTTCTTTGCATGTGCAGGTGTCCAATCACGGAGATCATGGGGATCGTGACCGGCCAAAGCAAAGGAACGAGGGTGACATCTCTTCTACGAACACTAGCGTTGGAATCCAAGTAGGTTCTCACCATCTACTTTGTATTTGCAATTAGGAACTTGCGTGATAGCATTCTGTGATTGTTGCTAGACCCGTTCTGGGCTAGTAGGGATCGTCTCTCTCCGCAGAAAGGATTTACCTCCACAACAGGCATATTCAAGTCTTAAACCATTGAATGCCATAGGTGAAATAGAGATGTGATAAGAACTCGATTTCTATATTCAGGAATCACAAACTTCAAACTTCTCCCTTCTTTTATATTGTTCTTCCTTGATCACCTTTACTCTGATACCATGTAGAAATTCCCACCTGTAGATCACCTGATAATGCAATATACTAAAGAAAAATACTTGATCTACTTCTACAAACAATTATGCGGAAGCTTAATCAAATTGAGCAACATCAATAAGAACACATATAACTGATAAGAAGAAATCAATCACACATAACAAAGAAGATATAACCAGGGGAAAGCAACAACCTAAAACCCCAACTCTGCACTATCATACAAGTGGAAATCTTGTCCAAGTTACAAAAAGAATCAGCTCAAAAGCTATCCTGATCTCTCTGTAATCAAACAATGAAGCTCATAGACTGAATAGAAAAGTATATATCCTCATCAAGTCCTCCAAGCCCCTATTTCTTTGTGCAATTTTTCTTGGGGTCCAGTGAAGCCACATGTGTGAATTGGACTCATCACACTCACTGAACAAGAAGAAGTAACAAGGAAATTCTCTTGGATAGAAATCCTTCTGCATGCAAGGAATATTCGCCAAGGAATATCCTAGCAACTGATAGTACATTGTCCCTCCATCTGATCTCAACTAGTTCTCTATCTGAACTGACATGCATGAGTTATGTATGAGAGAATATTCAGTTATCTGAAGAGCAACGGTTATATGCAAGCATGCATTAACTAACTGAACTTACTTAATTTCAACGGTCTTTTTAAATCAATCTAACTGGACTTGACTCAGTTAACTGAGCCAACTAATTACATCTCAAATTAGAACTCATCCTTATATCTTTAACTAATGGATAAATTCCTCAATTAATGGAGAAACTGTTGCATGTACTCACATAAACTTCATGTTTGATTTTTCACAACTAATTAACTTATGGTGAATTAATTAATTTATTTTCAAAGAGCTGTTAAGTTCAAATTCGAATTTCACTTCCTATTATAGTTTAGGGACTGACTAAAATAGGAAGGTATCCTGAAATTCTATTTATAGAAAAGATATTTTAGCATTTTCACTTTTCATCCATTGTAGCTAAGTTCAACACTGGATGAAACTGCTATTTATAGCATTTCCTATTTTTAGCATTTCTTGTTGCTATCTTCAACATAGGCTCCATCCCCTGACTGAAGAGATCAACCAAGATCTTCCTTATCCAAATAGCCTCACGTGTTGCTTGACTAGAATCCATATACTCGACCTTCGTTGAGTTGAGTGCTACAAATATTTGTTTCTTGTTGTACTAAGAAACTATCATTGACCCAACATTGAAGACTGCTCCTGGTGTGCTCTTCCTATCTGAGGGACTCCTTGCCCAATCTGCATCGTTGAAACCTTGGAGCTTCACTCCATCAGTCAGCATGTACCATAAACCAAAATATATTGTTCCTTTGAGGTATTTAAGAACATGTTTTGCTGCTTTCCAGTGAAGCTTGGAAGGCTCCACCATGAACTGACTAAGTTGGTTCACTTCAAAACAAATATTAGGCATTGGGTTCACCAAGTGCATCAAGGACCCCACCAACTGTTTGTAGATAGTGCCATCTACTGCCTCTCTTGTAGAAGCATCCTTTTTCCTCCAGTTAGTACCTAGAGGAGTATCCATGGGTTTGCAATCCTGCATATGGAATCTCTAAAGGATTTCAAAGGTGTGCTTCCCATGTCCAACAAATATCTCTCCATCTTCCTGCCACACCTCTCCTCCTTGAAAGACTAGATCAAACTATCATATCCTGTCAGAATCAAATCATCCACATAGACAACTAAGATGAGAAAACTACCATATACCATAATGTAGTAGAGATGGGCATCTACTTCACTCTTAGTGAAGCCCAATCCACTAACATAAGAATCTGTGCAAGTGTACCAAGCATGAGGTGCCTACTTGAGACCATAGAGGTCTCTCTTGAGCCTACACACATGTGTCTCCATACTAAAGGTATCGAACCCCTCAGGATGCTCAATGTATATCTCTTCCTCAAACACTCCATTGAGGAAGGCAACCTTAAAATCCATTTGGTGGATCCTCCACCCCAATTGTGTTTCCAATGCAAGTATGGTCTTGATATATGAGTATTTTTCCATAGGGGAAAATGTATCCTCATAATCAATCCCTTACACCTATGAGAAACCTTTGGCCACAAATTTGGCCTTATACTTCTCAATATGGCCATCAACTGCATGTTTCACCTTATACAACCACCCGGAACCAACAACTAACTTGTTCTCAGGTCTGGACACCACCTCCCAAACATTGTTCTTCATGATGGAGTTATACTCCTCCACCATGATATCCTCTGTCTATGAGAGGAACTAGGAGCTCCAACCTGCTCCTAAGCTTCCTACACCAATATTTCAACCATCATGTTCTTGTTCCTCCCTTCTCTACAAGGCTTTGTGTAAGTGGATGCCTCCGCTCGGTCTTCTCTTTGCTCCTCTACATGTGGTCGCTCTGCATCATCCTCCTGGAATGGCCTCTTTCCTTTGAGCAAGATATGACTCTATTGATCTCACTAAGGCTCCTCCTTTGTTTACTTCGAGAAAGATCTGACTGAGGCTTCTCCTTTGTTCCCTTCTAATACCCTCCTTGGCACATAATTCTTTGAAGGAATTAGACACATAATCTCCTCCATTATCACTTCTCAAGGATCTAATTTTCTTTCCGGTCTCATTTTAAACTAAGGCTTTAAATTCAACAAACTTTGAATAAACCTCATCTTCCTTTTTCATGAAATAGATCCAACATTTGCGAAAAAAATCATCTATGAAGATCACATCATGCCTATGCTTTGCAGTTGAGACTGTGGAAAATGGTCCGCACACATTTGAGTGAAATCGCTCCAAGATGGCTCTAGCTCTGCTATCTCAGCCCTAGAAGGAGGATTTAACATGTTTTCCAAGAGTGCATCCCTTGCATACATCACGTTGATCAAGGGTGCATTTCGGAAGTCTAGTGGTGATCTGTTGCGTTATTTTCAAAGCTCCATGGTGTAGGTTTCCCATGCGCCTATTTCAGATCTCTCCAACATCTTGGCCCTGAACATGTTCTGCCTTGTCACTTAATGCATCACATGCATTTATCTGTAGCTTGTAGATATTTTTAACTGGACATCAATTTGTTTTACTTGTTGAGTTGCAACATGCTTCAGATAAGCGTTCCCTTTACCGAACACCACATCACATCCTATGTCTTCAAGTACACCTACATAAACTAGATTTTCCTTCAGACCAAGCACATACATTACATTCTTTAGGTGAAGATGGGAGTCTGACTCCCTCTTAAAGGTGGTAGTGCCAATCCCTTTGGTACTATACATTCCATCATCTCCAAGCTCTATGTGTAATTTTAGGTCCTTCTACTCTAAGTTGATGAAGAACTCCTTATTTTCTTTCATTTGAAAGGAAACACCAGAGTCTAAGTACCACACACTACCTCGTACAGTACTTTCCATCCAAGAAATGAGGGTGAAATCCAAATCGAATTGTGATGTGAGAGCATCTCCTCCTTCTCCTGTTGTCATCTTCCTACTGGATTTCTTGTGTGAACACTTGGTTTCATAGTGTACATACTCATGGCAGTGAAAGCATTTAATTTTACTGAGGTATTTGTTCTTTCCATAGTTCTAGTTGGATTATGCCTTGCCTTGGGCCTTCTTGCCTTTGGTTTTCTTTCCTTTAACTGCTAAAGAAAATTTATCTTCCTCATCATTTATGGATTTGATTGCATCTCTAGTGTTTCTTCTAATCTCCTCCTATACCAATTCATACCAAATCCTCTCCCAATCTAGGAGCTTGTGTTATGCAACCAGCTGACAAAATAGAATAAAAGATAGATCAACAACTTCAAAATCAGCCTCTTCAAGGGGGGCAACCCCCTTTACATTACACAAATGAACAATTCTTGGATGATACAAATGACAAGACCTCCTTTCTATATATAGGGGTCTAAGGGGTCACGATATAGTCAAACCGACATAATAATAATAATGTAAGGGCACAACAATAATAATATTGGGCTTCTATGGGGCACAATAATAACAATATGGGGACAACATGGGCACAATAATACAATAAGGGGCTACAATGGAAATAATAATAAGGGAATACACTAGTATTATAGGGGCCTAACATGCCCCTCTCCTTCGGAAAAGTGTTGTCCTCAACGCTTGAGTAGTTATGGATGCTTCTGTATAAAATTTTCATCCTCCCATGTGGAATCTTCAGCGGGTAAGTTCTTCCACTTGATGAGATACTCTGAAATTGATCAATTTAATAGCTGTCGAGTTCTTGTTTCTGTGACTACTTCAAGTTCCAATATGATTTTTCATTCCTCGTCAAGTTCTGGCAATATTGTTTGAACTGGGAGCTTGTCACCTATAACCTTCTTTTAGCATGAAACATGGGAAAATGGATGCACTCGGGAAGTTGTAGGAAGCTCCAATTTGTATGCCATAGTATCAATCTTTTGCAACACCTTGTACGGACCATAATACTTTGGTGATAATTTATTATCCTTCATAGCTTGCTTGAGGGACATTTGTTTTTATGCTTGTAGCCGTAGAAATACCCAGTCACCTACATTAAAACTTGCTTCACTGCGATGTTGATCTACCTGTTGTTTCATTCTATTATGTGCCAAAGTGAGGTTATCCTTTAAGAGTTGAAGAACTTGTTTTTGATTCTTGATGTGATCTTCCACTGCTTGAACCTTAGAATTTTCTCTTAAATATGATGTGATGGATGGTGGATGATATCCATAAAGTGCCATAAATGGGGTCATTTTTTCTGCAGTATGGAAAGAAGTGTTATACTGCCATTCAGCCACAAACAACCATTTGACCCATTGTGTTTGTTTATCAGATACAAAGCAATGAAGATACCCTTCCAAATGTTTTTTCACTATCTCAATTTTCCCATCAGATTGAGGATGATACAATGACCTATGAACTTTCAGGTTGCTTACTAGGTGTCTCCATTTTCTTTCTTTGGGGCATCAATTAATGATAATTATGCTTCACTATGTCCTTTGAATTCCTTCAAACTAATTTTTCAAACCAAACTTATGAAAAAAAATTGAAAAGGCTACACACCTTTTTTGGCTTTGTAGGATCTCGATATTAAATCTGTTGTATCTTTGTAATTGCGGATCTCCAAGGTATGAAATTTCATCCCAGAGATTCATCAAGATTTTAGCTCAAATGGGTTTTAATTTTAGCTTCTGAAACGGCGTAGAAAAAAAGTTATAGCGAAAATGCCACGATGACCTGGTTGAAGCAGTGAAACCCTAGAATCCAAACCTTTGATACCAATTGTTATGCAACCAGCTCACAAAATAGAAGAAAATATAGATCAACGACTTCAAAATCATCCTCTTCAAGGGGGAAACCTCCTTTACATTACACAAATGAACAATCCTTGGATGATGCCAATGAAAATAGCTCCTTTCTATATATAGGGGTCTAAGGAGTCACAATATAGTCAAGCCAACATAAAAATAATAATGTAAAGGAACAAAAATAACAATAGTGGGCTTCTATGGGGCACAATAATAACAATGTGGGGAAAACATGGGCACAACAATACAATAAGGGGTTACCATGACAACAATAATAAGGGAATACACTAGTATTATAGGGGCCTAACAGCTTGTATCTTCCATTAACTGAATCCTGATAGTTGCGCCAGGACCTTGGAAGACCAAGGAATGCTAATCTTACAAGTTCAAATGGAGGCACATATTCTCCAACTCCACCAAGTTCATCTCTCACCTAAGTGAATCTAGATAGGTACTGAACAATTGTTTCATTTTTACCCATTTGAATGTTCCTGAGCTTATCCCTCAATGCTAGCTTCGTAGCATCATTGTTGCTTTCGAATAGGTCTGTGAGAGTTTTCCACGTTACAAAATCAATCCCCTTTCCATGCAAATTTGAAACCACATGGTCTTTGACTCCCTCTAGGATAATCCTCCTGGATTTTCTAGTATCTTTCTTCCACTGAACCAGTTGTTTTGCATCTGATGTTGTTGGTTATGGAATATCATTTTTTGTGTATTCTAATACTCCATTTTCATCCAACAGACCATCCATCATGTCTTTCCAAGCAGAGAAATTTGAAGTTCCCTCCAATGCATACTCAAGCCTCAATCCATTCAAAAGATAGAGTTCCTACACTGAAGAAGATACTTGCACCACAAATTTGCCTTTTGAAATTTCTTTGAGAGATTATTAGGAACATGGTTTCTATGTATTTTTCAATAGCTCTAATACTATGTAGAAATAACTCACAATTTTCAACTGCTAAGGAAATCAGGCTGAAATCAATAGACACAAATTTCTTCTACTAAATTCTATGGAAGGAAAACTAACAATAAAAACACATGCAATCGTTCAATCACAATGAACAAAGTTTTTACTAGGGAACCCAACTAGGAAAAACCCCTCCTCTATTTGTATTATATTAGATGATAACAATGATCTAATACAATGAAAACTTCAATGCTTCAAGCTCCCTCTACATTGTGATACTGATCTTCTCCTCCTAAGTCTACTCTGCCCAATACTTAGGCAAAATATACCTCAGACTTCCTCCTATTTCCTTGCGCAATTATTGCTCCTAAAAAGATAGGGAAGCTCATATTTCCTTGCACAAATTCCAAGAGAAATAGCTCACCTTCTCAATGCAAACTCCGTACACTCAATAGTATGCAATGATAATTACAATGTGCCTTTTATCTCCAACTTCACTAGGCAATTCGAATTCCATGCATGACTAGGGTTATTTTTAGTAAATTGACTAGTTAACTAAAAGTTAGTTGAGTTTACTAATGAGCTGCCGTATTGCAGCAAGGATGTTGCAACTCTTAGGGTGACCAACTTTACTTTATCAACGCGAGGTTCATACAAACTTGGAGGTGACAGTGTTATATGCACAGCAGATGCAACAGTCTACTCTTGTCACTTCTCAACTAGGACGATAGACCACTAGGGTTTCACAAACCAGTCTTCTATTGACTATAAGGAGGTTGACTACTGACAGTGGATGTAAATCTATGCTTAATGCAGAAAGTAAATGATTGCCTATTTTAAGGAAATGAAAGTGTTGAATAGAAAGTGCTATGAAATGACATGAAATTACCTAGCTAATAATTAACACACATTACTAGCAGAAAAGACCTGATTCTATCATCTATCTATCTGGACTAAGTAGGAATGGAAATTATCCTAACATTTCTATGAATGATGTATGCATGCACAAACTAAATTTTCTGGAAAATAGTCTTTTGGTTTTCAATTTAGAAATGTAAATGCTAATAATAATCTAATCTTTTGCAGAGGAGGAAGGTATGGGAAATTTGGTCCAAAATGGCATTGAGGGGAATGGAAGTCAAGTTGAAGGCCTACCCTATGCTATGATCATCATTTCAGCCCAAAACAGTCTAAAGGAGACTGCTATAGGGTTTCCTGTAATTGCTATAGGGTTTCCTATAGTTACTACAGGATGTCCTGATTTACTAGAGGAAACTTAGTTGAAAGTTGTAGGAAGGTAGGGAAGGTCAAAGAAAGTGTTGGGAGGATTTATGATGGAGGAATAAGGTATGGGGAAGATGCACACTACCCAAGGATTAGCCCAACTCTTCAATATGGTTGGATTTTCTCAAGGTGGCTGTCCACGGTGGCTACAAAATAAAAATATGAATTAGTTGTTAGTAGGATTGGGCGAGAGGTGGAGAAGACTTAGATGAGGTTGGTGGAATGAGTTCCTCCCTGTATATCATCAACTCATACAACAACACATATTCTCTTCCTCATTCATGCACAATTTTATGTAAATGTGGAAAAGATGAGTTGAATTTGAGAAATTGATTATTGACGGCTAATGGCTTAAATCTATGGAATGGAATGCTTGCTAATCTACAGCAAACTCAAGAAACCAAAATGAAAATTGCAGGCACTTCTAAGGAATCATAAACAATGATCTACTCAACAATAAATCCTAATCTATGCAATGATCAAAAGATAAATTTTCTTTTAGGGATGTGGGAGTTGGGCCCTCAAACCATGATCCCATGAAGGAGATGAGGAAGAGGCCATTGTCACAATATTTTCTGAAGTATTTTCTTTCACTATGGTAACATTGATCTACTTCTCCAACTAATGGAAGCAAAACTAACCAATCATTTAAAGACTTGTAAATCAAACAAAGCAGAGATAACTTCAGCAGCTAATCTATGATTCTAATATAAGAATACATGTACAAAAAGAGGAACATTTGCTGCTAAGGTTGGGCCCTAATCCAAGAGCTTCAGCCCTCTGATTCAACTCAGTGTTGGATCAAAGAAACCCTTTTCATTATCATCAAAATGTCAAAAATAAAGTGAGACTAACAATCACAATATCTCAGCTTGAAATTGCCTCTTGGCTACAATAAAAAGTTGAATCCTAATGAGGCCCTGGGCCTTCTTATTTATACAACTGAAGCTACCAACATCTTCCTAAAAATTAGGGAGTCTTGGCTCCCAAACTTGATATTGACTTCAACTATCACTGGTTTGGATTATAATGAACTCGGTGGGCTTGGCTTCTTATAACTCTGAGATGATGAGATCTGGTGGAGGAATATTTGAGTGATTAAGGAGTTAAGGAGGGAGACCAAATCTCCTAAAATCCCTCTTGCTTGTCTTCTTTGAGTTCTTACACTTAAATTAGCCCAAAACTACTCCAAATCCTGTAATTAATGCACATTAGGCCATATGACATAACATCTCACCTTTACCCTTCTCACTAAGCAAAATATAATAAAATATGTAAAGAAATGTGAGAAAAAATGATTTTAATAAGATGGAGAGTGGCATTAAGGCCCATATGATTTACCCATTGATGACCCTCATCATCACCCCCCTATTGAAAGTGTTTCTCATCCTCTGAGCAACTTCCTCATCATCACCCCCCTATTGAAAGTGTTTCTCATCCTCTGAGCAACTTAGTCTATGTTCATATCTTTCATAGCTCTTGTGGCTTCTCTGACATCCCAAGCCTCTATTGATGGAGTTTCCTCTTGCGGATAAAACCTTGCATGTTTCTCTATTTCCTCCCACAGCAAGGGTGGATTGAGTTTTAAACCAATCCAATTGACTTTGAGTCTCTGCATTGCATTCTTATACAATGGGGTCCTTTCTAGTGCATCTCTCATCCTTTCAGGGGAATGATACTCTCTGATCCTTAGGTTGTATGGTAAGGCGTTCCATCTCCTCTGGCATGCTTGTTGGCCTTCATTCCCTAGCAATCTCAAGGTGTTCTCAAAATGTGTGATTGCTTGTTCTTGTGTAGCTAAGTATCTTGGTGCAAGTTGGGGATCATTGGAGATGATGTTGTGGGTGCTAATGACAGCCATTGAATTTATCTATTCTTCTATGATGTAAAGAAGATCATTTTCCTCTCATTCCAGCACCCTTTTCACCTCCTTAGCTTTGGCGTCCTCGTGACTCATCCATGATGCAAGGGCCATTAGTTGTAAGTCCCCCAACTTTACATTGGGGTCCCACACATTCAAGTCTGGTAAGGCCAAGTTGTGAAAGTAGAATTCAGATATCTTGGCCTTATCCTCTAGGGTGATCTTGTCACATAGTTCAATGAACTCTCTGTAGTCTTGGAATGGCATAATCCCTTTTTGTGCTAGTGTCTTGATATGAAATTGCAGCCATTGATCTTTGAGGTATAAGGCATATGATTTTGGTGGAATCTTGTACCGGAGTGCCTCCATGGAGAGGCTTGCCATGGTGGCCAGTTGGCTCTCCTTTTCCTATAACTGACTCCTTAGCCATGTGTTTTCTGCCTCTAGTTGAGATCTCATAATTTGTTCCTTATCTCTCATCTTACTCAACTACTTTCCCATCTCTAGGAGTTTCTCTTCCATATGCCCCACATCCTCAACTTTCTATGATTTGTCAATTTTCATCCAGTGATGTGTCCTTCCTCTCTCTTTCTTCAGCTCAAAGAAGAGAGGGATGGAAAATTTATGTGGTATTACTCTGCCTCCCTCAATGAATCTGTAATAAGATATTATATTGGGTTGTGGGCTAGGCTCCTACAGCTCTTGGAACTATCCCTTAGATGTCTTTGGAGAAGCTGCCCCCTCATGCACTTGTGTTGTTGTTTCCTTGCCTTCCCTCTATCCCTGTTGTCTTTTCTGGAGCTTTTTTTGTGTTTCCTTTAGTGCTGATGGAGTTTCCTATAGGACTGTCTTAGGATCTTGTTGAAAGCTTTTTCCTCTTTGAAATGGGGTCAAAGGTGCCTTGTCTTTATTTACTGGTGTTGACCTGGTGATAGGCCTCCTAACATAGGTGATGGGAAAATTTGGGGAAGCTTGTTTCAATGTGCCCTCTTCGCCTTTTATTTCCAAGGAAACTAGCTTTTATTTCTGTTTTGATTAGTCCTCAATTATGATTGGAGTCATGGTGGGTTTTTGTGGTTTCCCTTGTTTTATCCTAGTGGTCCTCCTTGTATTGAAATAGAGGGGAGTCTGCCTCTATATTTTCCCTTTTGACTTGACAGGTGTTCTTAGGGCAGTCAAGGCAGCAGTTACCTCCTTCTCAGTGGGTTCAGGGGACAACCTTGGAGATGCCTCCCCTTCCTTGGTATGTTCCTTTGGGCTTGATTTTTCCTTCTATTCTTCCTCCTCACTTTTCTCTTCTCCTTATTCTTTTGTTTCTTCTTCCTTTGTTTTATTTGTTTATGCCTCCTCTTCTTCCTCTGGTTCTTCTTCTTCCTCTTTAGGTTTTTCTTCATCTTCTTCTACCTCCTCCTCACCACTAGAGGTATTTTCCCTATCATATTAAAGGGCTTGTATTTAAATCATAGCCTCTATGTCCATGTCTCTAAATGTGGACCACTGAATAGGGGTTCTTAGTTGGCTCAAGGCATCCTCTAGTATTAGTTTAATAAGTCCATGGTGTGCCAATTGTTGATTTTTCCCCTCTTGGACCTTTAGGCTCATGTCTATTATTGATTGCAGCAAGAAGTAGGGTACACTGAGTCTTCTGTCTATGGGTATATCCTCTCCAAATCTTAACTCATGGAGGAGTCTAAATTGGTATCCATAGATTATATTGAGCCTCCCTTCACAAGAAATATATTTGATAATATGATAGCTCACCTCATTCCAAGGATAGCGAAGGCTTTCCTTTCTTATCCCACTTTTTTCCTCAATTGGATCTTCATCCCTTAAGAAAAAAAAAGATTATCAAAGTTCTTTCACCCTTATCCTCTTTTCTCCATTGCATCCCCCGAGGAAGAGTAGTGATTCTGCTAATTACTCAGGAATAATTGTAATTGACAGTTCTCTTACCACAGTAGTAGCGCTAGTTCTAGCTTGAGGGTTGAGTGCCATGGAAAATTCTTGAGCTACATCATCATCATAACTTCTGAGCAATTCAAGGAACCCCAACCAGTTATGCATTCTAAATATTTCTACCACAGGGGGATGGAAGTGTATCCTGGATGTCTCTGTGGGTTCCCTTTTGTTAAATCCTCTTATCATGTCTCTTTTCTGGTTAGCTGACTGTAGGGAGGTTGGTAGGCTATCCTTAGTGTTTCTAGGGTGCCTGAGAGTTTAGAATATTGGTGGATGGCTGCAATTTCTTTCTATCTCCACACAACTTTTAAACTTCCCACAATTCTATCTAAAACCACAAGCCTAAAGCAATGACTTAGAAAACATATATTTTTCCTTTCCTAGCTTATCAATTCAAAACACAAGAGATATGGGCCACCTACCTTTCATTTTGATGCTTTGGATGATGAGAATTATTTAACAATTGGACCCTAGGCAAGCCCTTTCAGAGTACTCTGTGCATTTCCAATGCTTCATGTAGCTCCCTACGTTTCCTATAGTTGTTCCTGTAGTTATGTTTCTTGTAGGGTGGCCAAAACAGGTTTACTTCCTTAATGGCTTTCCAAGGTGGTCCAAGGCTTCTCTGGTCTCGAAATGAACAAATGGTTTATGAGAGTTTAGAACGTTTGTTTTTTATGGTCGACTCCTTAGAGCACTACATTGGTTGGCAGTGTACGAGATTTCTTCTTTGGGACCATTGGCACACTGTTGGTTATCATGCAACCTCCCCTCATAATCATCACCCACTATCACACAACTTAACTCGAACACCTTTTCGACTCATTCTCCTTGATGTTACATTGCAATGTGGCAGGCTGACTAGGAGTTCACTTCCTTTTTTTCGAGTTGAGGGTGGCCAAGTTAACTGGCCACCTCCAACTGATAAAATCAAACTTTTTCATACTCCTAGAATTCTATCATATCGTACTTAGGGAATAATTTGGGTGAGGTGCCATACATGTGCCTTCCTTCTCTTGGTGGATGCATGGTGGAGGGTGACTCTACTATGCTTATTTTTTGTTCAGGTAAGATTTTTTCCTTGGTCCCTTTTCTGTTGATTCTTCTAGCTGATGTAGTTGTCTTCTTTGTTGTTGTGCGTAGGTGTTTAGACTCTGTCGCTGCTGCTGAGCTCTAGATAGGAGTCATAATGTCTGTAGGGGTGCTAGAGCTCTTTACTTGCATGGATGGTGAAGGAGAATGTGTGGAGAAATTTTTGTTGTGATAACACAGACTGCTACAGGATTTCCTGTAGTCACTACAAGAAATCCTATAGCCACCTTTTTTTCAACATTTTTTTTATTTTATTTTTTTTACTTAGAGGGGGAATGGGTGGTGATGTAGGAGTGGAAGGATGGAAATGGAGGATATGGAGTAGTAGGTGAGTGAAGCCAATGATGTCATGTCCCTTGGACTCTCTTTTTCTTTTCTTTTCTTTTTTGTGTGTATTTTTTCATTTTTCTGAGGGGTTTTTTGATGGACACAAAGGTTGGTATGGTCATGAATTGGTGTTGGGTGAGAGTTGGTGAGGTGTATGGTCCCTTATTTCAACCTAGAACAGACATGCATCATCATTTTCCAATCAGGACTTCACTCCTGTAGTGTTTCAGGACATCTTGTAGTAACTACAAGAAACCCTGTAGAAGTCAGAAAACTGCATAAAAACAGGTTTTTTATGCTTGGAAGTCAGGATGGATGATGGATACATAGTAGGCATGGGAGATATGAAGTGAATGGAGGAAGAATGGGGTGATTCTAGCTTGTTTCCCCTTGAACTCTGATTCCTTTGTTTCCTTTAAAAACCTGCAAAAATCACAGCATTTTATTAATGGGTTTGAGGACCCTGCCATGGCATTTTGTTTTTTTCTTTTCTCTTTTTCTTCTTTTTTTTGAAAGACACACAGGTCACCTCAAAGGAGGTTTTCAACCTGTTTTCATACCCTGCGCGGCTCAAGGGAGGTTTTCTCCCAAGGATCTTTTTATTTTCCATTTTCACTCTTGGGCTACCTCAAGGAGGTTTTCATCCCAAAAGTTGGCCTCGAGTGCCTCATAGAGGTTTTCACCTAGGCCCCTTATTGTTTTTTATTTATTTTTTCTTTTTTCATTTTCTCAAAACTAAAAACAATATTCAAGAATTTGGTGAGTTGTAAGCTGAGACACTTCAAAGCACATTCACTTCCTTACTGATGGTATTGATGAACTCTTCCCTTGACAGAGGTATTTTATAGGCTTTCAATCTATATCCATTGACAAGCAATGGGATACCTTCTTCGTCAATGGTTTGTATTTGCATAGCCCCATTGTCATGGCACTTTTCTATCATATATGGACCCAGCCACCTGGTCATCAATTTGCCTTTGAAGTCCTTGAACCTGGAGTCATAGAGCAGGGCCCAATCTCATTCTTGAAAAACTTTGTCTTTGAAGTTTTTGTCATGTCAAACCTTTCTTTGTACTTGAACAACTTATGTGTGTAGGAGGGCCTACATCCTGAATTCATCTAAACCATTGAATTGGAGAAGCCTCTCTTGTTTTGCCTTTGTAACGTCCAAATCCAACTGTGCTTCCATTCTCAAAGTGTTGTACTCAATCTCAATGGAGAGCATATCCTTCTTCCCATAGACCAAGTCATAAGGAGTGAAGCTAGTGGTTGTCCTCCAGATTGTATTATAGACCCAAGTGGCCTCCACTAGTCTTTCAGCCTAATATTTTATGTTGTTTCTCACAACCTTGGTGAGAATGCCTTCCAATTCCCTATTAGTAACCTCTACTTGTCCACTGGCCTGAGAATGATATGCATTTGACTTCTTGTGTTTGATCTTATGCTTCCTCAACAAGTTTTCAATAGGGTGTGATGTGAATTGAGCTCCCTGATCAGTGACTAGCTCTCTAGGGTACCTGAACTTGTAAAATACATTCTTCCATAAGTACTCATCTACTTTCTCTTATGTTTCTACCTTGACAACCTTGGTATTAGCTCACTTTGTCAAATAATCAGTGCATACAATTATGTACTTTTTCTTCCCTGCTGGTGGATCAAAGGGGCCAATGAAATCCATGCCCCGCTTGTCAAATGGCTCAAGAATTACTTGAGGTTGCAAATGAATTTCATCCCTGGGAGTAGGTTTCCCCATTCTTTGGAACTGACCACATCAACTGGTGTATCTTCTTGCATCTTGGTGGAGAGTGGGCTAGTAGTAGCCAGCTTGAAGTACCTTGAAGGTTGTCCTCTTGGCTACAAAGTGACCTCCACAAGACCTATCATGACAGGCCAGAAGGCTGCCAAATACTTCCTCCTCCCTGACACATCTCCTCAAAATTTGATATGGGCCTAGCTTGAAGATATTGTCCCCAATCCAAGTGAATGGGTCACTCTTTCTTATAATTCTTTTTTTTCCTTGGAGGACAAATTTGGAGGGAACTATGCAGCCACTAAGTAGTTGGATATGTCAACAAACAATGGAGAGAGAAATGAAATAGCAAATATATGACCATCTGGAAGTTGATCATCAACCATTCCTTCCTCACCTGCAAGCAAAGCAAGTCCAGACAAAAAATCAGCAACTACTTTTTCTTTACCAGGCTTATCAATGATAGTTAGATCAAACTATTGTAATAAAAGAAACCATCTAATAATTATGGCATTCACATCAGGCTTGTTCATGAAATATTTAATAGCAAAATGGTCAGTATGTACAAAGGTCTGGTAACCAGTGATGTAGCGTCTAAATTTATTTAAGGAATGGACAACAGCCAGGAGCTCTTTTCAATCACAGTATAGTTCAATTCAGACTTGGACATGTTTTTGCTAATGAAATAAATTGCATAAGGAAACTTGTCATTTATCTGGCCTAGAGCTGCTCATATATATTTGTCAGAGGCATCAACATGGATGTGGAAAGGAAGAGCCCAATTTGGGCCTCGGAGTATGGGTGTAGTATTCAACTTGTCCTTTAAGGTTTATAGGGCCTTTTGGCATCTTTCTCAAAAGCAAAATTCAGAGTCCTAGGCCAATAGTCCAAACAAAGATGAGGCTACTTTGTTGAAGTCCTTTATGAATCTCCTATAGTATCTAGCTAAGCCCAAGAAAATTCTGACATCCCTCTACTTCTAAGGAGTAGGGACCCTCTTTATGATAGCAATTTTATTTGGGTCCACTTGTAGTCCTTCCTTGGATATTGAGTGACCTATAACAATCCTTGCATTCATCAAGAACTCACACTTCTCAGGACTAAGGGATAGGTTCATTTCAATGCACTTATTTAACACCTTCCCCAAGTTAGAGAGAGCCTCTAGGAAATCACGCCCATAGGGAGTGAAATCATCCATATAGATTTCTACAGAGTCGTGGACTAGCTCTACAAAGATGCTCATAACTACCCTCTAAAAAGTGGCAAGGGCATTACATAATCTAGAAGGAAGGACCATATAAGCAAAGGTACCCGAAGGACAAGTGAAGGTGGTTTTATCTTGGTCCTTTGGGCTAATCTGGATCTGATTGTAACCACTAAATCCATCTAGGAAAGAGAAAAAATTCTTCCCTGCAAGACCATCCAAGACTTGATTAATGAAAGGTATAGGGAAATGGTATTTTTAGTGGATTTGTTTAACTCTTTGTAGTCCACACAGATCCTCCATTTTCCATTCTTCTTTGGGACCAAAACTAGAGGAGACACCCACTCACTATCTGAGATGGTGTAAATGAACCCTGCATCCAACAACTTTTGTGGTTCTTCTCTAACTATGTCTTTGAGGGTTGGGTTCATTCTCCTCTAAGGTTGGCGCACTAGCTTGCATCCTTGCTTGATGTAAATGTGGTGAGTACACATCGAATGGTGCACTCCCTTCATTTCCTTATAACTCCAGGCAAAGGCATCCAGATGCTCTCTTAGCATGTCACATAACTCCTTTTCTTGATGTTCAAAGAGAGAGGGGTTGATTTTCAATGTTTTAGCCAAACCAAATTCTATCATCTTGACATGAGTAGAACTTGAGTTAGCTAGGCACAAATCATTCCAAGAGTTATCTTCGGCTTACTTTACTAACTCATCAAGAGACATGGTGTTGGGGGGTTGATTCTGGAGGATTTGATCAATCAAGTCGCCTTCATCAGGTTGCCCCACTCCTATAGTAGCATCTAGGGTACATATTGGGTAAGATGTGGCATAGTAGACTTCATCTTCCTCCTCCTCTTCCAACCATAAGGGTAAGTCATGCTCTAGAGATGGTTGATCATGAGGGTACAAGACAAATTGTTTGGACAAATGCCCATTTTTAATGGTCATATTCCCAGCCCTGCAACTTATGTAAGCATCATGAGTGGCTAGCCAAGGCCTTCCAAGGATGAGAGGATAACCATTGAATTTGGTCTTAGATTGGAGAACTAATAAGTCAATAGGGTATTCCCAGGAATCAATGGAGAGCATCACATCCGCAACAACTCCCTCAGAAGCTATTGTGGATCTATCTACAAGATGCAAGATTGTTGTGGTCTTCCTTAATGATTCTTGGAGATTCGGGTTAAGCATGGTATCCTTAGTCACCACATTGATGTCAGGCCCAAGATCAATCAAGGTATGGGGGAAAATGATACCATCAATGTTCACATATACCACAGGACTTCTAGGATCTAGATACTTCGGGCAAATCACTCTCCCCAACATTAATTCAAACAGTTATCTAATGGCATTAGTGGTGGGGGTGTCTTTCTTTCTCCTCCTAAGATGTTTGAAGCATTTCTCCTTACTTAACTTGTTCTAGGTGGGGAAATCCTTGATAGCTTGGAGGAGTGGTATTTTAACATACAATTTTTTCAATTCACCTAGAAGTTCAGTCTCTTCTGGGGTGTGCTGGCTAGGATTGATCAATCTCTCAGGAAAAGGAGGTGGATTGGTTGGGGTAACACTCTCTTCCTTTTCCTCTTCAATCTCCTCAGGTGGAGATGGAGGTTGGTTATGTGCTTCCAGACCTGAGGTTGATTTCTTTAATTTCCACAGCACAGGCAGGGTAGGATGTCTCTCCACTATAGACTTGTTGTGCATGCTTGTTATTCGGGTTCAGATTTGGATGAGCAGGCATCTGAGATTTCTTAGGTGGAGCAGGGTGAAGGAGCTATGGTTGAGATGGAGGTGGAGGTAGTAAGGCTGGATATTGATTGTATGGGGGTCTCTGCCCCTATGATGGTGTATTCCACTCAAGTTGTGAGGGAGCATATGGCTGAAATGATTGATTGGCAGGTTGGGAATGGTATTGAGGTGCATAAGACCAGGGAGAAGGTGTGGACCATGAAGGATGAGCAGGAGGACACCAAAGGGGAATGGATGCATTCTGGTTGGGGTTGTAATATGAATAGGATGCCCCTTGCATGCCCTGCTGGTATGGTCGAGGTCCTTGAGGCCTCCTTTGGTTGATATAGCAGAGTTGTTCATTCACAACTTCAATTCCTTGATACACATCTTTCAATTCAGGCAGAGAATGGCACTTGTCTATGGAGTGGTTTTCCTCATAGACCGAGCATATCTCTATAAGATTCAATGGAAATTAATTTCTAGGGTGCCTCCTGGTGCATCTAGGGAAAAAGACAGCTAAGGCTCTTTCTACTTCCTCCTGCTTCCTCTTGATCTGCATGGTGTCCATTTGCAGAGCAAGGGCATGCAGCATTTCACTCCTAAAGTCTTCCAACATGTTCCCAATTTCACTTTTGATGGATGTGTTAGAGGAGGATGAACTGGCCAAAGCTTGACTAGCCCTACCCTTCTTTCTGGCTGAACTAGAATTATTTTTGAAAACTATCTTGATATCATCATAAGATAACTAGTAGATGTCCCCTCTCGACATCATGTTTATGGTTTATAGGAGATCTTCAATGATCCCTCTAATAAGGACTAACTTGAGTGATTCGGGATCGAGGTTGCATCTGGCCCTTTTGTAGCTGAGTTGGAACCTTTCCTCATAATCTTCCAATGATTCATCGTGTCCCAAGTTCATTCTCAATATTTCCTCTTTGGTGTCTTTGGACCTACAATAATCCTTGTACTTGTTGTTGAAGACTTGTTGCATTTGAGCCCAGGTAGTGATTTTGTCCCCGGTTAAACCCATGAACCAGCACAAGGCTGCATCCTTGAGGGTGGATGGGAACAATTTTAACTTTTGGTCATCAGAGGTATAATCATAAGCTCTACAAATGACAGCAAACTCAAACAAAAAGGTATCAAGGTCCTCTGAGGTTAAGCCATGGAAGTGAGGAAGGGAAGAGGGGCTTATGTTTTCATCCTAGCATCTCCAATAGTTTCTCTAATGGGAAAATCACCCTCAATTTTTTTCTCAACTCCATTTTTGTTTTCAATCCCATTTCTATTTTCATCCATGGTGTAGGTTTGTTGAATGGGTTCTTCTTCTTCTTCCCAAATAGGCTCTTCAAAGATCTCAGGTTGTTCACCTAATGGGTCCTCTAGCACCTTGCCATCTAAGAAGAGGGAAGGTTGGTTGTTTGATGGTGTGGGGGTATTTAGAAAAAAATTCTTAAGTTGTCTCTACTCCTATGAGGCATGAAAGAAATTTATTTTTTTTAAGGTTTTCTTCATAACTACTTACAGAATGGAAAGAAAGCATAAATTGAAACTATATATTGAATGCAAAACAAAAGGAAATCGGGAATTACATCTATTTATTGAATGTCAAATAGAAAGGAAAGTAGAAATTACATCTACCTAGACACCTCCCCAGCAACAACGGAAAAAAGTGATGAGCCCTAGTATTGCAGCAAGGATGTTGCAACTCCTAGGGCAACCAACTTTACTTTATCAACCTGGGGTTCGTACAAACTTGGAGGTGACATTGTTATATGCACAGTAGATGCAACAATCTACTCTTGTCACTTCTCAACTGGGGTGATAGACCACTAGGGTTTCTCAAACCAGTCTTCTATAGACTAGAAGGAGGTTGACTACTGACAGTGAATGTAAAGTTATCCTTAATTAAAAAAAAAAAAGTAAATGCTTGCCTATTTTAAGGAATGAAAGTGTTGAATAGAAAGCGCTATGAAATGACATGAAATTACCTAGCTAGGAATTAATAAACTTTACTCGCAGAAAAGACCTAATTTTAATCTTGCATTCTATAATCTAGCTATCTGGACTAAGTAGGCATGGAAATTATCCTAACATTGCTATGAATGATGTATTCATGCACTAGCTAAATATTGCAAAAAATAGTCTTTTGGTTTTCAATTTAGAAATGTAAATTCTAAGCTAATAATCTGATCTTTTGCAGAGGAGGAAGGTATGGGAAAGCTAGTCCAAAATGGAATTGAGGGGTATGGAAGTCTAGTTGAAGGCCTACCTTAGGCTTTGATCATCATTTCTGCCCAAAACAGTCTAAAAAAGGCTACTATAGGGTTTCATGTAGTTTCTACAAGATTTCATGTAGTTACTACAGGATGCCCTGATTTACTACAGGAAACTTAGCTAAAAGTTGTAGGAAGGTAGGGAAGGTGAAAGCAAGTGTTAGGAGGATGTATGATGGAGGAATAAGGTATGGGGAAGGTGCACACTACCCAAGGATCAGCCCAACTATTCAGGATGGTTGGATTTTCTCAAGGTGGTTGTCCACGGTGGCTACAAAACATAAATCTGAATAAGTGGTTGTTAGGATTGGGTGAGAGGTGGAGAAGACTTAGATGAGGATGGTGGAATGAGTTCCTCCCTACAGATCAGAAACCCCTGCAACAACACATATTCTCTTCTTCATTCATGCATAATTTTATGTAAATGTGGAAAAGGTGAGTTGAATTTGAGAAACGGATTTATTGATGGCTAATGGCTTAAATCTATGGAGTGGAATGCTTTCTAATCTACAGAAAACTCAAGAAACCAAAATGACAAATGCAGGTGCTTCTAAGGAATCATAAACAATGATCTACTCAACAAGAATCTAGATAAATTTGTTTTTGGGGTTGTGAGAGTGGGGCCCTCAA